>JAHREE010000183.1:4968727-5006886 GCA_033628505.1 Tringa tobata
CTGCCACACGCGTTCTTTTTGGGGTGAAATATTTCCAGCTTTGGTCATCTGGTATCTGAGTAACCGTTCATTTTTATTTCTAATTTTAAATACTTAAAGCCCCTTGGATTTATTCTTTTGGAATAAACTCAATGCTCCCGTCTCTCCTTGGGATAATTCTGGTTAAAGCAGAGAATAGATCTAAGAAAGGAAAATCTGGATCCCGGCTAATCGCAAGACCGCGGGTTACCCGTTTCTTAGTGAAAACCAGGCTATTGCAACTTAATAACCTCTCTTCAGCAGAGGGGGAACTTCATCTGTGCCTTGGGTGAAATTTATTGAGTTTGACTCGGTGTTCAGTAGACTTGGCAGAAAGATCCCTGTTGACCTGAGGCTTCCATAGTTGTGTGGTATTGTGGTGTTAACTGGTAGTCGTGAGTGCCTCTTTGTAGTTATTTCATTTTGTTTGTACATAATTGTTCTGTAACTGAGAGAAATCGTATTTACAAGAATGTTTAATTTTAGAGATTTGTGCTGGTTTATTGTAATTTTGATGAATGGTATGGTTGGTTATTAGGAAGTGTTATGATACACTAGCATGGAAGTATCAGTTTTACTTCAGTGCTAAACTGTGATTGAGTGTCACATACGAAGTGCTGGGATCAGTTGCAGAGGCATTGCAGGTTTGTTTAAGTTTGGTGTTGTGTTGTCAATTACTGTGTTAATACTATTGTGAGTAAATTCTAGCCCAAGAGTAAGTGCCAGTTCCTAGGTTTGGGACATAAACTGACTACTTACATCTGATTTGCATTTCAGATCCATGTCATAAAGCCAGTATTACCAAAACTAAACAGTTTATTTGATCTTGCTATATCAGAGGAAAAAGGTAAGACGCAACTTTTTCTGAAACATCTCCCAAATATTAGGCAGTTAAGTCATGCTTTTTTTTTTTCCCTTCTGCTGTTTCTTGTTATGTTTTGTTTCTCAAAGTAGCTGTTTTCTGGGTGGCTATTCCAGTTTTTGTGGGTCTGCTATATGCATAGGTTGCTTGGCAGACATGCATGGGCAGAGCAAATGCTTACTGCTTGCTATGATATCTTGAAATGTTTTTTTTCTATTAACAAACCCAACTAAATGGTCCTTTTTCACTGTGTTTTGCTTTACTTAAGCTCATGTGAAAATAAAACAAAGCCAGAGATTCTTGGGGTGAGTAGTGAGAGCCAAGTTACCTTCACAACTCCCTCACTGAAAGTGACGAGAGAAAAAATGGAATGAGTGCTGAGACAGCGTGGTGAAGGATGTAATGTCATCTACTGTAGGGCAAAACAGAACACATCTAATTAGGTAGTACAAGATGTTAGAAGTTAAGGTTCAGAGATTTGTGAAGTGGGAAGACAGTTAATGGGGATGTGTTGCAGGTGAATGCAGTGTTGAGACGAGGAGAGTTGCAGGAAAAATTATGTGGTTTTTGCATTTGTTAGTCATTTTAATTTGTAAGTACTAAAATTTAGAGAGTAAGTTTTGAAAGCCACATTAATAAATGTTTTTTTGTATTGGAGATTTAGCAGGGTACTTTTATAAATCTAATAGCTATAATCATCTTTCTGAAATGTCCTGTGAATTGACTGTGATGTCCAGAATGCCAGTGTGTTGTGTGTTAGTATGCTAATGCATCACTGTCATTTCTGTGTCAGTTTAGAATAATTTGCTTTTGTAACAGGTTGTTGGTTGTTTCACCCGTCATGGCACATGTGCATCTATAAACGAATGTTTGAGAGTGAGAATAAAACCCTGATGAAGGAAGGTGTTCTTCATTTTCTGGAACTTTATGAGACAAAGCATCTTCCAAATTCACTTGTTTTTTCAGAGGTAAGGGTGTTACTGATACTTGCCGGAACAAATGAGTGTTCTAATTTGTAATATATCTTAACACTAATTGCCTTAGTAGTGTTGGAATTAGACACGTTCTGTAAAAATGACATCTTGGCTGTGCGAGTGATGACAATATTTGTAAATGGCATCAAATATATAATTACTTGAAAAGTGGCCTGGCTTAGAGGGAATGCATTTTTGAGTGCAGTCATTCATACCTATATTTCAAACTAATGCTCTCTAATTAAAGTTGGCTCCCGATTTACACTAGCAAGAGTGTTCTCTAATTTATGACTCTGTCCTTTTAAAGTCTGGTGAAATAAGTCTGGTTAGCCTCTATATAATAGCGCCTTGCTAGTGTACATTTAGCCATTTTTCTTGTTTCCTTTTATCAGTTTGTTATTGGACCGTTAATGGATGCCCTCTCAGAAAGTTCCCTTTATAGCAGGTAAGCCACTGATACTTTTTTTTAAAAATAAATATATTGATTATTGGAAATATATTCAAATAATATTGGTTTGAGTGTGTGGGTAAGGCCTTGGGTAAAGGAAAACACATTAATAAACAAATGGTGTTGCTAAACTCCCTGACAGGTACAGAGTTTTTTGGGAAAGGTGGGTGGCTGTGAGTAAGAAGTGGGTTCAATTTTATGCTAGTAGTAGCATCATAGGGATGCCCTAAGGTCCTAATTTACACCTGGTGTTGAAATACTAACTTGGAAATGAAGTGAGGTGTGATAAATTAATAACTTGAGAAGATAAAAAAATACTTCATTATTTTCTTGCCACAGAGAGAGGGGGCTGTTCTAATGGTTGCCGATTCATGACTGATGTTTTTTCAATAGTGCCTGATTATCTTTTGGGAAATTAATACTTTTTCACGGGAGAGTATTTGAGGTCAACAGACAGCAGTGGCTTCCCTTGATGTAAATACATAAAAAAACCAGACAAAAGTTTGAGGCATTGCGAGTTACTATACATTCAGTGTACTGGTGGCATTTAGTCCGTGGTGTTAGTTGGGTGGAGAGTACCGAGAATGGGGAATAAAGTGCTAAAAGCACTTTGTGCACTCAGCCTTGGGCCAGAGGCAGTGGCTTGGTGATGCAGCGAGCAGTCCACAACTCTGTTCAGGATGTTGGAGGAGCCTTGACTGGCTGCTGTGGCTAGGTGGCTAGAAAAGTTGGCACAGCCTATTTATGCGCTTTTTGGGGGGTAGGAAGGAACGTGACTGTTGCCTATTAAAGTGGTGATCAGATTGGATTGGGTGATTCTGGATAAAGTGTAGTCAAAATAGGTTGTTTCATCTAAACATGAGAGGACAAACGTGACCTCTTTGGGCTGTGGCAGGAGTTCAGTGTTATCTCGGTCAGCTGGCTGCAGTCTGCTTTCCATGGGCATACCTGATGGGAAGTCAGAAGTTGAAGCAAGTGCTGAGTGTTTCGGTGTGTGTGTTAGAGCTGTGTTAGATCGATGCTTCATAATCTCTCTTAGCTGCTGTAGTTTCAGTGAAAGTGTTGGGATATGTAGAGGAGGGTGTGTGTTGGAGTATCCCAAGAATATATAGAATTGTTAAGGTTGATGTCAGGCTGTATCAGAGAAAGCTGTAAAATCTCATGACTGTCTGAAGCTAAGTGTTGATAGCCAGGATTCTGAGACCTCTGAAAGGGCACCAGTTGTCTCTGTTGGTCTCGTGGAGCATTTCTTGTGTCTTTACTTGACCTTCTGTGCTGATCTGTAGTTTTGTTTATACTGACTTTATAACTTGCTCCCTAGCACACTTGTGTAGGTAATTTGTCTTTGCTATTCTCCAGATGAGGCTGGTACTTGAAAGGACACTGTAGAGAGGTTGGTGCTGGTCTCTTCTCACACGTAATTATTGACAGAACGAGAGGGAATGGCTTCAAGCTCCAACAGGGTAGGTTTAGACTGAACATTAGGAAAGAATTCTTCACAGAAAGGGTGGTTGGGCATTGGAATAGGCTGCCCAGGGAGGTGGTTGAGTCACCATCCCTGGATGCATTTAAGAGACGATTAGATGTGGTGCTGAGGGATATGGTGTAGGGGAGGACTTTGTAGAGTAGGGTAGATGGTTGGACTCGATGATCCCAAGGGTCTCTTCCAACCTAGATGATTCTATGATTCTATGCCATGTACCACAGAACTTGTCCCGTGGGCCTTGGCAACCGTCTCCCGGAGGCCCGTGTCATTCTGTGAGTGCAGGGTTGAACTGACAGTGCTGTTTCTCACTGTGGGCTCAACGTAAGGTGCTCTCAGGCCTGAGTAACTGAGGCTGAGTGACTTGAGGCTGTGCTTGAATGCCAGAGTGTGCTGCCACCGTGTCCTTAGAGGCGGCATCCTCTAAGGATCCATCCTCTGTGTCTTTGCTGGCTGCTGCTGGAATAGTGGGAAAAGTGTAGGATGCAGCTGATGCACTCCATCTCTGTGGCCTGCTAGAGCAGTCTCTGAAGTGAATCAACCACTGAACTGACTGAACTGCACTTTTTTTTTTGTTTAAGGGCAATCCTATTTGTAGCTGTTAACATGCCAGTTGTGTATTTGATGTTTTAAAACCCAACAGGACACCAGGTCAGTTGATGGGAGCCTGCCCTCCTTTGGGAACGAAGCTACAAAAGTTTTTGGCTACTTATCTCATGCTTCTTCCAGAAGAAGAAAAAGGTATATTTCAATTTCACCTTTCTTTTTCTAAATAAACACACTTAATAAAAACTATGGACTCATTTTCCAAATCTCATGTGAACATTTACCACTATTTTTCTACATTACTTGAGAGAAAAAAGATTGTGGCAGGAGAGTTTCCAGAGAAGAGAGGGATATCTTCACAGGCTTTCAGGCATGCTGCAGTATTAAACTGAAAAATTGTTTTAGGGGCAAACTGAATCAGACTTACTTTTTGTATTAAAAAACCCAAATTCCTAAATTCTGAAGGTGAACAGAATTTGCAGATTCTTTTTTCTTTATTTTTCTGCATAGATAATACTGTGATGTGCAAAATCTTTAGAACTATTCTTTTCTTTCTTTGTTTTGGGGGGGGTTTTGGTGTGTGGGTTTTTTGGTTTTGGTATTTTTTCTTTTTTAACCTACGAGCCAGACTTTTTTAGTCGCAACCTGCGTAGTTAGGCATTCACAAGAGCCAGTCCTAGTCTGATGCTGTAACTGAGTAAGGGTTCTTTTATTGTGAGGTTGGATTGAGGAAGATTTCTGAGATTGTTACAAATTTTGGTGTTAGTGTAGGCTGAAAAGAAAAACCAACTTTTGACAGACCAGAATTTAGTATCTGTTCTAATTGGATTAAATAAGGGTAGACCCAGCTCGGTTCAGTATCCTGTGTTTACAGGTACATATTCTGGTAGGAAATACCTTACATGTTTGTAACACCATAGATGCCCTATTCTCTGCTCCATCCCAAGGCATATATTTTGTCACAAAATGGAGAGTGTGTGGTTAGCAACCCTGAGACTGGGTCACCTGCTTCTACAAATTTTAGCTCTGGTTTCTTGTTGAGGCTTGCTTTTACCATGTCAGCATCTATTAAACTGGTTGGATCGCTGTGTACTTTGGTCTGCCATCACACAGACTGAGTAGCAGCTTAAGAAAAAGGCATTATCTGGTACTCGAAATAATCTGATTTAAAATTCCATTACTGAACATGGCGAGTAGTGCAGATCACCAAAGCCCAAATTTGATTTATTTCTGGTTATTTCCTTACCGTAGTACCTTACTGACAGACTTCTTTGCAATGTGCTTTTTTTTCATTGAAGTAATTTGGAAATCACTCCATTGTCGTTCATTTCATTTTCAGAAATGATCATAACACTCTCCTGCGGGGGTCCATCTAATTTAAATGCACTGGAGAACAAGAAATCACTCTGAATTGTTTGATTTTTTTACTTTTTTTTTTAAGGTAGTTTCCTGTTAAAATTTATTCAGAAGATGACAAGTAGACATTGGTGCGCTGTTCCTGTTTTGTTTCTTTCTATGGCTCTGGCATATATTCCTGCATGTAAAGTACTGGGCGCTGAAGGACTTCATGCTTTAAGGTAAAATGCACACCACATTGTGTTCGTGCAGGCTTCTTGTAAAGAAAAGTGCCGAACATCTGGAGAGCCAGGATTTAATTCATATTTGTTACTTCTGGGAGGATGTGATGGCTGTGCACGGGAATGGAAGGCTCTGTGGAAGGTTCTTTATGTCTAATTCAAGAACCGATGCATTTATATCTCTGTGTGACTTAAAAAATTAGTGTTTTGCCTTTCAGTCCTTTGTCATCGCTTCTTTTTTGGCATCATTTTTCCCTGGTCTTCCATACTTGTTAACTGATATATATCAAACTTCTTCTAATTACATTAAAACCTTGTTTAATGGCAGTTGAGGCTATATCAGGGGACAGCCCACAAAACTGTAAACTGAGAGACTTGTAAATAAAAGGCTAGGTAAAAGTTCTTGGCATGCATGTCATCCTTAATCACACTGAAGTTTCTGAAGTGTCTGCTTTCACTTCCTAGAGCCACTAAAAATCAGTAATTATTACAGTTTAATCAAATTTGAGCTTTGAAATAAAATCTTAATAGTGGTGGACGGAATATCAGATAAAAGTAGCTTACAAAAAAAAAGGCAAAATAAAAGTCAGACACACCTCTGCTGATAAAAGATCATTGAATGTTCTTTCAGTGTTGTGCTAGAATGAGAATGTGATGGGAAAGATGATCTATTTTTATATTTATTATAGATAGAAATGCAAATATTAAATGATCAGCTTGAACTGATGTGATCATGGGGATTGTTCCTTTACTTTCGGATTTGTTGCACTTCCCACTCTCTGCATTCCCACCTTTTTTATCTTGTCAAATATATGTTTATCCAAGTTTTAATGTCAATTTTTGAAAATACATATAGCAGTCATCTCGGTTCCAGATGGTATGCTGGCTGATCAGGGCAGTGATTGTGTTATACTTAGTAGAATATCTTTGTTAAATACAATCTAATACCTTGAATTATCAAATGCATGAAAGTGTTTAAACTTTAGGTGTGTGTTTTCTACAGTGCATATTTTTCCTCTTTCCAGAGATGTCCTCCAGTGTACTATGATTACACATCAGATTTTGTTGCGTGGAGCTGCTCAGTGCTATCTTCTTCAAACAGTTATGCATTTGACAGATGTGGTGAGTTTAGTTTGTTGGTGTTTGTTTTTTTTCTCTCCCTAGTGTAATAGAAACACACTAACACTTTAACAGGGTAAACAGGACTCAAAGAACTGCTAAATACAACATGTAACAACTGCTTTTGCTGGATTTGCAATTTTTTTAGTGACTACTTAAAAATAAAAGTGCTATATAAGTATAGGTATGCTTCTGTTAACTTCAGTTTTCATGTGATGTATTTATTTTCATTACCTTTTACTAGTTGATGTTTTCTTGTAGGGCTTTCATGCAGTAGTTTTGGAAGAGTGTCCTATTATGATATCCATTGTATAAACTCAGCTGTTAACGGATAGAAACTAAATGGACTTTTCCAAAATACCTAAGAGAAAAATAGTGTTCATAATACCAGAATGCGAAAACTACCATTAATAGCAAGACCTTAATTATTCAGTAGTCAATGTATTCATGTTTTGATTGTCTTATAACATGCTTGCTTTCTAGATAAGTAGACCTTCTTCCATGTTGTGTGTTACGGCTATAAACCTTTTGGAAATAGAGATACAGTACTTATCAGTAACTCTTGTTTATGTATGTTCATTTAAAAGTTATCATCAGTGAATAGTACTATTCTTGTATTAATTTTCAGTTAGATTTTAATACTTGGGAAAATTTAAATTATGTTCCTTTGTAAAGATAAGTTGGTCCAAAAGACGCAAAAGTGAGTGTGTCATGGAAAGGAAAACGTCAATTTCTTTTTCTGTAACTTTCACCAGATGACAGCAAACTTCTTAAGTCCTTATATAGATGTTATCTGTTCTATATTATGTTGGCAACTATTTTATCTTGATTAATTTCTTCAGGAGAAAGTGTCCCTCCCAGAAGTTTCAAGCTTTCTTCTGTCCCTTAGACCAGAGGAGTCCCTAAGGAGAGATACTATGTTATGGGTGGAGGTGAGAACTGAAGCTGATTCTATGTTTATCAAACGTTTTTTAATATCTACCTTACTCTCTGGAAGACCTTTTTTTGATGTTAATTAGAGGGTGACAGTCCTCTAAGCCTGAAGATAAATACAGTTAATACCCCTCACAGTGTGGATTTTTTGATGTTACAACTTGTATTTAACAGTACTGTTACATTGGTCATGTCAGTACAGAGCTGGCAGTTGTGGTTAAATAGTAACATACTGGTTTTAATTTAGCTTTGCAGGTGGTTTCAAGAGAATGACAGATGTTTCAGAAAGTCTGTAACCTCTGATTTTGAGCATCGAGAGACGTCATCATTATGTCAATATGTACGCAGTCTTTTGGGAGAGTACCTGAAGACACCAGCATCTGAAAGTAAGTCAAATGTTTATGAATGTAAAAATAATTTTAAGATAATTTTAACAAAATAATTACAAAAATCCTTTGGATTTTAGAAGAGCTGTTTGTTTATTTATAGTATACTTAAATTCTACTTAATTTCTGTTATGATTCTTAAGTTTGAAATTTATTTTCTAGTTCCAGTTTTCCTTCATAAAGTACAGTCCTGCGGTATTAATTGAAAGTTAAACCTTAATACTCAGTTTTAATGCTGCACTCATGCTTTTTCTTTGATTTTTTTTTTGTTACTTTTTTGGTGGTGTGTGAAAATGCTGGAGTATGGGGGCAGAGGAAAGCACAAGGGAATGTGAATAGTTACGGGTTCTGTAGCCTTTCTCAATACAGCTTAGCAAAATGAGTATATTTATGGAGAGAGATGCCGTATGGTAACGCAGCTTTGCAGCTCGTTACACACCTTCCTGTGCAGTGATGGTCTTTTGATCTTGGACCACTTGCAGCAGATGAGCTGCCGGGCATTATAACCAAGGAAGGTTCTTTGTTTGCACTATGAATATGCAGGGACTTCTTTCTTCACTGCCATATTTTAAATGATTTTAACTTTAGTTTAGAATTTTCTTTTTTTTTGGAAGGAATGAATTGAAGAATTGAGAGGAATGGCAAATTGACTTTCTGAATACTTTAACTTTTGTGTGGTACTCAATTACAACTTCAGTACTGCAATCGTACCAAATTCTATATAGTTTTATAATGTACAGAGTCAAAACTCAACACTTTTTTAATGTTATAGCTGTGTAAAAGCTAGGCCAGAATTTGCTAATGATGAATAGGTTCAGAAGCTTCCTGCAGCCTGGGAAACTTCACTTGATTGTCTTACGGTTAGAAAAGTTGCAGGCAAATTTTGTTTCTAAATG
The DNA here is from genome assembly GCA_033628505.1 of Tringa tobata. Classification (NCBI taxonomy): domain Eukaryota; kingdom Metazoa; phylum Chordata; class Aves; order Charadriiformes; family Scolopacidae; genus Tringa; species Tringa tobata. Next base: position 4,977,970 of record JAHREE010000183.1, read on the forward strand.
TAAATGCTTTGCTAAAATTTTTGGCAAACCATCTCTCCTTCCTGAAATGTTTCAATATAGTCCTTGGTCTATATTATCTGTAATTTCATGGCGATCATCTGTGTTTCACTTCTAAAAAAAGTGATGTTTATAATGTCCTGGTTTGAAATGAACCTCAGCTTATAAGCGGCTCTGTGGAGGTAAAAAAAAAATTAAAAAATCAATGATGTCCAGCTGCTCGAACCGTACCTCCAAAGTGTGTTTTGCTTTCTAAATTCCCAAAGCCAAAAACATACCAGTCAAGAAGACCTATACCCAGCTTATGTACCACTATTTAAGAAACATTTTTATGAGTATGATGATGTAGTTTCCCATAAAAGACTCGTGAAAAGAGAAACTTTAGTTAGGTTTTTTTTTTTTACTTCCTTTTGACAGAATAGTTTTAGTTCTTTATATAACTTTCAGCTGGTCAAAATTACAGCAGATATTCCTGACAAAGCATAATGGCATTATTTTCTTGGTTAACTTCATTTGAATATGCTAATATATTTTTAAGAGCAATAGAAAAGTCTGCTGGGAGCTACTCCGTAATATAACACATTGCCTAAACTTGATGTAAGCATAGAGGACAATGAGATTAGCCTCTTTGAGGCGGAAAGGAAAAGTAATTGTGTTTGATTTTAGTTTATATCTAGATAAAAGAATACAGAAAATTACTAATAACATCTTGTTAACATTAATTGTTGTTATACTACTAATTTATTTTAATAAGTTGCAAACACAAAGGTTTTAAAAATTAACATGAAGGTATTTTTTAAATGCTCTGGAAACCTTAAAATATCTTTAATCAGGAGAAAGTTGCTTTATGCCTGACTGGTTTGAAGCTAAGCTTGTCTCAACAATGATTCTGTTGGCTGCGGACATGGAGCAGATGAGGAATAAATACAGGTAAGTATGAAATACCTTATTTTACATTTCTCTTGTTCAACCTCCTCACTCCTGAAGGATCCGGTAGAAGCCTGATCAAGTCAGGAAGTTGTCCACTTTTCTCTGTAGACTTTCCGTCAGTCTGATCATTCCTTAGACCTCATCCAGCTGTTGCTGCCAACATACTGGGTAGCATTTCTAAAGATACTTGAAACGTGTCCTATTTATTTCCATAAGTGACTTCAGCACTTAAGGCAGATATTCAGAAGAAGAACTTCTTTTTAATTTTTGTTTTTGTGTAGTGGAAAAAGCAACATAGAATGGATTGAACTAGAGGCTTTCTTGAACCCTCTTCTGGATGTCTTGATGAAACTTGGCAGTAATGTTTACATACCAACACTGAAAACAGATAAAAGCCTACAGCTTCTCTTGAAGTTATTGCAGACCCGTTCATTAAAATGTTCCAATACGCAAGATGGTTAGTGATATCTTCAGTATACTGTATCTTATATTAATTATAGTCTAACTAAAACTAAGGTACTTACTGTTTTAAGGCTATATTGTCAAATTAATACTAGTCTAGAAGTGGTAAGTGTGAAAGTTGACAATCTGGCATATCTGTTACACAGTTGAGCTATGGCCCCAATCCTACAGGGGCTCTTTTGAAGGGCTGGGAATTGAGAATGTGAAGGATTCTGAGAAAGCAATGGTTATCCATTAGCATTAGATTAGCAGTTAGCTAAAATTTCAAGAGTGCGAGTGTATTAAAAATATTTATAGGCCAACCTACAGATTCCATAAGTTGTTTAGACACTCCAGAAAGAAGTTAGCACAGAAAGTGGGTATAACTTCCTTAGTTGCCACAGGTTCAGCTGGAGCCAGCCTTGCCTGAGTGCATAGTTAATCTGTTAGACATACTGTTGACTGGTAGGTAATTTTGTCTCAACTAACGCTCTACAAAAGATGGGATGCCTCTGATTATTTCACACTGTTAGGTGTGATTTCAGTAGGCGTGCTTAACTGACTTGCTTTAGTTTGACCTTGATGAGAAGCAAGGAGGTTAAGAGGTACCCAGTTAAGCACAAGTGTGCTGATCTGACTCTCCTGGAGTTTTGACTTCCCACGGATTGAGCACATTAGCTTGTAGAACTTTCAGGAGTGTCTGAACAAAAGCTATGGAGTCCTTACTACTCCTTTGGTTAGAACTTGGTCAATTTGTAACCAGAACAGACCTTTGTGTTTTGTTTTTTTCCTGAGAGAAAAAGAAAAATTGCAATACTATTTTCATGAATTGGATGCTGAACTGGAACAGGAGGGATCTTGGCATTTGGTTTCTGCTTCTCCAGATTATTTGGGGATTTTTTTTATTTTTTTTTTTACTGTTTTCATAACATGGAATACAAGAGTAGCTTTGGAGTGGGGGCTATAGATCTAGGCTCTTGCATGAAGAAACATTATTTCAGGTTCTGCATCCAGGTTTCATGAAGATGTCTAAATGCAGCCTTGAAGTAAATGCTTACCCTTATTTTAAAAAGTGCTTTATACATTCACACACACCATGTGGATTTTAGCTGTTTGACTGAAATATTGAGCACTAATTATGCAGACTGTCAACGTTCATATTGTGGGGTGGTCTCTCACTGCTGGAGTGGGTTTCTTTAGATGAAACTAAACTGGAAGATGTGTCCCAGCTGCCAGTGTCCACTCAGTCTGCAGCACGAGGCTAGAACAAGGCTGAAACAGATCCCTCCAAAACACATGCAAGTCCATGTTAGGTTTTTAGTATCAAGAACATAACTCTGTAAATAATTTCCTTGTGTGCCTTATTTCCTTATGTGCTTGCTAATGTAGATGTACTTGATTGCTCCTGCTTTGGCAATTTTGATGCCTTACTTAGCACATGAAGTTCTGCCAACAGAGTTCTTGAGGCATGGCAAGGCTGAGCATCACAGTTGTCTCCATCCTTTTGAACGCTCCCATCATCAGTGGAGTCTTTCAAGAGGCTTTCAGAATTGGACCTATAATATTATGTCTTTCTGTGTTAAGTTAAACAAGGACTGTTTTTCTTTTCTTACATTGTTTTCTACAGTGTTTTCATGATTCTTCCTCCTGCACAGGAGAGCCAAGTAATAGATCTTGTTTCTGCAGCTCTGAATTGATTCTGTTGAGGGGTGAGAAGAATAATGCTGTAAAATACAGGGGGTTTGTTTCCATGTCGATTAAGCAGGAAGTGAAAAGTCCTGTCTGTCAAATGGAAAATGATACGATGGGAAGGAAGAAGAAAGGAATTTAGGCTTATAAACAAAAATATCAACAATTGGGAACTGTTTTATTTAAGAATACTTTAATGGGGATAGACATCTGGAATGCATGCTGAAATCAGTAGCATTTTTCTATAGGTCTTGCTGTTTGTACTGTTGGTAGACTTCACTATTTTAAACAGTAAAATTTTGCTATTTTTTTTTTATGGTATTGCAGAGTCACTGTTAGTGAATTGGATTTTATGTCTAACATGTTTATCTGCAGAATTTCTGAATTTTAATCGCAGAAGATGTTTTAGTGATTTGACATTTATGATGAAATGTGATAATAATCTGATATAGATATATGGTTTGTTCTAAAGAAATTAAGCATTACAAATGCAGTCCAATGAGCCATTTTAATAGAGAACATTGAAAGTAAGTACAGTATAGATTTGGGACTTCTGGAAATATCGTCTCTTTATATTTCTACTGTTTGAAGGGCTCCCGTTTCATCATAATTTCACTACATGAAATGTAACTCGGGGTAACTCTCCCAAATACTGGAAATGACGACTGATATTTTTAGAAGAAGATGGTCTTGCAGAGTATTTTATCTCCTTTTTCATATTGATACCTTATTTCTTTTGCTTTCAGCTTAGCCCTTACCCTTGAAACCCAGACTGAAGTGTGTTTGTGGTTAAATGTTTTAGCAGAGTGACTTTCCTCCCTTGTGTAGTAAACTTGTGTCTTTTCATTTGTGAAATGCTATGCACGTGTGGTACACTTTGGAGCCTAGCCTTTTCTTAGAGAATGTATCGCATTTCATTTTCTAAGCTTGTCTGTTGATTTTACAATGTTAAGCCAGGAAGCTACTTGACTGGAATCTTGTAAAATTACTCTGTATTGAAAGCTGAGTTATTTCTAAACAGCAAAAAACCCCACAAACAAACAAAAACCCTCAACCAAAACCAGTTTTCAATTCCATACATATTAGAAATGGATAACTGCATTTTCTTCTGATACGCAATTTATTGCTGGATATGGAAACTTCTGTTCTTTATTAAAGAGTAATTTCATTAATAAGCTGTTTGTGCATAGGGTTGGAATAGGACAACAGGGGAAAAAAAAGTTGGGAAGTTTTGCTAAGGGAAATTATGCTTTGGTCTTCTGGTTTTGTGTAGGTTTTTGTTTACTGAGTCATGATAAGTCTCAGGAAAGAATATAATGTGCTTTGATTCTTTCAGCCCTATGGCTGACACTGCTAAAAACTACAGAACTGTTTTAAGGTATTCCTAGGTAATTGAATATTTGTTACTGTGTAACTTTGACTCTGTAACTTAACTAAATCTTCTTGATATAATAAATTTCTTGAGGAAATTGTATTTCTGTATGTTAAAACATTTTTTTTTCCCTCTTCACACAGATGGGGTATTGTTTTTTATTTGGAAATCTCTAGTGACACCTGTGGAGAGTATTCTTGAATTTCTTCTCAGACGGCTTACTGCAAATGAGTTAAGCACTGTAAGTAATTACTGTGATATACTTTGGTGTGATTTTGCTTGTAAGTTTGGTTTACTAGTATTCATAATTTTCATATAAAATCTTTAAGCACCTAGAAAGTCAGTTTGCATGGAAACACTTCTGTTAACATTTTGAATGGGCACAGTAAGAATACAGCTGTGGTCCATATTCCTTGTTTCTTCTCAAATCTAAAGAAATCATATAGTAAGAAATCATGAGTTTCATGTCATACTGTATCGTGTCTGCTAGTACAGTTTAGAGATGTTTGGAGACTTTAAGTACTCAGCCTGGTTAACATCTTTAGTGACTGTCTTCCACTGTTTGCTCTTTGCTGTGGCCAGTGTTTAAGTTTATACCCCAAAGAAACCTGTGACTTCTGAAGCAAAAGAACTTGACAGTAGAGGATTTTGACTTCTTTAAAAACACCCTGTTGAATGGATTAAAGAGCTGCACCGCTTCTGATGCTTAGGCAAGCTCAGGTGTTTTTATATGGCATTCCTTTGTGTCCAGTAAGGGAAATTAAATAAACTTAACAATTAAAAGAAGTGGAGATTTCTTTCAGAATTTCACAGTGTCTCTTCTAAGGCATATTCCAGAGCCCTAAACTAGAAGAACCTGTAAGCTGAAAAGATTTTAAAAAAACCCCAAAAACCAAAACCAAACAAAAAACCCCCAAACCTCCCTCTCCCCACAAAACCCCAAAATTAAATAGAATATTGTTCAGCTGAAATGACTGCTGTTGTTTTCCTTCTGCTGTCATTGTTACTATTAGTTTTCTTTCTTTTCAGTTTGGTTCCTTCTCTTAATGCCTCAGTTGACCTTTGTTTCCTCATTTTTAGGTTGGCGATCTCGATCGTTGTGATCTATACTTAGCTTTAATTCCAGAGATAGTGAATTTGTGCTTGCAAGTCGGCTGGAAGAAAATACCATCTGTTAAGAATTTCATTTTGGCCCTGACAAATGCATCTATTCGTAATCTTCAGGAGACAAGTTGTGAAGAGGTAATTTAAAGTCATTTGCAACAGTGAATATTAATATAAAATAAACCAGTAAATACTAATTAAAATAAATATATTAATTGTAATGCTTATGTAACGTTTGGGTTATATATAACTAATTATATAAGCACACTAGAAGTGCGATTTAATGTACAAATATTTTATTTTAATATATATGATATCATCATATTCCCTAACATGTGCGTCTTTAGTTGGCAGTGTAATGTTAATGTAAAATATTTGTAGTTAAGATTTTTAGTACTTTTTTGTACTAGAGCTATGTGTACTCAAAAGCTTTTTCCTCAAATATGAACCAGTCTTACTGAGGAAGTCACTGGTAAATGAAAATGTCTTTTGTATTAATGATCTGTTGAATTTTCAAGCTGAAACATACAAAGAAAAAGAAATTCCAGAACCCAGCATTGCTTTGGGTTTTTTGTACAGTTATGTTCGTTGTCCCATAGTTGTTTGATTGGTATAGCTAGTATATCTGAGAGATGTATTTTCAGATAGTAAAGAAACATTAATAACTTCTATAAAAAGAGGACATTTAAATCAAGATTTGTTAGGCAATATCTTTGGTATTTTCTGGATTGAATTACTGGTCAAGAACAGTTAATAACACATTAAAAAGATTGTATGTGTTTGATTTGCTAGGCTTACTTTTCTATAGAAATGAAGATCAGGACTTAATGTCTTTTTTTTGTTCAGTTATGTGAATTTTGTATTTATTTCATAGTTTCAAAGTAAAGATTTTATGGTTCAAACTTAGTGTCTCTACCAACTTGTTTTGAATTCGGTAGAATTGTCATGATGATTTCCTCAGTTGAGTACATCTTCAGTTTAAGAAGAAAAAAGAAAACACTGAGTAATTACAGATAATAAAAAAAACTTTCCCGTGCTCTAGAGAGCTGAAAGTAACTTGAAGATATTTAAATGTACATTGAGCTTTTAATACTATTAGGAAACTGTATGTCTTTTTTAACTGTATGACTTTTTTAATTGAGTCTTTTTATTTCATGCCTCTTTAAATATATGTTTATTACACAAAATAGTCATAGTCGTTGTTGTGACCTTTCAGCTTCTTGGAGCAGTTAGAATGTGGCATTCTGAATTTTAGCTGTTGCATTGGGTCTCTGCCCATGGGGACTTGTGTCTTTTGGTTTTTTAACTGCTATCCAGCAATATATGTAAATTGCTACCTGGCAAGATAGAAGTGTTCTGTCATAGTTGAGCTAGGTGCCTGCACTTAATGCGTAAGTGATTGTAACTTGCAAGATTTACACTCTTTTCAGTGCTTGCAACTTGCAGTTGATTGCTCTGACCCCGCGGAGCAAAGCTGTGCTATGCATAGGGCAGGAAAATAAGGAAGTAGATGGGTGCAGGGTTGCTCCCTTACGATGTCTGAGGTGATACAAATAGCAGGGTTATCAAATGTATCAGGAGGTTATTTGTATCTTATTAGAAGAAATCTGTGCCTGTTTGTTCACCTATGATTTGGTTGTAATTAGGAGCCGAAGCTTAAAGAACAGATTAAAAAAGTAGCTAGCATGGCTTCACTTACAGCAGTTTGTGAGATAATGGATCGGAAACCTGAAGCACACCTCGAGTCTCTGCCTTCTGTGGATGCTCTGAAGAGATTTATTTTCTTTTCTCAATACAATGAAGTATTAAAGAAACCATCTTACGTTGAAGAAAAAAGTAGGTACGTCTATGCTGTAGCTTCAGTAATTCTCCAGAATAAATTTGATTAGCATGGAGCAGTGATTAGGATCCTGGCTTTCCCTGCTCATTACTTTGATAACTTTTTGCCAAGATAAAAATGAAAGCTTCTGAACACAAACTGTTTATTCAGCTGCTCTTTTGTCTTGCTTATCCTTATGCCAGCCTAAATATATATAGACTGCACAAAGCCATGGAATGTATAGAAGCCAGCTTAAATGGAAATTATTTACTGTTGAGGAAGAGAAGCCCGGAGCGAGCCTGAGGGCCAAAACCCAAATACTTGGTTAATAAAAAAAGGCTGCCAGCGTGCAGTGATATTTCCATTGAATACTCTCCCAGATGTATATGACCAGTGAGACTCCCTGGCACCAGAACTGCTTTTTCTGTGTTTCAAAAACTTTTTGTAGATTTCTGTTAACTTGTCCAGTCTCCCTTTGAGCCTGTGTAAATTTTAGCATCTAGAAGAAGTATAGTGAGTTGAAGCTCTTCGTGGTGGAGCAAGAATGTGCAGGATAAACTGACAATATATATTTAAGAATAATATTCTTCTTACAGCTTATGTGAAGAAACAACATCTCAAGGCTGGGGGAAAATTGTTGCTCGTTATGTCTGTGACCAGTGGATTTGCCTTCGTTTTATTTTGAATTCATTTCCAACACTGGCTCAAGAGTATGAAAGAACTTCAGAAATTTCATTATCTGTGGTTGAAAGGTCAAGAAAAATTCTGGAGTCTGCATTAGAAGCCCTAACTATTCTTCCTTCGGATCAAGTTTTACCTGTGTTCGACTGCATGAAAGTCCTTGTTCCCAAGGTAAAAGATAAAATAATGTCATGATATTAATAGTTTTTGGTGTCGTTGTTGTCAAATGTAACACTTTTTTTTTTCTCTTTGTTTTCAGCTTCTGGACTCAGCAGAGTCTCTCTGCATAGAAGCGTTTAATTTGGCTTGGAAAATTATATCCTCTTTGAGCAACACACAGCTAATATTTTGGTCCAATCTAAAAGCTTTTGTTCGTTTCATCTTTGATGCTGAGGTTCTAGCTGTTGCTGCAAGTGCAAAAGGTCAAGCATATGCCAAAATAAAAGAGGTCAGTTTAAGAATTCTTTTTGGGGAAGTGAACATACATTTTATCTGGATCTAAAAAAGTATTTTACTTTTTATTTTTTCTTCAGCTGTTGTCATGAATTTTTCATTTCCAAAAAAGTACTAGTTTGAGAGTGTTAAGACAAACGATTTGAGAATCAGATTGAGGATAGACAAATACATTGTTTGTTCTTGGAACACAGAAAATGAAAAGTACTATTTCTTTGATTTTTAAGCCTGTTCAGTATCTTCTGCATTCTGCAAAAAGAGTTTTTTTGGTCTTTATTTTATTTTTACATTATCCACTTCATCTTGAGTATTTTGTTCAGGATTTACCACCCAAACTTTTATGAACTATTAATATTCTGGAAAAATTACACTTTTATCTAATAGTTTAGTCTTTATGAACATGCTTTCTTAAATGAAAAGTTAGAACCATTCAAAACTTTAATAGATGCTATTGAACCAGCCAGCTGTTTCCTTATAGGTGGTTGGTTTTTTTTCTCTGAGGGTCCAGGTGTGGAAAACAAAAATTATAGTCACCTTAGAGTTCTTTTTAATACTGCATGGTAGAGCTGCCTCTTGCGTTAAGAAAAGAAAAAAAATTAATTTTTAGTCTTGTAAGATGAATGCAGGTTCCTGTACTCTGGAAGTTCTTGCATATGTCAGGGTGTTCTTTTTTTTTTTTTAAATTTTGAGTTGCTAAAACTGCATTCAGTACCAGGATGTTGGTTCATCTTGGCTCTATAGACTGGAAAGTTGTTTCGTATTTCTTTTCTAAATATCTTTCTTGGGTTTTTTGCTTTTTCTAGCCTCTGAGCATCAATTATATGTTTGTGCAGAACAGTCCACAATGACTGCAAGACTTTTACCAGAGCACTAATACATTATAAATTACTTACCAGTATATGTATGCTTAAACTATGCTTAGACCTATGGTCTCCTATGCTGCTTTTTTCTGTGCAATTAGCACAGAAACTGCACTAGGAGGGCTTGCGGTTTTGCTTTGATGTCACTGTAAGTAGCTCTGTCCTGGTGTCACACTTGTAACTGTGAATAATAGCAAATGTCTCAGCTTTATTTTCAGGCCAGACACTCCCAAATTATTTTTACATAAAATACAGAAAAATGGATGCTTCCTGGCAATTCAGAATTGCTGTAATATCTCTATATTAGCCTTAGGTATCTTAAAATTTAGCCCCATTTATTTTCTCTTTGTTCTTTTTGAAAACTTGCTTCAAATGAATGTTACTGTCTATTTTAAACAGTAGGTAACCCTTCACATTTGTAATCTTAATGTATTTTGCTGATGTTGAGAATCTGGTCTATGTGACAGCTATCCCATTGTCTGCAGTGGGACATACCACGACAGCAGGCATCAAGGAGGTAATGAAGGTCTCCTATACTCAACAAAGGGCATCTGGTCGAGCCACCTTCTGCCCCTTCATAAGAAAATGGAAGATAAAGTTCACAAGCAAGTGCCTACTTATGTATATTCTTACCCCACTCCTTGGCAGTCTCTATTGCCATTGACGACACCTTGTGCAATGGCTGTATAGTTTTAGCTAAAGAGGAAGAACCAATAGAACTGCCTTAGACTGATATGTCACACAAGTATAATTTTAATTTTGTCTACCACAGTGCACTCTGTCTTTTTAATAACAGTTAGAAGGGGTGGAACAAATGGGTATTTTTGAGCCAAAAAAGGGAATATTGCTATGGTAAAATCCAGAAGGGCTTCTGCGGAGGTGTCCAGAGCCCTGTATTCTTAGGCTTAATTTTTCTGCTACATTCCTTTTTCTTCGTGACTTACTCAAATGTTTATTGTTCTAGAACTGAGATTTCTTAAAGTTATTTTATGTGTTCTGGACTTCTACTATATTAATTAAACAAGTGAAAAACATTCTAGGATTTTGAGAAAAGTGTAGTAAATGCCATGCTGCTGATACTCAGGTGAAACACAATAGCTTGATTCTGGAGTTATTAGGAAAGGTACATTGGCTGTCTTTGCACTACAAGAAAAATTTGAATTCTTTGTAAAAAGACCAGAGGTTTCTAGGATGGTTGGTTTTGGCTTTTTTTTCAAAAAGTTTCTTCAGAGTGCATTTTAGTATTTCAGTTTTGACTCTTCATGATCATCTCAGTGCTTAATCCTTAACAATTCAGAACAACTTTCTCTATAAAATCAGAGTAACTGTCAAGGAGTTTTCATTGTTACCAAAAGTATAATTTCATAGCAGGGAAGAGAAAAAGCTTTGTCTTCTAAGAGCTATCACACCTTCTGGAAAACCATGTTCATGACAATCATAGACACCTCTAATTGATGGTGTCTAAAAAGGAATTTATAAAAAAAAAAAAGCACCTGTTCATTCTGAATCTCAGTGTCCTCTCCCAAATGCTTGCAATTTCTTAGGAAAAAATTGCTTTGTAACTGAAGTTTACTGTTGCACTTAGTCTAATGAAGGGAGTAGGAGGGGAACATTTGGGGGCATTTTTTCTTGTTTTTTTTGTTGTTGTTGTTTTGTTTTTTGGAGAAGTTCTACATAACTGTTTCATATATCTGAAATAAAAAAAAAACAGGAAATGGTACACAGATATTTTTCCACTCTAACTCAAATACGACCTTTAGCTTCAACATGAATGTAGTCTTTATTAAAGAAGAAAATTAGTGACACACTACCTATGAAAGAATTTTTTTTCTAAATTTATATGGATTGATTAAAAACACCAGGTTTGTAGTCATTGAAGTATGCCCAAGTGCATTCGTTCCAGTTATCGGGAGATTATATAAAGCATCTGCTGTTATATCTGTTTAAACAAAGATCAGTCCTGTCTTTTGTTAACATAAATGTCCTGGGGGCCAATTGTTGCCCGTTCACCTGTCCTAGAATCAGGGAGTTGTAAATAGATTGAAGACAGCATTACCCTGAGCAATCTAGGATGCAGAAGGAGATCAGACCTGCTAAAATAGATATCACTGCAATATGATTCTAATTATTCCAGCACTTCTGAAAACTAAATTTTGAATATTTTATTCTTCTTTTCAGATAATTTTCAAGCTCATAGATATGTCCACTACAAAGACTGGAGTCTTCAATGTAGTCCTTAGTCATTGTTGTCGATCTTGGATATTTCCCACTGTTCATGAGAGAAGTGCCTTGACAAATGCTTTCTCAAATGCTGGAAATTATTGTGAACTTATCACTGAGGCTTGTGTCTTTGGAACTGTCTTTAGGAGAGATCAAAGGTATAAAAAAATCGTTGTGATTATTATAATTTTATGCAATTTGTTATCTTTTAAACTTTGAGATAATTATTGAAATTATTTTGGTACGTTATTCTGCTAATTTTGTTGCTTTTGTCTTTCATCTGTGAAGACTTATTCAGGATGTGAATGCCTTCATAGAAAATCTTGGAGAAAAATGTGCAGCAAATGTTGTTACAGAAAGGTAATAATTTTGAGGATACATTTTGCAACATTTGGTTCAAATTGTGTCTTCATGACAATTGATGCTACAATAGGAAAGATGCTGGTTTTGAGATCAGCTTCTTACGAGTATATTCATAACCACCTATAATACTGGTGAAAGTGATATACATCACGTTATGTTCGTAATTAAAATACAAAATGTACAAAAATGTTAAGTATTTTCTGGAAAATATATCCCATTTGTTAACCGGAATGGAACTTAAATAACTATGTCCTCATCATTTTACCTCATAAAAATGATACTTTTTAAGATGGAAATATTTTACCGAGGGCTGCTATGTTCCTCATCATTGCAGACAAGACAGTTAAGAAACTTGGGCTTCAGTGCAGCCAGATTTGAACTTGGCTTTTTAACATTGGTTGTAGGCATTTTTAGCTTCCATACTGGCAATAGGTTTGCTACTGGGTTATTGAGTTATTTTTTTTGTAGCTTCACTCCCATCTTTACTCAGTGGAAGAAAGTCAGAGAAACAATCTAACATAGGGCTTTGGAAAGTGTTAGTAGTTGTTAAAACCTGACTTTCTAAGAATCTATTACCACTTCTAACACTCCTGGATTTTGTCCCAATAGCTTCTTCATTTCCAAATGTCTGGTTGTGACAGTCGGCAGCTGTGTGATGTTTGTTACCTTAATGTTATTAATTCTGCTCTTGGCATTAATTATTCCAGATGTCCCTGAGTAACTAATAGGAATCAAGTGTTGTTTTCACCAAAACTGTAAGCATAAAATAGTTGTTTTAACATTACAGTTTACAAAAACTTTTTATGATACAGCTATTTATGTTGAAAATTATTTTATTTTTTAATTTTTTTTTATTTTTTTAATCATATTATTTTTTTAATAGCACTTAGATGCTATTAAAGACCTCTAGATAGGAAGAAGAGTGGTCATCTGGAACTCGCTAGGTTTTTCATGAGCAATGATGAACAGACCTTAAAATTCTGGTTCTGGATATTTGCATATTGTCTCACTACAGGCAACTTGATGGCTATACATTAAAGATGATGTTTGGTACTTTTTTATAATTTAGGAATTACCTTTATGTCTGAAGAAGCAGAGTTTGAAATTTTTTTTCATTAATATTTTACAGTACAAATCGAGATGATCACTATGTTCGTGTTTGTGCTATTAAATTTCTGTGCTTGTTGGATGGATCAAATATCTTGCATAAGACATTTATGGAAGACATTTTCATCAAACTGCTTGATAAAGTAAGTTTCATTTCTCTTGGTAATAGATATAATATTAGTACAATTATTAAAATCCAGAGTATTTACAGTTGACAGGATGTATTTACAGTTGTTGGTATAGCCTGTAGATTTGCCCAGTAATACACTTTTTAAATTTTTTGTTGTTGTTGTTAGGAGACAGGAGTTAATTCAGCCAAACCAAAATAGTAAAAAATGTCTTTTGGGTTTAGTTCTCTCTTTTCAGTGGATTTTCTAGCTTGATGGAACATTATCCAAAATGAAACCATTGTTCCATTAAGAATCTTCCTTTAGGCTGCATTTTGAAGCACCACATTTCACTTCAACAATTGCGGACTACCTTTTGAATTGAGAGAGCTGTTGTCTCCTTGGGAGACCTTAATAAACAGGATTAATGGTTGGGGTCTGGTTTTCCTTTGTGTCGTAGCTGCTTATGCATTGGCACAGTGTAAAGTCAGTGGTAAGTGCTATTAGAACAGCACCCATTCAATCTGGTACTTCAGAATTCTGCTTTTGTCTGAAGAACAAGAAATGAGTGGTCCTTTGTTAATTTCCTCCTGTCAATTAACTACTGGAGAAAAACAAGTAATATTTGTGTTGTAAGATTGATCAAGTGGGAAAAGTGACGTTTACGTTTATTTCCTTCTTTGCTTAAATATGAAGCTTTAACATATAAAGTGTATTTGCATTTTAATATTAATATAGGACTTGGATCACCAAATTATTTTTTTTTTTTTAAAGTTAAGGAAATAGTTTTGGGTATCATGTATTTTGAAGGCCAAAACAGAGTACACAGGGGAAGAATCTAAGCCATACGACAACTTGTGTTTCAAATCTTTTTAAAGCTCCATTATCTCATCTATTTTCTGTCATGTAAAATATCTTAACTGCAGAATATCAATTTCTGTCTCAAAACAAGAGCTGTAGTTACAAGCTGATCTAATTGATAGCATGACTAAACCCATTTTTTAAATGTAGACACTAAAACAGAAGTGTTTTCATTTACATGCTCAGCTCTTCACTTAGGATCTTTAGTTCTTATATAACTGACAGCTTGAGTCTTCATATTCAGTTTTATGTAGTACTATTTTATCATATACAGGAGGTGCTGTAAATCTGTCAACTTTCTGTGGCTTGAAGAGTCTTAATACCTAACATTTTTGTGCTGTTCACTAAAAAATAACTAAGTGGAATTGTATATTTTTTCAACTTTCCAAACTTCTCATGGACAAGCATCAAAATTTAATTCTAAATAAATTAATATATTTTCCCTAATTTTACATTTAATGCTGATACTAGCTGTGCAGTAGATGCTGGTTTCTCAGTACACGAAAGTATATTTCCATGTATTCAATTTTAAAGAAAGAACAGATGATAAACCTTTTAATTTACTTTTAGGATGAACTGGTGTCCAGATCGAGAACACGCTATTATGCAAACTCTTTACAGCATAGAATTAAAAACCGGGTATGGCAGACTCTCTTAGTTCTTCTTCCGAAGCTTGACCAGGTATTGCTCTTCACTATGAATTCTTAAATAAATATCTGCTTTAAAGAATAATTTGGTGTCACGCAAACTGCATGTTAAATTACAGCATGGTACAAAAGACATGTAATCTCTGTGGCTGATGTGGAAGTGTAGTTTCATTCTCTTACTCTAAAGTCATGGATTTATGATGCATTTCTAGAGGTCACTGAAAACTGATTTTTGGATTTGTGAATTATAGGAGATTTGATTGTTCCTGTTAAAGCTAGTTAAAACTCTGTACTGACTATATGATTTAAAGCTTTTGTTTTAGTAAAAATGTTGCTACTTTATGAACACTCAGAAAATGGAGACATTTTGGCTTCATTTAGTGCTTCATCATAATAAAATACTTGAAAAGTGTAACACAAAATAGATGGTTCTAAAATGTTTTCATTTGAGTATTAAAAATATTTCTAATATTATGATAAAGCTGAGAATGTTCTTTTATTTCAAATTTATTTCTTCATGGAAAGAACCCTAACAATATACTACATGATTATCTGATTTTGTTTTCTCAGAATTTTGTGTGTGGAATCCTTGACAGAGTTTTCCAGGCTGGATTTGGTAACAATCAGGCATCTGTGAAATACTTCATAGAATGGATTGTTATCTTGAGTCTACATAAGTACCCCCAAATCCTTAATAAATTCTGGGATTGCTTTTCCTATGTAAGTAAGAACTTTGGCATTCACTTGTAATTTGAACAAAGAGGGTGCAGTTTGTCTTGCTGTACGTTATTTTCTATCTATTCCAATTTCCCTTTAGAAGCAATGGGCTGTTGAGCAGATTAACTTGGAAGTGAGTGTGGACTATTGTATGAGACATTTAGAAAGTTGTGATGTAGAAGTGGCTGAAGATAAGCGAACTCTTCCAGTTGAGAGGTTTCTTTTTATAATGTGCTACTTCGGGCAGAGGAGAGCTGGCACACTGAGCCAGAGTACTCTTTTTTTTTTTTTTTTTAATGTTTTGGTTGGATTGTGAAGTAATTACCTTTAAGAGTTGGCCTGTAAAAATAGTAAAATAGTAATTATCTCTATTGGTATCCTTGGATTTGTAACATTGCACATTTGGGCTGAGAGAAAATGTGTACTTGCATCTCCTCCAGTGTATAGGAGTGTATAGACATGACTTGCTGTGGTGACCCTGCTGAAGCTCACCACTCGTAACAGTTAAATGTGGATGTCTTCTTGCTTATCAAATAGGCTAGTTGATACTGTAGGTTTTTTGAAAGACAAACAGTAGGACAGGGATTAAAATTAAATTAAAAAATTGGGAAAAAAAAAATTACATTTTTTGCCCCAAACCAGGCAGGTTTTTAATACTTCTGAGACAACTTTGCTTGCTCGTGATGGGTGCTGTAATTGTATAGTTTATACTTTTTTTAAGTGCATAAAGATGCACTTAAACTGATGAAAAGTGCTGTGAGGGATGTAACCTTTTCCTATTTAGAGTTCTTTCCAAGAGCTCAAGCAGTTGGAATTGCTATCATTATAGTAGATAATAATCTATTGGATCAAAGCAATCTCATGCTGATAACAAATGCACTGAATCACAGTGGGCCCATTCAACCAAACAGAGCAAGCAGAAAATGTGGATTTATGAAACAGGGATACAGATTGTACTTTCAAAGGCTCTGCTGGAAAACAGTGACTCTGAAAAGGATTTTCAGGATCATATTGAAAAATAAGCTGAACTTGAGCACTAGAACTTGGGGAATAGAAGTGTGGAAACCCATTTCTTCCAGTGCAGAACGTGGGTGAGGCTGATGCTAGGGCATTTGTTTTGCATCCAATACCCATGCTTATGATGACATGGAAAAGTTGCAAGCCCTGTGAGAAGAATCCGCAAGGATTTTATTTGGTTTAGAGTTTTTGAAGGCGAGGGGGAATACAGTGAATTTGGGTTGAATATTAGCTCATTTACACTGCTGTATACTTCATTCTGATTGATGTGTTTAGTAAAGAGCAGATAACACGTTAGGAAAAATGAAATCTTAATAATACAAAGTTTGTATTTTAGTAAATTTTGCTGTGAAAACACATAGTTTTTTAAATAGTGTTTATATTCCATCTGCAGAACATGCTGTGAAAACTTATAGGGTATAGAAACATTTTTATATATGCATATTTCTCTTTTGCTTTAGGACGAAGAGAAGCTTAAAACAAGCATCTGCACATTTTTATCAGTGTTATCGCACTTTGACATTGTTCTTCAAAATACCTCAGAGAAGGTAAAGTTTGACTAAGTGTTCATTCTTCAATCAGTTGCAGTGCATATGGATTTCTGAAATAAAAACCATTTTTGCAGTCTATTTTCAAAACCTTTTTAATATCTGCTTCCTACTAAGGTATCCTTTGTTGTGGAAAACAGTAACTCTTAGAATCATAGAATCGTCTAGGTTGGAAGAGACCCTTGGGATCATCAAGTCCAACCATCTACCCTACTCTACAAAGTCCTCCCCTACACCATATCCCTCAGCACCGCATCTAATCGTCTCTTAAACACATCCAGGGATGGTGACTCAACCACCTCCCTGGGCAGCCTATTCCAGTGCCCGACCACTCTTTCCGTGAAGAATTCTTTCCTAATGTTCAGTCTAAACCTACCCTGTTGGAGATTGAAGCCATTCCCTCTCGTCACCTTTGTTACGTATGGGATTTAGGGAAATTAGCTAAATGGCAGATGTTCTGGATACATAGGGCCTGATTACCTGTGAGTTTTTCTAGAATAGCTACTCCAGTTTTAACTAAACATGTGGATGCACCTGTTTTTGGTTTGTTTTTTTTTTTCTTCCTGCTGTAGTTGAATCTGCATGAAATTGGGGAGAAATAACCTGGAAGAAGGTGATCTTTCTATAGAACAGCAGCACACAAATAAGGAGTTCTTGGGCAATAGCTAGTCCATATTACATTCAGAATTCTTTATTTGGAATTCTCAATTTTTTATTGAACTTTACGTAGAGGATGTCAGATGTTGCATTAGGTCAACTACTTCACATCTGTAGCAATCCAGGCATTTCTCTTTATTTTTATACTGTTTGCATACATTTGCAGGATCAGCTTTCCAAGTGCTAGAAAATCAGAAGTTAATAAAGGTTTCCTTGTGTGCAGAAATATAATTTTTAAAGCAAATCAATACATTTGCAAAACACAAGGGGGTCTGTAGGTCTGTGCCTTACTGAGAAGGAAGAAAAGAAATTGGGACTGTGTTCCAAAGCCTGTATTTGCAAATATAGTTACTGTTAAAGCTTTGGACTTTCTGAAAGGCTATTTTTTGAGGAAGCCATTGTTTCTTGGGCCACCCTTGCTTTTCTCCATTGGTGCATTAAGATTTAACATAAATGAAAGAAACTTCTTTATCTTTTTTGGTTTTTTAGAAGCCAGCTTTGAAGAAAGCCCTCATAGTTGTTCTACAGTGGTGTTTCAACCATAATTTCAGCGTTCGACTTTATGCGTTAGTTGCCCTTAAAAAAATCTGGGGTATGTGCAGAATGTTGCATGTGGAAGAATTTGAAGCTCTGACACCAGTTATTGAATCTAGCCTTCAACAAGTGGAAAACATGCATGGCACAGGGTTAGTAACATTTTTCTGACTTACAGCTTAATATTGTTGTTCTGAGCCATTTGCAGCAAGTCTAATTTTCTGAAATAGCACATTCTAATTTTTCTGGGTTTTTATGGGGGGGAAATATTCTGTTTAAAAATAAACCAAGACCTTGGATATTGAAATCTAATTATCAGCAAAGAAAATGAAGTGATAATTCAGTGTAGCATTAAAGTCTGAAAGCACTACAGGAAAAACTCAAGGCGTGTTCAAACAGTGCTCATAGTTCAGGAGTGGGGTAAAAAAAAATACTGTCAGGAGCTTAATTTTCTTACCTGATGGGTTTTGAAGAACTACAAATCATTCTTCCAAACTTCCTGGTACCAGTAAATTTTCAGATGTAAAATCTGAGATGTTTTTGATGTAAATATTTGAAAAAACTTCTGTGGGAGAAAAATGGATAGGGATGTTAATTTTGGGTGATGACTAAATGAGCTTTACAGAAATGCTTTTCTGCTTATTGATTTGGAAATACAACAATTCAGTCATTTATATGTTTTATATTATCTGTGTGTTTCTATCCTTTTTAAAGCCCTGTTTTTAGGAGTTCTTTAAAATTAAGTAGAATTTCTGGCAGTGTTGTCAGCCAAGATAAGCTTGGGACTGCTGCTGACAGGCCTTTTGTCCCCCACCCCCAGATCAGAGTCACTGTTAAATCACCCGTGTCAAGACATGGGATGGAAAAAAGCAGCAGAGGAGGAGTCTCCTTTTTCTTTTCCTTTTTGACAGCTAAAAATTGTCACTGAACAGTGGGCTAGGATTCAGTTTACTTCAGAGGCTTGGATGGGGTACCCTTTCTTGTGAAACTTGCTTCTTTTGATAATAGAATTTAGAGACGTGTTATAGGCCTTTCTTGAAAGATAAATAAACTTATTCCTTGAGTGTTGTTCTTTCTTTTTGTTTTGTGTTAAATGGGTCCTTACTTAGTTGTTAAAATATTAGAGTATACAGTAAATAGAATCAGGTTGCCTTATTCAAATTTGACAATTAAAAAAAATAATCAAGTACATTGCATTACTTTCTGCAATTGCAGGAATGCTAGAAGGAACTGGCAGCGAATCCAAGATCATTTCTTCTTTGCAACATTTCATCCGCTTGAGGATTACAGTCTAGAGGCAAGTCTGAGACTATTGCTGATCATTGTAGTTTTGTAGTTTTACAAGTATATTTTTGTCTTTCTTTGTATGTTCTAATGTAGGATGAGTAAGGATCAACTATTATTCATTTAAAACTGAAAAAATACTTCACCTAAATTGTGGTGGATTTTAGACTAGGACTGCAGCTTAATTCTCTAATAAATACTGCGTTAAAAACCTAGGTCAATTAAGAAGAGGTGTATGTGATGAATGTGCCCGTCTGTGTGGGAGTTAATCAGGTTTTACATTTGTAGCTGGAAAAGTTACTTAACTGAAGAGCCTCTACTTAATCACAGGTAGTTTGTTAAGATTTTTCAAACATCTGTTCTTAGAAGTGACTTGAGGTTGCTTAACTAAATTATTGTTTAATGTGAATGGGATACAGATATATAACTTGTAGAGCATCTTTTTCAGCTGTCCTTTTTGCCATAGCTTACGTAACTTAGGGCTGAATAAACACTGAGAGAAGGCAGGCAAAAATAAGGGTGCAGATTAAAATAAGAGAGGAACTAAGCTGAAAATAGGGATAAATCTGAATGTGAAAAAGCATACATGTGTTCTGGGACAAAGAGTGCCATCTTTCAGAGAAGGAATTTTTTTTTCTTTTTTTGAACTGATGTTCTGAGAAATAGTTTTGTGAACACTTAAATATGTTAGGTACGACTTGGCAAAATTCAGAAGTGAAAATCCTGAATGAGGGGGGAGAAAAAGGCAAAGCTAATACTTTTAAAGTATTTAAATATATCCAGAGCGCGTTTTCACTTTCAGCTTAAAGGTGCATTGGGATAAACAAAATGTCTGGGGTTTAAACTCTTCATCTTATTCAGCTTTTCCCTTGGTGTGGGGGTGTGTGTTCCTCCTTGATAGATTGTGGTTAGCTGTATTGGTGCTGCTGAGTTGGATTTTACTAGTAGATTTTAATGCTTTTGACTAGGTTCCTTTTGACAAAAAATCAATCTGCATTCTTCACTAGAAATTCATAAGGGCATCTGAAAACTTTAGTGTTACACTTAAAGCACTTCCACAAGACCTCTGTGCTGAGAAGCAGAGCATTAATTCTTTGGTATTCTAGAATTTCAGAACAGTAATCAGTGCAATCCTTAAAAAATGTCTAGTCAGAGAGAGAAGGAGACTAGATTTATGAAAGTTTGGGATAGCACTTTAAGTGATGAATATTGAGATACATATTAGTAAGTTATATCAAGTGCCAAGAAAAACAAATATTAAAATCATAGAATACAAGATAAACGGTGTGTGTGATAATAAATTTACCTCTGGTAATTTTATCTGTTTTGCTTGCTTTAGTAGTGCTCTGCTAATAACCCTGTGTTACATTGCAGACAATATTTTACACTCTTCCCCGCCTTTCGGAACTTGCTGAAGATGAATGGATCTCAATTGCTAAATTTGACAAATTCACTGATGTTCATTTGCCACCAGCATTTCAGTGGTATCAATCTCGAACGGAACTTCATGATCTGAAACCAAGTGACTGGTCTCAGCAAGACATGGGTAAAATACAGCTAATATATATTAAATATATGTATGTAGTAGCTGTATATATCTGTTATGGTTTAACTCCAGCCGGCAAGGACCATGCAGCCGTTCACTCACACACACCCCACCCTCCACCC
This sequence comes from Tringa tobata, assembly GCA_033628505.1. NCBI lineage: Eukaryota > Metazoa > Chordata > Aves > Charadriiformes > Scolopacidae > Tringa > Tringa tobata. The sequence goes on from JAHREE010000183.1 coordinate 4,999,046, forward strand.
CCCACCCCAGACAACTAGGGTTGGGAGAGGAGGGAGAAAGAGGAGAAAAAAAACAACTTGTGAGTTGAGATAAAGACAGTTTAATAGGACAGTAACGGAAGAGAAAATAATAATGGTAACAGAATATACAAAATAAGTGACGCAATGCAGTTGCTCTCCACACGATGATCGGTTGCCCAGCCTGTCCTGAGCAGTGATGGCAGATTCCTGCCCCCCGGGCAACCCTGATTTATATACTAAGCATGATGTATGTGGTGCTCCCTTTCAGCTTCTATGGGAAGCTGAAAAAGTCCTTGACTTAATGTAAGCATTAATTAACAACTAACTAACTGCAATATGCGTTATGGACACTCTTCTCATACTAAATCCAAAACACGGCAGCTACTAGGAAGAAAATTAACTATACAGGACAACATCTGTGTTCAGTCTGATCTCTTATGTTACCCTGCTGAAGTACACTTATATCTATGTGAGCAGTGCATGTACCATAAAATAATAGTAGACAACTAATGGTGTTTACACCATTAGTACCATTTAGATAATCTTTATTGAAGCAGTAGTTTCGCTACCACTTGCATGACCATATGACTAATACTTGTTTTTATAGGTTCAAATTCAGTTGAAACAGATAGCCAGACAGAATGGACTGATGTTCAGAAAAAGATTATACCTTGGAAGAACAGTACTCCTAGTTTAGACCTCGAAATGGCATTTCAGGATCGTGCTACTAAACTCGGTAAATCAAACAGCAGGCTGATTGTGGTGGCTTCGCTTATCGATAAACCTACCAATCTAGGAGGTAAGGTTGATTGCACATTTTAAAACCTCTATTTTAGACCTTAGAGCCCACTTGGATAATAAGAATGAATTTAATCTTACGTTGAGAATTAGAAAATTATTTAATTACTGCTCAGAGAAATAGATCATCGTCTTGGAAAAAGTTGGTAACCAAAAGAAATACTGCCTGCTTCGGAAGAAGGGGTCTTATACTGAAAATAGTTATACTTTAAGAAAAAAAAAGAAGTGCTTACACATAGCATGCATTAACTAAATAGTACTTTCCTGTAGTGCTCAGTTTCTTACTATTTTTTATATTCTTTGTTATAGTTGAGTTTTTCAACTGTGTTTGCAATTAAGGAGATAATTTGCTTTTACTTTTTTTTCTGTAACAATTAAACTGAATCTTGTAGACCTACTAGTTTCTTGGGATTATTTGACAGGAAAGTGCAATTTCCTCATTAAATACTCCTTCACAATATCGAGTGAGCCGTGATATAATAAAACCTTCAAATGATGTAATAAATCCTGCAAATACTTTATTGGGTTGTACTTGCGACTGTCAGCAGTTTCAATAACAGCAGCGAGACTGTTAATGAAAAATCAGCCCAGAAGCTGGTGCTGCGTGCACTGTAACGCTGTTATGTGTCATTCTCTCAAGCTTTTCATCGTTCAGGTACTGGATTTAGAGCTTAAGCGTGGGTGTATGTGTCCATCCATCCCTGCCCAGGCTTTTACACTGACTCACTACTTTGTGTCATTAGTATTGTAGAAGCACATTGTCAGACAGAGTGCTTTCCTAATTTTTATCTTTCTGCTAAGTTACAAATTTATTTTATTTTCTCTGGTGTGGAGGAAAGTGTGACTTGGAACAGATTTAAGAAGCACATGAAACTGATTAAAAATAGAGGACTAAAGTAATCATTTCTTTCTTGGATTCTTTGTCCTTTTTCACTTGCTAAAATATTCTGGCTGCTTGTTTGTTTTCTACACAAAAATGACTTCAATATTTTTGTTTGTAGGTTTATGTCGTACAAGTGAAATATTTGGGGCATCTGCACTAGTCGTTGGCAGTCTTCATTATATACAGGATAAGCAGTTTCAACATCTTAGTGTTTCTGCAGAGCAGTGGCTCCCCCTTGTTGAGGTGAATGGAAATATTTTAATAGCTAAAAAGTGTACTGTACATCTTCAGTTCATCAGATGCATAGTTCAGAGTCTTACTTTTTTTCTCTTGCAAAATGAACTTTTTCATTTAACAGAAGCTCCCACTGTTATCTCTGAGACTCAATCTTGAGTATTTTGGAATAAACTTTGAGTCAACCTCATAAAAAAGAATTTTAAAAAAGTACATTTCTTATTGCTGTGATAATGGTTATGTGAGCTGTGGTTGTTACATCTGCTGTGATGAACGGGTTATGTGTGCTGTCATTGTTAAATCTTACTCTGTGTTTTATAGTGATGTGTTGGAATTTAATGTTTATTTATAAAAGTTGAACAGCACTTCATTTATCTTGCTTGGTCCATTGCTTTGGTAACTTCATGGGGATAATCTTTGAATTTGCCTGAAGCTAATTTTTGCCAAGCTTTTAGAACCTATTATCTTGCTTAAAAAAAATGAGTGTTTTAGCCTATATGTTTAGTATGTGGTAGAAAATGTGTTTGTGATACTTCATAATAATCTGCTGTTCAAGATCAACTGTGTTTAAAACATCTGAAAAACTCAGTGCAAATTTTTCATTTTTTTTCCACAATGTTTATTTTCAGCCTGTAAAGATTTTTTTTCTTCAGAGCAAGATAGCTGTAGTGTGTTTTAGCTAGAACAGAATGCTGATGGATACACGTTGTAGTTCCTAAGCTCTGTACTGAAGTGTACTGATCAATAGAGTTTGTTGCATGAATAAATTGGCGTCTAATACAAATCAGCAGTTTAGAGAGTAGGATGAAGACAACGAAGAAATTCTTCCCTGCAAGCTGTCACAAATTGTAATGCAGGCATGTAAGGCAACTCAGCTTCAGTACTGGCTTTTGGGAAGGGGTTCCAGGTTGTAACAACTCTGCAAGAGTGATGCTTTTACATTTTGATGTAAGGTTTGTAGCTGTCAGAAGCATAAAAAAGCCTTTGTTTGTTCTATTACTGGAGTGCATTTTTGTAGCATTAACTTAACCTTTTGTGCTATTGCTAAAGAGCATTTAAAGTGGTAATCTATGTGTATCGACAGTCTGTGGGGATAGAGGTCATTCATCTTAAAAACTGTCCAGTTAAATTGATTTTTACTGTAACTTCAGAAGTTTACAAATGGTAGTATTAACATATTTTTATATTTCTACTTTTGATGGACAGGTGAAGCCATCTCAGCTTGTTGATTATTTACAGCAGAAGAAAACGGAAGGCTACACTATTATTGGTGTGGAGCAGACAGCTAAAAGTTTTGATCTTACAGAATATTGTTTCCCAGAGAAGTCACTATTATTGCTGGGGTAAGAACACACGCTTTTTCGTAAGTGCACCTCTTGCAGTCCATCCCTTCTGCTAGTCAGTTTAGTCACAGGAAACCCAAGCAACACTGGTAAAGCTGGATTTAGAATGGGAAGTGATTTATGGAAACGGCAGAGCTTGGCTTTGTGTGCTAAGGAGTGGGAGGTATTGATATCCATACACTGTAACTTCTTTGTTTTTACGGGTGGAGGTAGCAAAAGCTTGGATTATAGTTTTCAAGGTGCGACAGAGATATCATCTGCTCACTTCAGTAGTATGGGGCCCTGTCTGCGTAGGCTGCAGCGAGCTCGGGAAGGAGGGCTGCCTGTCTGCGCCGCTTAACTGGGTGAGGAGGAGTGGAGCAGAGTGGGAGTCTGCACAGCTGAGAGATGCTTTACAAATTAAGGATGAGGCACGGGACAAATTAACAAGTTTTTTGCAGTACAAGCAGAGGCTGGGAGAACTTCAAAGAAAAGCAATAATCGATTCCTATAAGCAGGCGAGCCTCGGATGTGACAAAGGGGAGGCTACTTCAAGAAATCTAGAGGAAAGTGCCTGCAAGTCAGAAAGCTACTGGAATTGCAGGGCCACTGAGTGAGACCAGGAGAAAGGGCCTGTCTATCCTTCTAGGACAAAGTGGGCAGAAATACCTGTTTGGAAACCTTTTATATGTAGTTTGTCTTCAGAATGTAGTTCTCATTATCACTTTGTTCTCTTCTAATTAAAAACATAGTTTTAAGTACAGATAACCTTTGGTTTCTTCTGGTGTGCTCATTCTGAAGAGGTAAAACATTTCCAGCTCAAGGCTTTGATCAGTCTTGACGGTTCCTCATACCAAGACCTCACTGAGTGTAAGGTGGGCAGCTGAGCTTCCCTGCTGTGCCAGCAGCTTCATTCCCTGGTCGCTTCATCAAAAGCTATTTATTTCGCTGTATGTGGGTAGCTTCAAAGTAGAGGCAGAGAGGGAATCCTTCTGTTGGGTGTTCAGCTATTGCTGGACCCATGAATTAAAGATGGAAGCACTCTGCCAGTTTTCCTATATCAAAGTTTAGTCAGGTCTCCCATTTTTTCTTTGTATCTGTAATGTATGACTGATTTAAAAAAAATAAATCATTTCTTGTCCTCATCAGTTATATTGAGGGCAGATGCACAATTTGTCAAATGGTGTTTTGATGCTGTTCTGACTTTTCCATCTCGTGCTTTCTGGAACACTTATCTTTTCCCACATATAAGTAACTGTTTCTTCTTTGCTAGAAATGAACATGAAGGAATCCCAGCAAACCTGATTCACCACCTGGATGTCTGTGTGGAAATTCCTCAGCAGGGTATTATTCGATCACTCAATGTTCATGTAAGTGGAGCTCTGCTGATTTGGGAGTACACAAGGCAACAAGTGATCAAGCAAAGACAGCAAAAATAACTGCCAAGAGTTTTGTGCCTTATAGTACAGCTGGGTGACTTCCTGTGGTGCTACAACATGAAATTCTGAATAGATGAGATACAAACTCAGGGTGAATAAGGATTCTTAAGTTTCGCATGTTTTGTTCTCTTGTAGTTCAGACTGATTGTTTAAATGCCTTATTAATACTTTACCTCCTTAAATGAAACTGTTGCATTGGAAATAAATATTATTTGTATTGTATGTAGTGTGTGGGATTATTATTTTTTATACTAGTAGAACATCAGCACAGTACCATGAACAATCCAACCTCAAAACATGGGCTTTTTACTGCAGTTGCTTTCTGGTGACCACGCTTGAAATTCTACAAGCACAATCAAAACTTACTGTAGCAAAAGTATTTGATGCCTCCAGCATCTAGATATACTAGATTATATAATTTGTGCAAGGTGAATTTACTTAATGTTATTACATTAAAGGCTGCCCCTTGTTTAAATGCCTTCCATGGTCAAGTTTACTAATCCTACTGTGAACAGTCTGTAGCTTTAAATGGAGCTGCATCAGTAAGGTAATCAAAACCACAAAATCATACAGAAGTCCATAATGTGAGAGTCATGATAAAGAACTGCTATACTTCTAATAAAAAACTGGCATACTCAAAGTATGTAAAACATCATATCCACAGGATGCATTAGGTCTGGTGACTGCTGTTTTATAAATTGATGTCTGACTTAACTGGTATTTGTCGTTTACATTATACCACCATCTCCTTTTGACAAGGAGGAGAAGGTAGAATCTATTTTCTTTTTTTTAATGGAAAAGCTGGTTCACTTACTGAAAAACAATTTTATTGTTCTTTCAAATATGTACATTATGCTATTAAATAATCATTCAAGTGAAAGAATTTGACTAATTACACATTCAAAACCTTAGGTTTGTGAACAGCCCTGCGCCGTATTTCTTTGACTTCAGAAAAAGTTGTCCATGACCATCTTTTTTCAGCAGGAACATGAGACCTTGCAACAAGAACAGCAGCCTGCATTTCGGAGAGACAGTCAGTTCTTGAGCTCAAGCAGCTTTTGTCGCTTCCTCATGCTTCTTCCTTCCGTAGTTGTTCTCAATAGACTTATTTTGAAGAGCTGAGTGCCTAAGACTTTCCAGCAGCTTCTGGAGGATGATAGCCTTCTGTTTCAAGTTTTTTTTTATATTTTAAAAAGTCTCTTCTTTTGTCAAAATATTTAACCTGTTTAAAAAGAGAAAAGATACTCATCAGAAGAAACCAACAGACGAAAGGGGCTTTGAGCATCACAAGACGACTAAGAAATAAATGATCTTTGATTACTGAACTTAGAGAGGAATTTAACCCGCTACTTAGGAGTTTCTTGCTCCCTTGAAGCAGAAGACTAAAAGGTGAGAGTGGGTTTGGGTTTTGTGGGTATTTTTACCATTCTGAAAGTGAACTTCATTACTTCCATGGACATCTAATAAAAGTAGTCTATTGCTCTGCTATTTTCACTGCTATGAACAAAGATTATCCGTAACATGAACAAAAGTCCAGCAGCCTTTCTATGATATTACAGACTACGTGACCTCTGAATTTATCGCCTCAAGCCACTGATGTGTATGGTGCAAAGTGCTGGCAGATGGAACCACCATCACTAGAGATGACCTATGAGAGAACTTCAGTGCTCCAAGTACAAGCCAGTATAGCAACTGTGAAAGTACCTGCTTTTTTAACTGACTTCAGTCTACTAGTTCCAACAGGAACGGCTCACACCTTCAGACACCACTGTTACTAAAAGGCAGTGCCTGTTAAAAAAGCTAAGAATTGCAGCTTAATCTTAAGAAACTAAAAAGCACATATGAATGTGTTAGATGTAGGTTGATGGTTTACTGTGGAATTATACTACATGAAGAAAGGTATTCTTATGCATGAGAAGGTATCAGATGCCAGTCTTGTCATGCAACTGCAAGCTCTGCATGTCTCCTCCCTTCCATACTGGCCCTCCTTCTTTGATTACAGTAATTTCCACGTACTTCCAAAAGCTTCCGACTATCTTTTGGAACTTGTTTGGTTTGGTTTTTGTTTTTTTTTAATTTAACAATAGGCCTGTATGCTTGTATAGTCACACATTTATATGAAAGTTTGATATCATATTTTCTTTTCCCTTTATACTATAAACTACTCTCCTTAATTCCTAGGCCAGCCAGTGGTCTGCTCAGGACTTTTAATTTCACAGCAAGAGAAAAAGTGTGCAAACCATGTTACGTGTGACAAGGGTGCCAGGTTATCAGTGAGAAAGTGCAAGAGTGCACATGTTCTGCCATCACAGAACCATAGAATAGTTAAAAGTTGGAAGGGACTTTAAATATCATCTAATTCCAACCCCCTGCCCTGGGCAGGACACCAAGCAGGAGTTGCCATCATTAACAAGGTAAATGTTAACGATGGCTGAATGGGTCCAGCAGAGAGCCATGAACATGATCAGAGGGCTGGAGCACCTCTCCTATGAAGATGGGCTGAAAGAGTTGGGGCTGTTCAACCTGGAGAAGAGAAGGCTCGAGAGAGACCTTGTAGGAGCCTTCCAGTATCTGAAGGGGGCCTACAGGAGAGATGGGGAGGGACTTTTTACAACTGCATGCAGTGACAGGAGGAGGGGTAATGGCTTCAAACTGGAAGAGGGTCAATTTAGATTAGATATTAAGAAGAAGTTCTTTACTGTGAGGGTGGTGAGACACTGGAACAGGTTGCCCAGAGAAGTTGTGGATGCCCCATCCCTGCAGGTGTTTAAGGCCAGGCTGGATGGGGCTTTGAGCAACCTGCTCTAGCGGGAGGTGTCCCTGCCCGTGGCAGGGGGTTTGGAACTCGATGATCTTTAAGGTCCCTTCTAACCCAAACCCCTCTATGATTCTGAGTGCTGGCTGCTCCCGCCAGGGCGCACAGAAGCGCTGGGTGGATGTGGTACCAGCCCCAGCAGGCCGGGGGACGCGTCGGGAGCGGCGGCTGCTCACCCACCCACTGCTGGGGACAGCGGGACTCGAAGGACAGCCGCAGCTTCTCGCACTTGGAGGCGTCGTCGGCGTGCTTATCCAGGCACTGCCAGAACTCGTCCCGGGCCCCCCAGCAGGCCTTCCGCTCCTCCATCGTGGGCGCCGACATCTTCGCCGTCTGTAGACCTGGACGCC
>JAHREE010000183.1:5007242-5028054 GCA_033628505.1 Tringa tobata
CCCACAACAAACAAACCAAAGAAAAAGAAGGTCAAAGAAAGTGTAACCCCCTTATGAGCCAGACTGGCAAACTGGTAGTGGGCCCATGTGAACCTCATCAAGTTCAACAAGGCCAAGTGCAGGGTCCTGCACCTGGGTCAGGGCAACCCCTGGTATCATTTCAGGCTGGGGAATGAAGGGATTGAGAGCAGCCCTGCCAAGAAGGAGTTGAGGGTACTGCTGGATGAAAACCTGGACGTGAGCTGACAGTGTGCACTCACAGCCCAGAAAGCCATCCGTATCCCGAGCTGAATCAAAAAGATCTTGGCCAGCAGGTTGAGGGAGGTGAGTCTGTTCCTCTATTCCTCTCTCATGAGACCTCACCTGGAGTACTGTGTCCAGCACTGGAGCCCTCAGGACAGGAAAGACATGGACCTGTTGGAGCAGTTCCAGTGGAGGGCCACAAAAATGACCAGAGGGCTGTGGCACCTCTTCTGTGGGGACTGGCTGAAAGAGTTGGGGTTGTTCAGCCTGGAGAAGAGAAGGCTCTGGCAAGACCTTATTGATGCTTTCCAGAACTTAAAGGGGGCTTAGAAGAAAGATGCGGACAAACATTTTAGTAGGGCCTGTTGCAATAGGACAAGGGGTCATAGTTTTAAACTAAAAGAGGAGGATTTGGACTATAAGGAAGAGATTTTTTACATTGAGGGTGGTGAAACCCTGGAACAGGTTGCCCAGAGCAGTGGTAGATGCGCCGTCCCTGGAAAGATTCAAGTTGAGGTTGGATGGGACTCTGAGCAACCTGATCTAGTTGACGATGTCCCTGCTCGTTGCAGGAGAGATTGGACTAGATGACCTTTTAAGGTCCCTTCCAACCCAAACTGTTGTATGATTCTGTGATAGCCAGTGCTCCTTCTGGTACGTCAGGCTGCTTGGCAGCCAGGTCAGGGAGTGGGTGTTGCTGAGCTAGGTTTCTTCCTTAGCATGAGATAATGGTTCTGGCTGCTGGTGGTGGGCATGCTTTCCACGTTCTCCTTGCAGGTGGCTCACTCATCCGAATACAAGGAAAGGTATTCTAAGAGAAGACCAAGAATTTGCAGTTCTTCAGCAGAGCCCCCTGCAAGCCAGCCAGGTTTGAGGGGACTTTGTTTCTCAAAATACCTAACCAAGCCCTTGGAAGGAATATTTTATTAGAGCAAAGTGAATGAGCCTGCTGCTGTACACTGTACGGTATATAACATAGTCCGTGTTCTCGTCTCTGCCTATTTGCTTAACTGCCTTCTGTTTGCTGGACTATGATAGGTAAGAGATAGAAATTCAGTAATTTACTTTCTAACAGAACGGGGGGTTAAGGTGAGTGGAAGTCACTCCGAAAGTAGAACTTCAATTATATGTTTCTATTGAAAAGAATTAATATAGAAGTAAATTTATATTACAGCTTACTTATGACCCTTTTATGCTCAAGCTTTTGTGAAACAAGCTTTTACAAGCATGACTATTGAAAAGAAAATTAATGTTAAGTCTCAAGACTGAAACGTGATAATAGAAAATGTCAGTTGTGTTTTAGATTTCAAAATTTATGGTGCACGTAATGTTGTTTAGTTACTACATTGACGAAACAGAGGGGATAATGTGATTATATATAATTAATCACAAGGCCCAAATAGCACTTCTGGGATATTTGTGATAAATAGTTTTTTCTTTAATGACCTGTAGCCCAAGAAATACTCACTGGAGACAATTGTAAATAACTCTGTGTAATGGATATGGAAATGTGGTGATCTGGTTTTAGAAAGTGAGGGAATAGATGCTTCTATGCTTCTATGAATAGAAAAAAAAAAAAGACAAATTTATCTAATACATTTTTAATGGCAATATTTCCATTTGGTTAAACTGCTATCATAAGGAGGTGGATTTTTTTGTTGTTAGTTAGCCAATTCTAAGTATCATTAGTGTCTTACTTTTGGGAAATGTGCCCAGGAAGTAATTAACGGGATATTTATAATAGCCAGGCAGAGGCAAATGTTCTAGAAAGATGGGAGGCAAAAGAATTCCAGATTTGTTAGGTGTACTGGTTGCCACAGTTGAACCATTTGAATTACATTTCCATTTAGCAGTTAGTGAGATAGATGTTAGAGAAATAGATGGCTGTCTCCCACTGAAACTCTTGCCAGCAATGTGTTAAAGTGAATCGTGTGGAGTTTATACAGAGGTTCAGCTCTCAGACTCTTTTGTCTTTGTTCTGCTAATTGGGATACAGCATTGTGTGTGCTTTACCTTCCAGTTAACATCTAACAGATCTCTCCTCACCTACAGCCTTACTCCATATTTAATTGGAATTTGACCAGCAGATTCTGTATCGGCAACCATAATGATTTCTCTTTTCACTTTGGAAGCAATTAATGCGTTATGGGTAGCTGTAGGACTAATAATACAAGCCCTTCTTGGTGTACTATCGCTGTGTTCAGCTTTGTGCTTAGACCAGGAGCTCAATTAATTTGTTTTTCTTGCATTTGAAGATTCTGATAGGTGATCCTTATCTGTAACAGATTTTCAGGGAACTGGATTTTAAAAACAAATTCTTTAAGCAATATAGCCCTGCGTCCAACTATTTATTTTGCTGGAAATAATAACAAAATCTTACCTGAGGTAACCTGGGACATTCTCTTCTGTTGTTCAACACCAAGCAGTTTTCTTAATAAAAAGTGTAAGAATATGTAGTGTGAGACAACTATATGTATGTGGATTTTCTTTCTTCCTTCTCAGATTTAACTGACTCCTTTGCTCTTAAAGCGTTTCTTGCCATGCCTGGTGAAAAAAAATGATTATACAAAAAAAGCACAAAACAATCATAAAGATTAATTGTGCCTGGTTTTATTATTAAAAAATTGAATAAATTAAGCAAAGAAACACCATGAACTGAAATCAGTAATCGCCTTTTTCTGCTCCTCTTTGAAATGCTTTAACAGAGATTCCTTAAACAATTGAACATCAAGCATCTCTGAGTGGATCTCTTGGGATCCTGTGTCACCAAATTTCAGATTCTACTTTCATCCTTTTACTGGCTAAAGACCCTCATGGATTACTCTTGGCAGTAGCATCAGCTTTGAAGATGTTGTCTGCAAAGGCAAGTGTAGAAATTCTCTTTGTTCCTGTGGAGGGGAAACATTTATACATCTTTATTGTTTAAAGTCTTCCTTATGTTGCTTTCTGAGGTTATTTTTGTGGTTTATTAGGGTTCAGTGAGACTTAAGTTCTCTTGCAAATAGGTCCTTCTTTAATAGAAAAGGTAATTTTTATCTTTAAAATAGCTTTTCAAAAATCTTTTAAAAACTAAGTAGATCTCTTGAAGAATCAGGCTTCAGAAAAGACTACTGATATTTTGAGCAATAATTTTCTGAGCTTTGTAAGAGAATTGCTTGAGAACTGGCAGACAGCTAATGAATTCCTTAGTTAACAATTAATGAGTTAATTATTTAGTAGCCACAGATAATACTAAATTATCTATGTCTATAAATAAAACTTTCTCTTTACATAACCTTGCATTTAATACCAAACATTTGCAAAGAAAGATCAGAAAGAGGCTTATTAGATTCTAAAAGTTTAAGAAATGCATACTGTGCTTTCTATGGCCTCCTCTATTATTTCATAAAGACTTCATGTTGATTTTTACTTCTATGAATATCCTTTTAATAATAACATGCTTAAATGTCTTTGGATGAGTTAGCAAAGATTTAGGCTTTTGAATGAATAAAGAAAGAGGAGTGTATGAGGAGAAAGAAAACTGTAGCTTTTGTTTGGCAGCGTTAGCAAATCAATTTTCTGAATCCCTAGGCAAATGTGTATTATCACATTATTTTTCAACTAGATGTGTGTTGGGGCTCTTACCTTGATTTCCTCATAGTGCTGTCTTGGCTGAGCGTTGTGATGAGGATCCCTGCACTAGGGAGTGCCAATGTGACATGAATGTAGAGAGTTAAGCACATTGCTTGGGACACTGAGGGAGAGACAGAAATAGAGGCTGTCGCAGCTTTCTGTGGCAGCTCTGCATGGATCAGAGGACTGGCTGTGAGGGTTCATCAGGTAGCACTGGAGGGGATTTGGAAGGACTAAGCCATCTATGCAGGCTGGTATGTTTAGTGATCTGAAGCCTGCTGAGACGAGGCTTGCTTGTCTTTGTGACCTCTCATGGACATCAGCAGAGTACTCTGTGGAACAGTGTCTGAGAATCACTAGGCTGCTGAGAGGAGTGACGGTTACAATGAAGAAAAAACAACAACTGCAGGTTTAGGATTCTTTTAAGGTCATGAAGTCATTTGCATTAATTATAGGCACTTGGTTTTAATGCCAATATTCCATTTTTGTTCAGTTGTTAGGAAGGAAGAAAACAGAAAAAGGAGTATTTTAGGAAAAGCAGGCGATGGTAAGGTGGGAAGTCTGACTAATTCTTACTCTTCTGCTGGCTCCTGATTAGCAATTCTTCAGGCCCACCAAGGATGAGACAAGCTTGCTTTGCAGCAGTGTTGATGCTCAGCTTTTTGCAAGAAAACTAGATGGGAAATTTGGAGCCTGCCTGTTCTACAAGCAGACTCAATTTTTGAAAGCTATGTAAGTGGAAGAAGAAAACTTGTCTTTTGAGTTTCATTTGGATGCCTTCTGTGGCATGTTATGTACTAAATGCAAAGAAGTGGTTCCTAGTTCTCTGTGAGACTGAAACATGTCCTAAAATTCTTTATCAAAAATCCAGCTGCATGCTTGCATTCAGGTATTGTATTTAATAATCCATCAGCTGCACTGATTACCTTATGTTCACTATAAACGTTGTCTATGAAGCGTAGGTGTATTGTACCAGGTGGAATTGCTTGTGCACAAAAGCAACATTGTTCTCAAACATGGTATTTGTTCCCAAAATAAATGTCAGTTTTCTTAATAGCCAAGCTAGCAAGTGACATGACATTGACCGAATCCATAAGCATACAATGAGAGAGAGATGGTTTTGTTTACAAGTCAGGAAGGCATTTAAAATGTAAAATTGGCCAAAAATCACAAGGAGAGTATTACACAACTTACTTACTCTGCAACTAGGCTGCTGTCATTGAAGACTTGGCAGCTTCAGAAGGCAGAGAGACAGTGAGACCTGTCGCTGGGAGACAGCACAGCTATGTTTACTCACCCATAACGTATGCTCATAGCCAACAAGGCAGGAAATCCAAGCTGAAGTTCACATTTTGTAAGTCCTTACAAATCCTGCTGCTCGGATCTCACTGGAATCCAGCTTTTAGGATTCTCTTAAGGATCTTATAAGAATCTTTTAAGCGTCTGGGTCATTTGTGATGTGCAGAAAGTGGAGTTTGGAGTTGGTGGCTGCCTCAGCTGCAGAAGTTAGCGAAGGCAGCCTTCCCTATGGAAAGGCAGAGAAGAAGTTTCAGTCTCTCAGCAGTCTTGTTCTTTCATGTTAAAAGGAGTGTGAAGGATGGATGATTTTCCACAGACTCATCTTGGCCCTTTTTATTTTTTTTTTTTAGAGAATAGGAAGTACTGCACTTAGATTTCTGAAGAGTTTCTAATGAGGCTTCTTACCAAAGAAATTAAGCTGCTGTGGTTCAAACCAGAAGGTTTTCTTGTGGGCTAATAACTGGTTAGGGAGGAAGGAAACAAAAAGCAGGAATAAATTATTGCTGTTCAAAAGGAGAGAAGTTACCAAAGGACCCGTACTGAGGCCAGTATTCTTATATGTACTCATAAATGATTGGTCAAAAAAACATTTTGTGACCATACTTTTTTACTGATTCAGGAGGGTCAAGACTGAAAATGAGAGGATCTCTCACTGTCATGTGGCAAGGCAGCAAAATAGCTGGTGGCATTCAGCATTAATAGACATGAGGCAATGGACATCGTGAAAAAGTCTAAAATACGTGATAAGGGCCTCTAAATTGACTGTTGTTACTAATCAAAAAGATTCTCAATTTATGGTGGAAAACTCTGTTAAAGTACATCTACTTTAGTTCTCTCCATTTGAGTGAAAAATGCTCTGCAGGTTGATTGCTGTTGTTCCCAATCAATGCACTGATGGTTGTCTTGAGGTGTTAGGTGGACTGAATCTAGAAATAGAGGGAGAAATGGAGATGAAGAGATGGAAAGTTCTTTTGTGTCTTCTGAAGAGGTCACCTAGCTCAGCAGTAGGATTAACAAAATGTCTCTAGATTGTTGCAGAGAAATTGCATTTAACAGGTTCGCTACTAATGTGAGCTTCACCAGCTCCTTTGTTTAAGCCTTTTCCAGAATTGTAGCTCTCCTTGTATGTTTCACTTTTCATTACTGAGAAGTTGATCGCATCCTAGTGTATCTGTGATGTGCATGGAGAAATACTGATCACCTTCTTTACAATGACCTTGTGCAAATATTAAGACCCCTCTAGCAGACTTTCAGGTGGAAGAAAGAAATACAAGGCTTATTATTTTCAGACACATTAGTTTGAGCTACTGGTCCTGTCCTTAGGAATGTGGTTTCATCTTAAAAGAAGGCTTTTAAGCTGCAGGTGGGCATTTGACTTCCTTTTTTTTCCTTCACAAGACCTTTCAGCTCCCTTTTTTCTTATTTCCCTTTCTAATGTTCAGGATTTTTAGATAAGGTGCAGGTTATTATGGAAATGCTCAGAACAACAGCTGAAGAAGGAAATCTAATTGCTTCTCTTTTAATAACGATGTGCTAATTAAACTCATCCATCAAAATCCATTACTGCTGGCAGTTTCTGCAAAGACAGCTTGCACGAGGGCTGGACTGTGAAAGAAGCTTCTCAGCCTTGGCCTTTGCCAAGGAATAGCTGAGGTTTGGAGGCCCTGAAGGACCCCATCCTTTCTGTAGTACAAATCAGGGACATGAAGCCAAACTCCCCATAGTTTATGACTTTACAGCAAGTGCACAGACTTTCTTCATACTCCATTTCTTCATACTGGAGTCGTAGCAAGGGGCAGGTGGGCATCTTCCCCTGGAAAGTATCTCCCGAAAGGCATTTCTGTCCTGATCCCATCAGCAGCTCTCCTGTGCTCCTGCTTCACAGAAGCTGCATTGCTTCTGGCTGCTGTTCTTCCCTGATTCCTTGAAGACCCCCCAGCCTCAGCCTGCTTTCTGAGTCTGTGTAGCCCCCCTAAATCCCAGTCTGCTTTCTGAGTCCACGTAGCTCAGGCGGGTGACTGATGCTGTTCCTAGGGCTTCTGAAGTGCTGGAGACCTGTGACATCCTTTTCAGTGAAGAGGAGCGTTTTGTGTGTGTTTATGTTGTGCAGGCTTGTGAGTTTATTTGGAATATGATCCAGAGCTATGCAAGCCAATTAAGACTTCTGTATTCACTGCACAAGGAAACCTTCACTTTTCAGTGGCTTTGCAGGCCTGCAGGTACAGCAGCAGAAAGGGTTTTGACCAGAAATGGTGTCCACCTGGGGATGTTATCTTCCCTAGAGACTAAAGATACTGTCTGTATTAACCCCAACCAACTCAATATTGCACTAGCTTTGTTACAGAGCACTCCGGAGAGCTGGGGATGAGTCATTTGTCCCTGAGCTTACAGGAGGCATTAATTCAGCCCCAGAACTTGGTGATCTGCAGGTCCTGCTAGCCTGCCCTCAACCCTCAAAACAGTAAAGCTACATGTTGGTTTCCTTGCCTTCTGTTCAACTGTTGAGTATTGTGATTAGATTTCTGCCTTTCAGAGCTACTTTTCTGAAGACTACTGATATGAACACAACCATCCTAGACAGAAGAACAGGAGACTTTTTTAAAAATAAGCTCAGTTGTGACTCATGTGCTGATGAAAGGCTCATGCAGTCACTGTGGAGAGTTGCAATAAAAGATTATGATAAAGGTAGCAGCAGGAGACAACTACACACAACAGGCCAAGGAGAAAGATGTGCAAGGGAGGGGGAGCACTGCTGTTCTTTCCTATGGGTTCTTCACTGCTGTGCTGTGTGCAGCAAAAGCTGGCACCTGCAGTGGGGTCTAGTGGTGCTATTTACTTTCCTGAGATTTTTTTTCAACTTGCTGTTTTAACAAGCCCACTGGATCACTATTGGTTTTCCCCCTTTGCTGAAGGAGCCAAGACACTGTGAGGGCTAAGTTGGGGACAGAAAGCTGAGGATTCAGGTCAGCCCTTGAACAAGAGTACGCACTGGTGGCTGGCAGTGCTATGCAGGGGCAGGAGCCACACAGTGATGAGGGAGACCAGCTTCAAAGATACCAGGCAGCAAGGTCTGATGCTGCAGAGAGATGTAGTTCTGCCTCAGGAGGAGGTCTGAGGTGGCCAAGGGTGTGCTAAAAGTTCTGGTTCCAGGCTTGTGTTGCTCTCTTCTACAGAGCAGGTACAGCTCTGCAGAGCTGTGTGGGATCCATACAGGCCAGCAGTGGCCTGACTCACAGGGTGCTGCAGGGATTGCTCACAGTCCTTTAGCCCATGAGGGCAACCAGAGGAGCCTGCCACCACTCAGCCCTCACCTCCAAGGCACTGAATTTGTCCTGGGAGTCCTTTACCCAAGATCAGGAGGGTTCAATATTACCCTCACCTAAAGGGTGGTCCGGTTGCATCTAATGCTTTCTCAGAAGGGTTTTGCGCTCTGCCTTGCCCTTCTGATGGGAAACAATGACTCCAGTTCTTTTCATTCCTCAGCTTCAGATCTATGAAGCTTTGGCACTTATAGATGCACATGCATACTGATAGGGATCTACTGTTTTCTTGACATTCTCCTAGTCACACCCTGGGCTTCAGTGTCTGGAAGGTTTTGCTAAGCAGCTGCTCGCTGCCAAGTCAGGTGCTTTAAAGCAACATTTTGCCTGAAGAAATATAGGTCACTTCATCTGAGGTCTAGATGTAGACTACACATAGGTCTATGTGTAGTTTAGAATTGCTTAACATGGGTAAATCTAGTTTGTTCAGCTCCTATTCGGGAGAGAGATTGTAATATATTGCTGCTTGAAATCCCAGCCCTTGGATGTGTTTAGCCTGTTCTCAGGAAGGATGAGCCAACAGAAGCAATGACACTTGCATCTGGTAAGTCAGAGTTTTACTGATGCTGCTTTCCATTCTGGTGCATAAATCTGTGACTCCCCCACCCCCAATCTGTACTGAATGTTAAAAAAACTGCTGCCATTTTAGTCATAAACACACTTCAGTTGCATTTTTTTAAAGATGGCATTTAGAACCTTTTGGGTACCTACAAAGCTGCATCAAACACACAGAAAAATGGAGTGCAGTGATGACAGCAGATGCCACTTATTGGGACTATGGAAAATGGAAGGACTGTTTGTACTTTATTCTCTGGCCTTGCCCCCAAGACAGGGGAGTTGGGAGCGGTGTGGGGTACTTTGAGGATGACAAAATCATATGCAGGAAGATGGAGTAAACTCTAAGCCTGTGTGTACCCTTCAAACCAATTATTAGAGTTGTACCTGTGCTCCTGCCCTGTGCCTTACCCTCCCCTGCTTCCTAAAGAAATAGATTAAAAAATTTAGGTGTGTAACCCTGGATGGACCAGTACTTGTGAGCAGCTTCGCGTAGTCTGATTTTAGCTTGCACATGTAAGCTCTGTTAGCAAATCTTTAGTGTCTATTTGGCCATGAAGAAATATGTAGGGAACAGCATACAGGCTGGACTAGGGCCTAATTATTAACGTACAAACTCATGTCCCAACCATAGCCCTTAAATACCTGTTAGCATATGCATGTATGGCTGCTCACCGATGGTTTCAAAGGAAGGTCAGCTTCTCCTTTGAGCTACTTCTGCCAGACACGTGTTTCCTGACATGCCTAACATTAGACCCTTGGATGGATTTTCCAGGAAGTCTAGAGAAGACTTTTGTGTTGAGGAGAGACTGGCCTTGGTTGCTTTGCTGATCGTGTCTCTGTTCTGATTGCTTTGGCCAAAGACAACCCACAATAACACTGGAATAAAGGTGTGGTCAAGAGAAGAAACAGATGGCATTGGCTGAGGGTGAGTTTAAAATCTTTTATTATTTAGCTTTGCCAAACAGATAATGGAATCTGAAGTTGATTTGCTAAAATGTTTTAAGGTGGATGCCACCCCTGCCTGAGACAAAGAGGGCCTCAGTGGCAGCAGGGACTCTTAGGCTATGGCAGCAGTTCAAAAGAACACTTTTAATTTTGTATGCAACAATGTAAACTTCAAAAATAGTAAACTATAACCTTCCCCCCCCTTTTTACATAGCATGTGATCTATCACAGATAGAAATTTAATGGCGAACCAAAATCGCTTAAGTAAACATCCTGGTGCTTACAAGTTTCATAAAAAGTGTTACATTTGATGTAAATATCTTACATTTTTAACTCTTAACACTCACAATTATGGAGTAAAAGCAACTGGCGATTCACCCCCTTAGTCTGTGCTCTCAGACTGTACCTCAGCAACCATGCTCTTGCCAGCCCCTTTGATCATTTTCGGTTGGATTGTCCCACACATGACCAAGACTTCCCCTTCCTCACACTGGTGTTAGTCAAGCGCAGCTCCACACAGGGGTAAAACCTGTGCAAGTGAGAAGAGAACCAGGTCTCCTGCACGGAAACTTGCAGTCCTCTGGGCCCTGCATTCCCACAGGAGCCACGGTGTGTATGGGGGAGCATGTCCTGATGTCAGTGGGAATTTGGGGTCCCCTGGGGCTGTGAGCCCAACCCCTGCCATTCCAAGCAAGGGCCTCACAGTGGGACCTGGTTCTGCGTGGATAAAGACAAGAGTTGTGTAGAAGGCACTGGATTTCTCTTGCATGATTTTAAACGTGGACTACAGTCATGTGCAGAATAAGGAGATCTGGGCTCTAAACTGCTTTCTCTCTAGTGCTTTAGTGCATGCATTTGTAGCACTTGAATTTTCTCCTGGTTGCAGCGCAACATGCGCTTGTCTACCTAAAGTGATTTCCAAACCTCCTTCCTTCCACTCTTTCCTCCATCTTCCTGTCCCCAAAAAGATTCCCTTTTGGTTCCTTGAAAACTTTTAGAGTACAGCTCTGGTCAAAAATAAACGTGTGATGTAGCATAGCATTTGTTTCTTTTAAATCACAGTGTGCAATGCATCATTCGGTACCTAATGTTCAAAATGTCTGCCCTGCTTTTCATGAAAATCATTCTTTAAAATAACCTATGCAAATAATATATTTTGACTATATATTACATTCATTTAAAAAGAGAAGAGAGGTTCTTGGTTTGCAGGTTGGTTTTTTTTTCAGTGTACTACTTAAGTGAAAGGTCTGACGTGAAAAAAGTACAAGCAAACTGGACATGCCAAGACTCGATGCCTTAGATGGTGATCATATCAAAACTGTACAGGTATGTACACCATGTTGGACAGGTGTGCTTCTTCCCAAGAAAAGACCTTTGCGTCATCATATATAAGGTTAACCACAAAGTTTTGGTAAAAAGAGCATTTAATGAGCAAAGGATGACATGGAGGGGCGAGTTCTCCGGCTTTTGTTAGGCAGTCCTGAAGCAACATCTCCGTTCCCTTCGGGGATTTCTTCCTTCTTCCGGACTTTGAGACGCGTGAGGAGCTTTATTACCCAGACGTCCCATTCCTCTGGCAAGAGCAGCAGGAGGAAGCCCAGGCCAATAATGATGATGGCAATTACTCGGACACTGTTGAAGACAATTTCACTCGTGTAGTGATCAACAACTGTGTGGGACATTGAACGGGTGTTATTACATGGGACAAAGCATTAGGTCAGTATCCCCTTCCCTCCCCCTTGCCTCCCCGGCTCTGAGGGCTGGCTGGGGCAGGAGAACATGACCATGGAGCCTCTAGGGCTCTGCAGTCTCTTGGCCTTCCCTAAAGTTCAGAAAACTGACAATGTACCAGTTGAATTCTCTAGTGTACTTGATAAACACCTGCACTGTTATTTACCAAGGCAAGCAGAATTACTATTACTATTTGCTCTAAAATGTAAGCACTTTCATTTGTTTCAATTTAGTATCAAGCCTGCCTTGAATTAAATCATTAAGAATCGATTTCTACTCATCCATGAGAAGCATGACTTCAAAGCTAGGGTGTTTTTTTATTCAGTATACTGGCTTCTTTGGACAGTAATTAGAAAAGAAATTCTAGAGATTATGAACATTCACATAATGTTATACATTACATATTTAACATATAAAGTATACATTTTTAATCAGTGTCATCTTCGTGAGTCTTTGAGAGAAGATGCAAAACATGTTTAATAAAGCTATTTGCTTTTATCCCTGTTGTGTACTTGAAAGGGCACAGATTTAATGTATTCATTAAGATGCAAGGCAGAAATTCTTACCTGCATTCACTGGGACACTCAGTACAATTCCAAGAGAAATCAAAGTGGGGTAGGTGATAGCAATCCCAAAATTTAGTAGAATATTGAATGCTGAAGAAAAAAGAAAAGAAAAACATCTTTTAGTACAGTGAAATGAGGCAGAGGCAATGTCACTTGAAACCTTTATACTTTATTACTCCCTCTGTATGTTGTTTATATAGAAAGCAACAACTTCTGTTTTACTCCTGGAAGATACCTATGGAGAGACCTCTGTCTGCTGCATTTCCATCTGCCTGAGACATTGCTGTTCCCAGGGAATTCTATATCCCACTGGGGTCCAGTGGCAGGATCAAGTGGGTACAACCTGTCTCTCAGTGTAACACATAGTGACTCACACTCTGCAGCGATGTACTGCCCTGCTGGAAAACTAAAACCTTTTCACCTGGGAGATTTCAGCCAAACAGTCGCTTCTGGCTGGATACTTTTTTAATGGAAAAGCTGCCCCCAGCTGCAGGTGGAAATCTAACCTTCTTCCAGACAGGAACTTGCTAAATACAATTTCATACAATGAAGTTATAATATCATTACAACTGAATGATTATAATATCACTCCATTGTAATACCATACACTGTTCATGGGGTGTCTTATGACAAATTAACAATTGCTTGGACCAAATTCACCCTTGTTTTAAGATGATTGATCAGCTTTAACAAAGACAGCCTTGCCAATACTGACCTTGTCAGCAGCTGAGGCCCTGTATGTTGCACACCCCAGCGATCACTTGCCAAGCTCTGCGCTGCTTCCTTACAGAAAACTTCCACTGAGTCCACGGATAAGTAAACTGGAGGTACTTCTAGAGCCAAGCATTGTGACTGTTCAGGGTAAAAGGATCTGGGACTCAAGATGGGGATGGAGAAGGGCTATTTGCAGTAGAAATCAAAGTTTTAGATGTGATGCTGTCATCCAGTTTAGGAACCAACTGTGGCAGCACAGTCAACACATCTAGTTTAACAAGGAACAGCATCACATTTCTGAGGACGATTAATCATTAAGGCTTGGATTTGGCATCTCTCCCAAGCTGAGTTCCCTTGGTGGCCCTGCAGTGCCACCTACTAAATTCCCATCAGTGCTATGCAACGCTACATTTTCAAAAGTTTCCTGCTTATAGAAATAGCAATTAGCTATTACTGAAGTCAGTGGAGGCCACCTTGACTGGCCTGGCCTAACCTGCTTGTTCAGGGGATGCTGATGGACCCAAGGTAATGCCCTGCCTGGAGGGCTGCTCCCCGTCACAGCCCGGGCAAGTGCCACTTGTCTCTGTGAGGCAGAGATCACGAGTAGGAGTTAGGACAAGCTTTACAGTTTAGTCCCACAACACCTTCTAATGAGGGCCACAATATCCTGGCTTTGTAATAACAGCAGAATTGGGGTCTACATTGCCACCTAGGAATGGGCTCTCTGCATGATTTCTCAAGCTAATAATTAGGTTGAGAAGAAGGGCAAACAGCTCCAGTATGGCAGAGATCTGCAGCTTCCACCAGCAGCCAGTTTCTGGCATCATCCACCCCAAGCAGCACGAGAGCCCCACATCTACTCACTCAATAAGAGAATCGAAAATCCACAGAGGTTTCCCCAAGGAACGATGTCAAAAGAGCTCCAGTACTCCACTTTGGTAAAATAAAGGATGACGGGAATACAGGTAACGAAGAGGACGTTGAAGACAGCTAACACGGACAGGAATAAGGCAGCTTCTCCAAATTTAGCACTGCCCAAAAGAAGTTTGAATAAAACCTACAAGAGGAAAACACATGGTTTTAAAACTCTCTTGCACTGCTCCTCTGGATGCTGGTGTCCCGGATCCAGTGGCTTCCTGGCCAGTGCTTGGGACCGAGGGGCTGGGTGCTGAGCAGTGCCAGCCAGCACCGTGGTGCTTGCCAGACACTTGAGATGGCTGCTGGTGAAGTTGTGGAGAGCAGCTTGTGTCCCCCAGCCTTCTCTCTCCTGGCATCCCCTGGAGCACAGCCAGGGGCAGGTGCCAAATGAGCCCATGTGGAAGGGGACTCAGCACCTTTAGTCATGTACCTCCTGAAAGGGAAGGGTGCTCACCCTAGCCTAGACCCTTTGGTCTTTTTTCTGCATGCTCCCTTCAGGAAAAGCTCTGGAAAATTTGACACTAAAACCAGAAGATGGGTGGAGCAGGTGAAGCACATTCTGCTTCGCAACTGCAGCACCAGGCCTGGGAACTTGTCCCCACAAGACAGATGACAGCCCAGCAGCAGCCCCGCAGCCCAGAGCCCAGCCGCAGCCTGACTAACGAGACCATGGGGAGGGATTTAAAAGCTTTGGTTTGTCAGTGGAGAAGGGATAAAGAGAGAAGGAACGAGGGATTTGAGCAGCCCATCCAGAGAGCTCCCGTGGATGGGTCTGGTCTGGGGTCTGCATCAGTTTTCCACCACAGAACTGCAGAGGATCTGGTGGATCCCCTGGGCTCTGGGTACAGCTTTCCCCTGCTACAGGGAAAAACAGGAAAGCCGATGGACTCTGACTTACTGGTTTATGCTGGGATGGCAGGTCCACCACCAGTGTGAGTTGTCTCTTCCCTTTTTCTAACTGGAGCCCTTCAGACCAGTCTCCCAGGGCCACTGCCCATTCCCACCACTTTGCAGCCATCACTGGCCAGTGCGGCTGCCCCGGCGGCTCTGCATAATGGAGCAGAACATCCCAAAAGCCACTTACTCCTCACTTGCCACCTGAGGACAGCGTGTTGCAGGGTGGGCAGCCGGTACAGAGACACTCAAATGTCTGTGCCTGGGGCAGAAGGGCAGGTCGAGGTGACTCTGCTGCATGTGGTGCAGCTCGTCTGTCTGCAGCTCTGCCTGCCCCTCCGACACACACAACCCATGGAAACTGAGCCAGACTGCAGAGAGCAAGAACAGAATGACAGCAGCAGTGGTAGAGTGGTATTTGTTGCAGAACAAGCTGCACAGCTCCGTCTGTACAGGTGTGCAGGGCACGCTGCAGATACCACTCTGCTGGCACTACCACCATCACCTCCCCGTGCACCATCTCTGCCTGTGACTGGTGGAACAGCCCTGAGATCCCTATCCCCCTCAAGGATCAGTGGTGTCATGGGAGAGGGGCAGAGCTAGGCTTTAGCTTGAATAACCCTCCCTACCTGCAGATGACTCCAGAGCCATGGCGTTTCCTTGGGTCTGGAGGGCACGTCTCTAGTCTGGCAAGGCAATGCTCTTTCAAAGGAAAAATCTGTATGAAATTTCATGACCTCCCTTATGTAAGACATAGGGCGATCTGAAAACGTGAGCAGAAAGGAGTGCAGCACAGCGCTGAGGGACACGGATGGATGCTTCTCAGTTTAGTGGGTCTCCCCGGATTGCTTGTGTTAAGGCCACCGGGCTTGCCTGGCCAGTTCATGTTGGAGAACTGGTATGGTGGGATTCATTAGACCAGATGAAGATGTCTACACCTCATCCCAGTCTCTATGTCCAAGCCAGGGTGGGTTAACTGCACCTTACAAGTGCATATTTCTCTCTGTGAACTGCGACTCTCAGCACCCCGAGCAGCACCTGTCTCAGGCTGAGTGAAATGGCTCTCTGCCCAGCAGAGAGGGCTGCATGTCATCTCACACGCAGTGTGGTGTGCCTGGCCGGTCAGGATGAGACCTTGATTCATAGGCTTGTGCTTTGGAATTTAAGCATGTGATTATTTCTATGATAAGCAATACTTTAAGCCCAGCATAGGCTACGTCTGCCACTGAAGGGAGGACTGGCAAGGGGAGGTAACACAGTGACTTGAAAAAGAAGCTAAATCTCTGCAGGGCACTCCCAGAGTGACTAATTAAATCCAGCACCTACAGAAAAGCAGCTTCATTTTTCAAGGCGGTAGAGCATCTGCAAGTCTTCCTGTGGGTACTGGAGAAGACTCTTCCCAGGAAGTAGGAGTTTTTATCCTAAGTGAGGGCAGACATCAGAGCAAGCGAACACCTGAATGCAGCGCTGCAGAGTCAGTGTGTTTATGGCAGAGCCCCTCAAAGAAAGGCATGTGGCACTGAACTGCGTGGAGGTGTGTAAGTAAGGCAGGAGCAGTTAATGTGAGCAACGGGGGTGACTGGCATCTTTCTGGGAGGGGAGACCCAGGTGTGCTTACCTTGTAGAGAGCAGACATTGAGGCAGAGCCCACCACCAGGGCTATCCCAATAACGGAGTGGCTGTGAAACCCATCAGCGTACGTCATCATAACTATCCCTGCAATAGCAAATATAGCAGCCACAATCTGGTTGGAGACAAAAAAAAGAAAGCAAATGTTACTGGATAACCCCCAACATGGAAAAACATGATAGCAGCTTTAAAGGAGAGGACAGTAGTTCTGCACCATCTGCTTATGTAGGAACCGAGCAGCAAGCCCAGGCTGGTAATCCAGGGAGCAATGCTGCCTCCCCTCACAGCTTCCCTGGCTGCAGGCAGAGCTGCGAGGGAGCTCCTGCCCCCGGTCGTGTGTGCAGCAGCCTGGACCTCAGGGCCCAGGGTCTCGGATGGAGCTGAAGGGGGAATTTCATCTCTGTCACTGAACCTCCCCACCAGTGAGCCCCTGCAGCCTGTGCGTGACAATAATACACAAGTAATAATTCCCCGGCGCTTGCAGAAACGCTTTGAGTCCTGCAGAGGCTTTGGAGAAAAAAGGTTTTTGAAATAAACAGGGGAATTAAACGCATGCAACTACTTTCCAGTTTGGATGTGTCATTTCAGAGAGCAGAGGGAGGTTAAGTCAGCCAGCCAGGCCCTTAGCAATGCCTGAGGGGGCTCATCCAAAGGGGGGTAGCATTCACAAAGGCAAGGGACAGGCTGCTCCCAATTCAGCTGGGTCAGCAAGAGACCCATGGCTTCTCTGGGACTGTCCTGCCAGATGCCTCAAGTCTCCCTGTGTGGTAATTCTGGAGTGAAAAGGGCTTTCTGCATGCTCCCTGGCTCTGCAGTGGTCCGAGGGATGCCCTGCTTAGATCACATCCCTTTTGGCTGCACAGTCACAGTGCCGTTTCTAAGGTGATTGGGATAAATGAGTTTATTTTCACCCATAGCTGGGTCAGTGCCAGTCAACTGTCCCCCCTCTTGGTGCCAGTCTTAAGGCCCATCCACAGGCTGTGGCTGCCCACACCTCCAAGAGCAATGGCCTCCTCTCGCCTCTCCCGTTCACCACCAGAGATGCTGGGGCTGCTGTGAAGATGCAGGGGCAAAGCCTGAGTGCCAAGCTCTGCTGCCACCCGAGCGAGCAAGCTGCGGCGGGCAGACCCCTTTACCAGCTACAGGCCCCCATCCTGGCAGCACCAGCGGCCTCTTCCCCGGGTTGAGCTGGGGCTGGTGCCAGGGAGGCACCTATAAAGGCTCCACAGACAATCACCCAGCAGATCCTTCCTGCACATTACATCAACACCTCCAACTTCCTCTAAGACAAAAACTGCCCCATTTTTGCAAGCAGAAGGGGATCAATTTCTCCAAAGGTGTTGCTGTAGAATGGCAGGGTGGTATAAGGGCAGAAAAAAGCCCAAATCAGCAGAAGCTAACGCTGCCTGGAAAATACAGCTGCTAAAAGCATCTCAACAAGAAGGGGCTTGAGTCTAGAAATTGCCGTACTGCTGTTCAAGATGCTGCATGAGCACAGCTTTGGCAGGCTATGGAGGGGCAGGGTTTTCCCCAGCTGCTCAGCCCCCTGCATGGCCCAGCTGGGGGGCAGCAGGCTCTGAAGATGCTGATTTATGACCTGATCAGAGCAGAGCCCGGTGCAAGCTGCAAAGGCTGGGTGTGCACGCTGCAAATTTGGAGAGGTTCAGATACGGCATCTTGGCTTGCGGCCCTGTCAGCATCAGATCTCTCCATGTACAGCTGTGGGGCATCATTTCTAAGGCGAAGCTTGGCAGTGGTGTAACTGGGCCCTACAGTCCTGGACAGGCTTCTTTTTAAGGAAAGGAGAGAAATAATTCCGACGTGTGGCTCTACTGCAACGCGGGGCTGTTTCAGATAGGCAGGACTGAAGGAGTTCAGCAGCCCTCAGCAGTTCTCTCATGTCAGCACGCTGGTGCTTGTCAAATAAAAATTCAGACACTCTGTGCGGCTTCAGAGGCACAAGAAAAAAGGTCATTGAATGAGACTAGCATGGGGCAGGTGCAGAACAATGAAAAAGATTTGTCTTCACACAACATATAATTCCACCAGGGAAAGCTTTGCTGTTGCACACTGTGGACGCAAAAAGTTCACGAGGATAAACTCATGGAAGAAAAAAATCCATCAACGACTATTAGCTATAGGAACATCACTTCCATCTCAGGAAGTCCTTGAGCCTCAAATTGCTGGAGGCTGGAAAGTCTCATGAGGAAATATCATTATAGGCTTTTCCTGTTTAGACAGATTTTTTCTAGGTGTCCACTACAGGCAGCTGCTGGAGACACGCTCTTGGGGCAGACGCACCTTTGCTCTGTCTCAGAATGGCCTGTTGTAGAGCTGCAAAATACATGGCTTGTCTGGAAGATGTCAACTCCAGCCCTTCCACATCCCCTGGGCTACAGCCCAGGTGACAAAGAGTGGCAGATGCAGCATTTCCTGTAGCATCTGCTCCAGACGTGGCCGTCTCCTGTCTGAGCTGCATGGGGCTTGCCCAGCCTGAGACCTGGGGGACACCTGAGCCACACACCAGGCTGCGGCAAACAGCCTGTACCTCCATGGGTATCGGTGAAGGGAGCCTGCTTGGGTCCCCACAGGTGGCTGCAGCTCTGCTGCGGGGGAAAATTGGAGGGTGCATTAATGAACTGCAGAATCAAAAATATCCAGTTTTTCTTTTAATGTCAGGGGTGGGCTGGCTTCAGAGCACCTCCCGGGATCCTGGGTCTCTGCCTGGTTGGAAAGGAAGACTACGATTTGGGATTTGATAGCATAGTTATTTCCAAGTCCCACTAGCAGGTGTGCTTGTCTATATACAGTACACAGGAGGTACTCGCAAGCGATGGCTCTCTTGGATCCTGAGCTGTTCTATTTACTGGAGCACAGAGTGAAACACCAAAGTCAAGGACCAAAGCAAATAAATGCAGTCTGCAAACAGCTTCGCTGGGGCAGAGGTCCTTGCCTCTCCTATCGAGCATGTCACGGGTGTCAGATGAGTCTTGGCCTCACCTCTCAGCCCGCCTGTCGACACGCCAGGCGTGTCACATACGCTTTCTCTGGAAGCCTTTCAGCCAGTCTACCAAGCGCATCATTAGCGGCAACGACAGGCTGCTTGCCCCGTGCCACACCACGGCTACCAGCCTGCAGCAAATGCCTCAGCACAGCAGGGCTTGCAGAGGCAACTCTTCAGGCACTCACAGCCTCGCCACATGGGTGGCTTCTATGAAACCAATATAGCAGCTTGCAACCCGGTTGGACCATTGCTCTGGGCACAGTGAAGGGAAAGGGGGAGAAATGCAACTTCCTTACAGGAGATGTAGGCATTTACAAGTGCCTGAGCAGCAAGGATGGGATTTTGTAGCTTGGTCTTACGTTTAAATTCCAGCCAAATTGTAATTTAAGTGCTTGTAGAGCTACCAGTTGCACTTCTGAAGGCCAAGTAGGACACTTGTACATGCTTAAACCCCACTGAGAGGCTGCCTGTCTCACCCAGCTTCTCCTGCAGCAGGTGTGAACAGGGACACCCAAACATGTGGTCAGAGCTTTGCTGTGGCACTATCCACCCTGCTGCATTGCCAGGGGGATGGAGTGGGAGCGTGGGAGGGCTCCTGCTCACCACAGGGCAATGCACCGCCCCCCCTGCAGCCTCGGCTGCCAAGTACCCTCTCAGAGGGTGCTTCTAGAAGGGTCAGCAGCTTGGACACAGCATGGCCCCCAGGGACGGTGAGCTTTGGGGCTGGGCTGTGTGCTGGCTGGCAGTGTCTAGGCTGCTGCCAGAGAAGCTCCAGCAGCTGTCCCTCCTCCTGATTGCCAGCCCCAGAAAAAGGGTTTATCCCAAGGCTATCCCTGAGAACACCAGGCAGTGCCACCCTCCATCTCCGCTGTTTTTCACATGGGCTGTACAGAAAAGGGAGATAAGAGGGAAGGAATTGCATCTCACCAGAAGACTCCACACAACATCCCCCTGCAGATAGAAGCACTCCCAGTGCTCCCATGGTAGCAAACAAAGCTGGGCAGCAGGACTGCTGTGCTGCCCCATGCCCTACCAGTCTCTAGAGACAACCATCTCCTCAATCAGCACCTCACTCACCTTTTGTCAGCAGTCAGGATGCCACATCTGCCCAAGAGCGAATGGCCCAGTCCTCCTGTAAGCCTCGTCCTCCTGTAAGCCTCTTCCCCCTGTGCCGAGGCCCCATGCTGGCCTCACTGGGGTGAGACAGCCATTTATCCTCCTTGGGATGCAGGTGGCTTCTCAGGAAGAAACCCCTGCCACCCCTTCCCAGTGCCAGGTGCCACAGTGAGGGGCTGGGACATGTCAGGAACATTACACAGCTTCCACCACCCTGGCCCCTGCTCTGGGTCTCTGCTTTGTTACTGCTAGGTTTTGAGCAA
>JAHREE010000183.1:5032297-5084077 GCA_033628505.1 Tringa tobata
GAGCAGCTTCACAGTGGACATCTTGAAACAGCGTGGGATCATCCTCCTCCTTTCACCCCTCTGGGCACCAGTATGCTGCGGGGCCAGGGCTGGCAGCAAAGTCCCTTGCTCCCCACTCTTGCTGCAGCCATGGGACCCCAGTGCCCATCTGTCATCTGCTACACGGCTTGGAAGGAGCCTCAGAGGAGGTCGATTTGGGAGTTTTCCACCCAAGGGACCCAAGGGAGCTGGCTCAAGCCCCTGGGGCATCAGCAGGGACAGGAGCAGGAGCTGGGCTGGCAGCTGCCCACTCCTGCTGGGGCGAGGACACGCACCAGGACATGGGATGGTGGCACCTGGGGACACGCTGGGTCAGTTGGAGCAGCAGCATGGAGCCAGGAGCTCAGGCGTACAGCAAGGGCTGGGGATGCTGCGGTGCGGGAAGAGGAAACACCAGTGGCTTATTTGTGTCCCGGAGGCACCGGCGGGCAAAAGGGGACAGGAGGGGTGCGGCCTGGCCCTGCTGGCAGGGCTCTGGGGAGGCAGCGGGTGAGGGCTGGGATGGGGCTGCGGGGTCAGCTCTCCGGAGGCTCTGCCAGGGGAAGCCTGCGGGCAAGCGGCTTCTGCTGGGCGGTGTGGCTGGAGGGGCGGTCAGGCCGTGTCACGGGCAGTGCGGCACCGCGGTGAGGCCACGCAGCGGCTGCCAGGCGCCCGGCGCTGAAGGGGGCAGTCGGCCGTGCTGCCCTGGCCGGGGCTGGCCGTGCTGTGCTGGCTGTCAAACCTGCAACACCCCGGAGCCCTGAAGTACTTCGATGAGGTGCTTTGACAAAATTGGAGCAAAATTAATTTTTCCTCTGACAATGAATGCCAAATAGCTTTTCACTGCTGCCTTGCATTTCAAGCTGTTTGTTTCCCCAGACTGGGCATGTAAGTCTCATTATTTGCAGTCTGATGAAAGTGTGATTTTGATCCACTTTCTCAGAAGATGGATCTGTATCAGATGATTACCTAAAGAAACCGAGACATGCTCCGAGCCTCTTCAGATTTCCCCCATCACTAAGTCTATGTCTGTCTACACCCTCCTCTGCGCACCTCAGCAGGTACGAGGCTGTAGGGTAGAGGAAACACACATTTTTTGTGTTTGTTGGGTTTTCTCACCTGCCAGTCTCTCGTACCAAGCCATGGCTGCGCAGAACTTTCCCATCTCTGGATGTGATGACCCTGAGCTTTGGCTGCTGTACACAGACACTTTCTTCTGAGCAGATGGTTCTGCATTGTGTAGCTCAGTGTCACAGCCAGCACATCAGTGTCCCTTGTCCTCTGTGAAATCACCTGCTGGCAGCAGCCTATTCTGTGTCTAACTTGTTAACTGCCTCTCTGTGACAGTAAGAGAGCTACCCTCTGCACCAGAAACTGCAGCCTGACTTCCCACCTGCCGGCACCGTGCACGGCACCAACACACACCACCTTTGCTTAGCACACAGCTTGGATCCAATTCCCCCTTCCACAGACACTATGCCCACTTCAGGTCTGGCCTTCAGCCCTGTGAAGCTCTGTCTGTACCAGCCACTTGCCTCAGGGGACACAGAGTGCCCGGGGATGCAGAGAGACATTGAAAAACCCAGTGTGAACTTCAGGAGAAGCTTAAGCCTGCTTCCCAAGACACTGGGGATGGTTTGACTGCCAGGGAGCCACAGGTAGTCAGTCTAGTGCTCTGAAGACAAAAAAACCCACAGGCACAGTTTAAATTAAATGACATTAAGTGAGATTAGTATGAGAGGGACAGGAAGACAGCAGTCAAATGAAAGGACCAAAATGGAATTTATGTTGGCATCCATTTTGGAGGAAAAAAATTCCTCCTGCCAAAAATCTGTTCCCCACATACAGAATTGGGTATCACTATTTCATATACAGTAGAAACATGTGCTTTTACTGTACTGTGGGCCTGACTCTCATCTAGCAGATGCCACTGGATCCATATGTTAGCACAGTCTGGCACTCGCCCCCACCCTGAATCACCCCGTGTAGTGCCATGATGCCCCAAAGGGCAGCCTTGCCCTGGCATGGATCAGGAACCCTGAGCTGCATTTCCCACTTTGGGACTCTCACTGGCCTATACAATAAAGCTTCCTTTTAGTTCTTTTGGCTAGTTCACCAAGCCTGAATTGCTTCTTGTAGACCGGCTCTTTATGGCAGAGGTTTCCCCATCCAGCCCAGGCTGTGAGGGAGCTTCTCCCTGAGAGGAGGGTGGGAGGGTGCTGACAGATGTGCTGTGGAGGGTGCTGACAGATGTGCATCCACATACACAGCGAGTGCCGTCATCTGAAACGGGTGCACTGCTGAACTGCGGGCTATTTGGGGGGGGGTAGCAGATGGGTTAGATGGCTTTCTTGGATGTGGCATCTTCAGTGAAGCCTGAGGAGCATTAGGGGAAATGTAGTATGTTTCATGCGCCAGCATGACTGTATGGTGTACAATAACCCTCTCACAATAAATTGTCTCCCCAGGTTTGCTACTGCTTATCAGGGAAACTGATTTTTCTTTGGTGCCATAACGCAGCTTGTGAAGCCGTTTGATGAAGAGAGTTGTCAGTGATTAACAGCAGACAAAGAGTTATAGGAAGCAAGACAGGGCTGTGCTATAACCTACACCACAATCCCAAAACAGTCGGGGACAAAATCACTCCAGAAAAAACAGTCTTCAACTTTAAATATTTTGACAGAACATTTTGGGCACAGTTGCTCCTGCTGCCCAGTAATTTCAGTTTTGCCCACAAGGGTACATGGTACCCAATGAGTATCCTGATGTTTTATGGATACTTTTTGGCAAAAACAGAGCTTATGTCCTGTGGCGCTTCAGGCATGCCTGCCTGGGCCAGCAGAGCCTGCCTATGAATATTTTAACAATCTCATCTGCTAACGAAAATGTTACCTTTTAAGACAGACAAAAGCCACCCTACACGGAGGGCAGTCTGAAAGCATTCAGCGCCCTTTGAAGCCCAACTCAGCACTGTGGACCCTTGTCTGAGGTCTGACCCCACGTCTCCCAAATCCATGGAGCGGACAGGGAGGTGGGGTTGGTTCCTTGAGGTTTTACAGGATACAGACTTTTGCAGGTCTACCTGCCCAGGACAGGACATGGAGGGAGTCCTCTGCTTGCACTAGAGAAGGTTGACTGCCTCTGGGTTGGTAAGGACATGGCATTAGGTATCTCCTTTTGGGACAAGTGTGCAGTGGCAGCGGAAGAGCTGCTGGGGAAGCACACCTCTCTGGCAGTGAGACAACCAGCCCCCTCCAGCATTGACTGCCAGGGCCAGCAGCCAAGCTCTTTCATTTCCAGGATAAAATACAATTTCTGCCTCCATTTATTCAGGCTTCGGTGAGCCGGTCCTGCTGCACAGCCAGCTTTAGCTCATCTGGGGTGAGGAGGGAGGGTTACCATGTGCCTGGAGGCTGCAGCTTCTTCTCTTTGTTGGGTTTGTCTCTGGGGCTAAATCCCTGTCGTTTGCTGAAGTGGGCAGAGGTGCCAGAGGTGTGCTTTGCAAAGAAAGCAGGCAGGGATCCTGTAACCAGGCTCTCCCCTGTGCTCCGGGTGCCTGCTCTCAGACTGAGTCTTACAGCAAGTGGAGCCGAGCGGGGCTGTTGTGGAGCGTACACACAACCAGACCCTGTTGGTCACGGCCCTCTGCAGGCTCCCTCTCCCCACGCACTGGGAGTACGCACTGCTGCCCATCATCCCTTAGACCCCTGGGCAGCTTTCGAGGACCTCCTGGGCCATACACCTACAAGAGCGAGAGCCTCTGGCCTATCTTAAATAATGGCAGGGTTAAGAGCAAGCAGCCTTATTTGCTCACAGAGTGTATATTTTCCATGTACCTCTAAGACACCCAGCTGGAGGAGACTCTGAAGATGCTCTGGTAGTTCTCTGTGAGATGAATGTGCATGCATGTGGCTCTAATAACCTGGTAGAGCACTGAGTCCCAAGGACACAGAGTGGTAGTGGGGAGCTTCTGCCCACTGACCTTTAGGTATGTACAAGCCACCTTTTATGTTTGAGCTGGGACCCCAGGCTCTGTTCAGAGTCACTGGAGATGCATGTCCCTGAGCACTTCGGGAGGTGCTGAGCCCAGGGAGATGCTACTTTATTTCTCTCCTTCAGCTCTAAAAGGGACCTCGGGCAGAGGAGCACAGAGACGGGCACCTCCAGCACATGTCTGGAAGGAGAAACCCCAACCCCTGAGTTAAAAGAGAAATTGTCATCAAAGAGTGACCAAACCTACTCCTACCCGCATTTCCAGAGGTCCTGCGCCTGCTGGTGTCACCTACAGCCACAACATGAAAGCTGCCTCGTTGCTCTCTCGTGGCTCCTGCAGAGCCACCCTGCTAAGATGATCTCTCCTTAACTGTGTAATCCTCTGTGTGAGGAGTAAATTTGTACAACTGCCAGGCTGTTTCCAGATAAGGCGGCAGCAGACAGCGAGGAGCTTTGGTGTTGCGGGGCATAATGCCATATTTTGGAGATAAACTAGCTTCCCGCATTGTTTTCCTTGATTCTGCCGTCATGAGCTAGGGTTCCATTGTAATCACAGCGCTCGGTTTAAAATATAAATGCGAGGCATTAACCAGGGCAACAGCAAAGGCCTGTGTAAGACTGGAATGGAAATGTCAAAGGAAGGATACTGGAAGGGAAACGTACTGGCTTAATTGCCGCAGCAGCAATAAAGAAAAAAGCTTGCTCCCACTCAGACGTGTCATATCCATGTTCACAGACAGTCTGAAGGCTCACGACTGAACCAAAAGGCAGGATTACACTGCTGGGAGGAGGTCTGCATGTGAACTGAGAGACCTGCAGCCTGGTGACAGGTGGCCCTTGGGAGGTGTTCCAGAGAGATGTTACCCAGCGGACGTGCTCGCCGCCGAGGGGGCTGCTGCAGCCGGCATCTTTGCTGTGTGTCGGGGTAACGGGATGGTGCGGGTGAGGAGGAGGAGGAGGAGCACACGCTCAGCCCGGTTGCTCTCTTCCTCAAGATGCAAACTGGGCTGGCTGGCATGAAGCCCAGCCGGGAGCAGAAGCAACTTTCGGGTCATCCTCTGCATGGAAAGACAGCAGTAGGGACAGATGGAAACCTGCCTGTAGGTATAAAATAAAGCAGTGGGCACCCCACGGCATGACTCAGCCCACCTTGCTGCCGCCGTGGCACAAGCCCCCCGCAGTGACAGTCAGCCAGTTCTGACTGGCACCGGCCAGGCTGGATGTACCAGCGGTCCCCTCTCCCAAATGGGGATTCTGGTCCCCTGCTGCTTGTCACAGGGTGTCCTGATGGAAATGCGGAATGTCACTTGGGAATGGCACATAGCTGCTACGGCACCACAGGAGCTGTGCTGCCATGAAAGATACTACAGAAAAGCCTAAGGCATAGGGATGTTACTGTTTGTATTTTTACTCTAAGTTGCTTGCTGGTTTCTTAATCTTTCATGTACTAGTTCTTGTTTTTCCTCATAATCTTTTTAGTGTGTATCTTTATTAACCCAGCAAATGGCAAATTAGCTCTGCCCCATTAGGCACGTCTCCAGCACAAGATGACTAGCAAAATACCTCCGTCACTGGAACTGAGCATCCCCAGTGAAGTAAATCAGAAGCAGTTAGCACCAAAATTGCATGCTAAGTAAGAGTTAATCGTATTGAAAGCAAGTTTTGCAGTCAAATAAAACTTGCAAATAAAATATGACAGTAAAGCTCCATTTTCCCCCCACTGAGTTCACCATTATATGTTTAACACAATTCACCTTCCACTGCCTGTTTTATCTTTAACCATTGCTAGGTAGACAGGATGTTTCTCCACTGCTTTGAACCTTGTGCAAATGGAATGCTTTTTGTTTCCGTTTTGCAAAAAAAAAGAACAAAAAACACCTATGAAGAGGAAAGGTAGACAAGAACTAGAAAAAACGCACACCGTGTGTTCCCCCAGGCTGGGGGTTTGGTCTCTTGATACTCACTGCAGACCAAACCAATGCCAGAAAGGTTAATAAACCATTGAAGCTGCCATTACATCTTTGGGAAAGATGCAGCAAAGTAGAAAATATCTGGGAGGAATACACATCCTAAGGGAATACTTTGCACAAGCTGCTTATTTCTCCTTTCCAGGCTGTTAACTTTTGTTACAATTTTCTCATTGTCGCAGTCTTCATACTAAGCCTGCAAAGCGGGTTTGGATCTGCTGTTGCTCCTAGTGGGTGATATTTTTCCTTTGTAGACTGTGCTTCTTCCTTTGACCTTCCAAAGGCTGTACCTGCAAATTGAATTTGGCTAAATTGCTCCTGCTTTTCAGCAGAGTGAGCATCGCCTCCCTGGAGCACAGCAAGCCACCACTGCGCCAGTGATTCTGGCCTCTTGATTAGAGATTGGCAGGCAAAACATGTTTTGCTAATCCCTGCATTGGTTAGGCCTGCATGGATAAATAATCTGCAGATGCGCTGTTAACAGTCATACATTTTCCATTCAATGTACAAAAAAAGAGACACGGACTGAAATGTCATGCCATATCTTCTGGGGGAACTCACAAACCAGTTGCAGTGAGCAAAAGCAAAGAATTGAGACGAGGTGCCCTGGCTGTTAAAAGGAGGGGAGGAAACTAAAACCCAGCTTAATTTCTCCACGTGAAAAAAAATAAATCCCACGACATTTTTTCATAATTCATCCTGCTAGGGCCACAGCATCCCTCATGCATTATGCTCACAAGTGGAGGCAGGGAGAAGACTGCTGTGCAAATCAGAGACATGAATACAAACAAAATAGTCCTCAAAAATGCTCTCCAAGCACGATGTGTTTCCCAGAAAACAGGTCATGCCTCCAGCTCCACCTTCCTCCCCCTTGAGCCAGTGCTGACCCGCAGGGCAACCATGACAAAGTCAGCCTCTCAGGTGGGTGGATGTCAAAGCAGTGCAAGAGAAGAGTGAGGTCATGAAACCCATTTTACAGATGTGCAAGCCAGGGCATGGAGAGGCAAAGTCCCAGGGTACTTGAAAGAGTCAGGATGAGGGCTGCCTGTAGGCTGCACCTTTGGAGAGACAGGGATTGGCTTTTCCCGCATGTTTATTTTGTAGCCAACTCCTGTTACTTATCAAGACAGCCCCCGAGCGCCTTTTTCCTGAGTCACCGCAGGTTCACATGCCAGCAGAACAGTTGCACGGAGGCTCCTGTGGTGTGCCCCAGATCATAAAACGCTGTGAATAAATCTGCTAGCCTCAGCACTTCGCAGAGAGGTGCCCGGGATTCCTGCCCTGGCTTTTATTGTCCGGCTGGTCCGAGGCTCCTACAACAAAAGCCCCTGCCTCCAGCTTTTCTCCTGCGCACCCAGAGCAGCTCAGGAAAGCTGCTTCCCAGCGCTGGGAGGACACAAGCTCCTCCTCGGCCTCCACGGGGCAGAGGTCTGAGACCTGCCCTGGGTGTGCTGGTGGCCCCTCGCCCACCCCGCTGCCTGCACTGCCTGCTGAGGCACACCTCAGCGTGGCCACTAAGCCAGAGGACGGGGCCAGGGCACCACCCGTGTCACTTCTCACTCTACTTATCCAGCCCGGTCTGTCCCTGCTGCGGACTGACCTCGGGCTGCAGACCCTGTCCCTTCGGTCTCTTGTCACCCTGCCTAACGGGAGACTGCAGCCCAGCAGGTAACATCACCCCCCTGATGACAACATGACACTGATGTCTGGGCTCGGAGACAAGGTGTACCACTTTTTTCCTGGAAAATGCCTGGCTGTTCAACTAATACAGCCCATGGTAATGGCTGGTGATGGGGCAACATTAAGCCGTTTAGTGAGTGATTCACCACGATTACGCATTTTTTCTTTACTAGAGCTGTGCCTGAGAAGAGCTAAAGAAATGCTTGGCTACTGTCAGAAAATCTCAAGTTTGGAGCATCCTCTCCTTAGAAAGGACAGGCTGTCATAAAGGCACCGTTTTTGCAGCTGATTACACAGGGGAAAGTTTCTATAATTGATTGCTCCCATCTTCAGGGTCAGGTCATTTTGAGAGCATGTCTACAAACCTTACACAGCAGGGAATTCAAGCAGCAGGTCACTCATGGATTGTGCTGTGCTCTGTCATGTCAGTGTGCTACTCCCAGCCAAGGTCCACGCCAAGTGCATCCGCTCACAGCCCCCACAGTAAGGATTTCATCCCTCCCCGTCGTGCCCCAGCAGGGATCCCCCCTCCCGTGCTGCCCCTCCTTGTGCTGGGGGCCCGTGCTGGAGGGGGGTCCCCAGATGAAAAGCTGAGTGGGTTGCAGGGCTGTGCTCTAGCCCCAAGCCCAGCTGTGGGAAGGTGGCAGAGGGGACCTGCCGTGGGGTGTGGGTGCTGGATATGGCCCCACGGTCACTAGCATCAGACCACCTGTGAGGGGGCAACGCTGCTGGTGTGGCTTTCTCCCCTGAGTAGATAGGGCTTTTACGTTCCCTTCCTCTAGTGGAGTTCAGTGGCACAACATGATGCTCTGCCACAATGTATAATTCAAAACATTTATTTCCAGTGTCATTTATTTTCAGCTCCAGAGGTGGGAGACGGGGCACTGCTGCCTACTTCCAGCTCCAAGTAACTGGGGGTTTCCTTCAGAGGGGCTGCAGGGTGGCAGGTCCTGCCATGACCCCCACAGCTCGTTCCACCCCTGATGAGACCTGTGGGCTGCAGCTGATGGTGCCCATCAGGAGCTCTGTGCCTCTTCTGACCTTCCAGCTGGGGCTGGCAGTAACCCTGGGGAGGGAGTTTGGAGGCTTTGGGTGGGGGGCAAGCCTGCAAATTGCACCCCCTTCCCACTGCCTCCTGAGAGCCCCCCGAGAGCCTGTTGCAGATGTCCTTCCTTTGGGAGGGAATGGAGGCAAACTGCAACTTACAGCCCCTTCTGGAGCTTGCAGGAGGGAGAGATGCAATGACCTGGCCAGGGAACACCAAACCCTGAAACTAAGAAAGGATGGAGAACTGGAGAATTTCTGGGTGTCAGGTACCCCACCCCTGCTTTCCTGAGCTCTGGGGGTGAATTTGTGCTAATTTGCTAATTTGAAGCTTAAAGCAAGAGGTAGATCTGGGACTTGACACGAAACCTACCTGATTACAAGCTGAAAAATAACTGACCGACGTATTAAGTGGTTTCTTAGAAATGGAAATTATCTAAAATAGTCCTATGGCTTCTTAATACCCATTGGCCCATGCGTATTTTCCTGTAAGCCTTTTATCAAATGCAAGAAACGACCACCAAAGTAAATGCAGCGTACAGTGACACTTTTAAATATCTTTGTCTGCTGTTGAACATTTCTTGTTTCTACACGTGATTTAGGGCTGGTGGTCTGCCTTTAAACTTCTATCTGTTCTGGGAGTTTCCAGCTCATTTGCAGAAAACTCATTCTGATAGGCAATGAAATAAGAAAATTATCTTATCTTAAATGAAACAAAAATTTTTCAGGCTGATCTTTCTTTGCTGAACTAAAGAGACAGAAGCAATTGGTTTTGCTCAGCGCTGTACAAGTGCCAAACTAGGCGTTTGCACAATAAATGGTCCCAGGAAATGCTTAGCTATGGATTTACATAATATACCAGAATGGCTCCAAAAGAAGCAAATAATACAAATCTTACAAACCACCTGAATACACATTTCCAAGACAAGCCTTAGCACATGCTCAGAAGCCTAAATGAGAAACTGTTTAAACTAACATTTGAAAAAAAAAAAAAAGTTTAAAAGAACAAGACCAAACCACAGGGAAAGTTCACATGCTATAAACTCCCTTAGCAAAGCTCCCCTGGGGTGGGAGTCTCGGGCTGCAGAAGCACAGAGAAAAGTCTGCAGCTTCCCCTGTGGGATGGTCCTCCACCTCACCATTTGCTGTGCCTGGGGCACTAAACCTCTTCAATGTGCCCCCATCCATTTTAAGTGAAGGGAGCAGCAGTTCTAGGATACACACTTTTACATACACCACTGCAGCCAAGGCTGTAGGAAGTGGATCGCATTAAGATGAATATTTAATTTTTGCACCTGAACATACTGCAGAATTTTGCATCTAGGTTGTTTGTCGTGGGAGCAGGACCACCAGCCACCTCTGATGGGACATGAAGGAAAGCGTTAAGGAGAAGGCCAAGTTGCACAGCAGCACTGCTGACACTTTGGAGGAGGAGCACCAGCTGCAGCAGTGCCAGCAGACAGTGCACAGATTTCCCACAGAGCCACATCTCTCCACCAGCACCACAGTGATAAGGTGGTCCTTCTGAAGTCCCCTTTCAGCTTGCTGCATGGGGCAGGCTGGCATCTGTGGGTATTCCATCAGGCCAGAAGGGACGTGCCATTTTGGAAAATGCAGCAAGTATTGCTGGCAAGAAGCAGCTTTTAGTATGACAACATGCACTCAACGATCAGAGAGCTGAAGTTATCACATGGTGCATTATCCAGCATTTTCTGACTTTACACTTTAGAGGTACCCAGAGCCTGCGTTACTTTATACTCTTCTGGAGAACCATAGAATGGTTTGGGTTGGAAGGGACCTTAAAGATCATCTAATTCCAACCCTTCTGCTATGGGCAGGGACACCTCCCACTAGAGCAGGTTGCTCAAAGCCCCATCCAGCCTGGCCTTGAACCCCTCCAGGGATGGGGCATCCAGAGCTTCTCTGGGCAACCTGTTCTAGTATCTTACCAGCCGCAGAGTAAAGAATTTCTTCTTCATATCTGATCTAAATCTCCCCTCTTTCAGTTTGAAACCGTTACCCCTTGTCCTATCACTACACTCCCTGATAAAGAGTTCCTCCCCATCTCTCCTGTAGGCCCCCTTCAGGTACTGGGAGCCTACTATAAGGTCTCCCTGGAGCCTTCTCTTCTCCAATCTGAACAACCCCAAACAAGTGGCCCTATACAAATAAAATGTAATACTCTTTGCTATATGCAAGCCCCTAACACCCACAGACCAGGCAGATGGACTACACTTGGACACAGAGATCAGCTTTTTAGTCATGCTCAAAGACTGCAACTGATTACTGAGCCCACAAAGAGATGCAACCCTTGACTTGGTCTGGTATAGCACACAGGATCGGCCTTAAATACTCTGGGAAGGGCAGTGAGGAGAATGAAAACTTCACAGGTGGCTGGGGATTACTAGCATGCCTATGGTGGGAGCAGAGGGTCGGTTCTAGCTGTGTTTGGGGCAGGGCTGGAGGGCAATGAAGAAGGAACCGGCCCATTTGCAGGGACCGCTCCGCTGAAGAGGCTTTTGCTCCTCACTTTTATTGTATGCAGTCAAAATGCAAAAACCCTGCAGGGCTCAGCTCCGCAGCCGCTCCGTGCAGCTGCTGCTAGGTGCCAGCAGCGCCGCCAGCCTGAGGGAAAGCCTCTCACCACCCTGAGGGAACGCTTCTGGCCAATATGGTCCCAGTTCCCCCCCTTGGGAAGCAGCCCTGCTCCGGCCCCCCCAGCGCACCCCAGTTTTTGGGAAGGGCACCTCAGGGCCCCTTCCCTCACCCAGTGTGGCTGAGGAGCAGGGGCTGTGTCCAGGGGATGCACAGGCACCATAGTCACACCAAACTTGTGTCCTGCGTGGGCTAGGCTGTCACATGAACATGTTTGCTAATGCTGGCTTTTAAAAGGTAAGTTAATTGATTTTTTTCTTTAAAAAAAACCACACCCAAACTGCAAACCTACATTGTTTTTAATGTTAATGTTCAGACAGGATATTAGGGAAAATTTTTACACTGAAAGGGTTATTAAGCATGGGAACAGGCTGCCCAGGGAAGTGGTTGAGGCACCATCCCTGAAGGTATTTAAAAGACAGGTTGATGCAGTGCTTAATGACATGGTTTAGTGACGGTTTGTTATCAGAGTTGGGTTGATGGTTGGACTATGTGATCTCACAGGTGCCTTCCAACCTAGACAATTCTATGATTCTATGCTACCTAAGCAGACTAGGCAATTCCTTGCAAGTGCCAGCAGTTTGGAGAGGCACCTTAAGCAATGGTACGACTCCTCAGGTACTGAGCAGGTGAAAAGTCTCCCAGGGAAAGCTCTGGAAAGGGCGTTGGGAGGCTGAATTCGCTGTCTGTGGTGATGCTCTATCATGATTACCCCATGTGAGCATGGCCGAGCCACCCAGCCAGCCCGTGTCCCCTCCGCTCAGCAGCGGGGCGAGAGGGTACAGGCTCCCTGTTATTTCCCAGGGCTGTGTGGTGCGGGACTCAGCATGTGGTGAGGGACAGCATATACAAACTAAGGCAGAGAAAACCTAAACATTAGGCTCTCAAGGCTTTCACTGCCGGAGTCAACATCGTCACTGCTCTCCGTCATCATCCAAAATTTCCATTGACGTCAGTGGATGTTCTGGGTGTGAAAGGCCTGCAGAGTCTGAAACTGTGCAGCGATCACTTGTGGATACCTTAAACTTGGCCTGATGTGACCTGAACCACTTACTCCTTTTTGGAATAGTCAAAATGAAACTTTTAGGAGAAGCTGGCCGGCTGGCCTCTTGTGAATTGGATTTTTGTAGCGGTTGGTATAGGCAGACAAAAAACTATGTAAGAATAAAATGCTTTTATAATAGCTGATGTCTTGGCTTCTGGAAATGGAGGGGTTTCATATCTGTTAATTTAGAGGCAGAGTGCTCACAGGAGGGGGAATGGTGTTGTTGCATCTTAGGAGAGTGAAGGAGGAAGACAAGGGGCAACACAAGGAGAGAAATGTCTCAGTGGTAACACTGGCTACGCAAACACCCTGAGAGAGATACTACTGGAATCCATATGTATGTTGGGAAAAAAAAATATATATATAATACAAATACATACATACACTCACACACGTTTACTTTGTATCTTTATGCCTATGGATTCTCAGAAAGGCTCTGCAGGGAGACACAGTTCCAGCTGAGCAAAGCCCTGCCAGCCCATGGCCCTTCTCACTGGCGATGCCAGCCTTAGGATGTGTGCATAAAGCATTGGCTCAGTAAATCCTCACTCTGTAGCAGCATCAAGCTGTAATAAAGAAAACGAGGGAAATAAATCAACCTCACAGCCTAAATACTAATCATTCAGCACCGCGACAGGATACTGGGACAGCTGGGAACAGGAAGGCATGTGAGTCAGGAGATACCGAAAGAGACATCATCAACTTGGCAGCTAGTCAATGAAAAGAAAGAAAGTTATACAAAAAAAGAAATCTGAGAACTCGCTGACATAACAGAGAAGCTGACATTTACGACGCACAAATTGCCCCTAGATGCATTAAATAAACTGGGATACAGAAAGGAAATAATCTTTTCTAAATACTTGTATTTGTGGTCATTTTTAGAGAACCTTGTATCAAGAACAGGTGAATCTTTTCTGTTTGAAGTTTGTTTGCCTTTTTAATTGCACTGCTGATGTCCATTTAACACAAAACCAGAGCACTCTGTCCCATACTCCCTCACTCTCTGTCCTTCAGCAACGTCATCCCAAGCACAGCGGCGCAGCAGGGAGAACTGGAGAACCCATGGAAGTGGAGCGAGGAGCTCTTGATACACTGTGATGGGAGTAGATGCTACCCTCCTCCCAGAGCTGGATTTAATAATACCCTTCAGAGCGTAGTGATCTTTGAAAAGCAGCGTGAGAGACTGAGGAACTCGGCAGTCTTACATCACATGAAGCGCAGGGGTACAGCTGATGAGCATGGTGCCAAAAGGGTGGCGTTATAAAATACGATGTACAGCACTTCTGAGATTCATATTTCCAAACAGTTTTACTTGTTTTGACCTTTCTCCCAATAGGCTAGTCCTTCAGAAAACATGTTCTATGACACGTTGCTGGCTGCATTAATTTTGTGCAAGCCCTGGTAAAACCAGAGTGATATGTAACATGAACTGAACGGCTTCGTGTTACTGCAACATTTAAGGTCTCTCAAGTGGCACACAATAACTGAGAATGGCTTGGAAATCAATTACCTGCTGTCCAAGAGAAACATGTAATTTTTGGCTCCCCGTATGAGCACTTTCTTGTTTGAACAGGGAAAAGGCAAAGTCAAAAATACTGACGCCCACTGTGTTTTTAGAGAAGGACTGGATAGCACAGAAATGGAGCCATAGCAGCTGGAACTCCAAGAGACTGGGCTCATGAAGAGTTAGGTAGATACAGCTCCAGTAAAGAGCAGGAGGAACTTGTGTGGTTTGGGTTTTTGAGGACATGTTCTACAAATGTTTGTCAAAAAGTTGTAAATTTTTATTTTCATTCCATTTGCAGTGAAACAAAATGCTTATCTGCTGAAACAGAAGCATCTGAAGAAGGGTACAGTTTAAAAAAACTTACAAAAAAATACTGAAAGAGGTTTTGAAATTGTTCCTTTTGAACAATTGAAGTGAAAACTGTCTTTTTAATTAAAAATGACTATTCTCTAAGTCTATAGTGGAAAATAATGGAAGTGATCCAAATCAGCAGAAAATATTAAAAAAGAATAGGCAAGAAAATATTTTAGTTTAAAGGTGGTTTTATTTTAATTTCCCATGTTTGGATGGATGTTCTTGGATTTCACCTTTCATCCACTCAGAACAAGATTTGTTCTGAAATTTCAAAATGCCTCCTGGAAAAAGAAAATAATTGCCTCCCCAGTCTATCTATTATCCCTTAACAACTCTTCAATGTGACTGCATAAAAGGCACCGCTGACCCAGGCTTCATAGCCAACAAAGAACTATGTCTTGAGGTAGGAGAGTTGTCCCTCCATAGCCTTACAATACGGTTTATAGTTATCTTCAGAAATAAGACCTATAGGAGGAAATATTAAAAGAAACCACAAACTTAACTCTGCTAGAGAGATCATGCGCATGCCAGTTCAGGAGCCTTGTCTCTCCCTGCTTTTCAGAGTTACAAAGAAGTCTGTAAAATTACTGGCAGCATTACATGAGGATCTTATGTAAAAGTAGAACTTTCTCTGAAGACTCAAGACATGGATTACAGAGCATCAACTTATTTTTCCTTCTGAGCACCAGTGGCAGGTCCAGA
This sequence comes from Tringa tobata, assembly GCA_033628505.1. Lineage (NCBI taxonomy): Eukaryota > Metazoa > Chordata > Aves > Charadriiformes > Scolopacidae > Tringa > Tringa tobata. Next base: position 5,047,263 of record JAHREE010000183.1, read on the forward strand.
AGATGGATGCAAGCCACATTTGTCTTTCAGTCTTCTTGCACTCTGAGGGACTTGCATCCTCATAGTTCTCTCAACCCTTGCCTCTCCTCTGCTGAAGCCAGCAGCCTCCGCTTCCAAAGGAGCTATGGCCCCTTCTATTCCTGAAAGCTCTGTCATTTGCATGGGAGAAGGTGCTGCCTATGGGCTGGATATGTGCAGGGTAAAAAGGTGTCTCCAGAGATTTGCCGTTTGCAGCCACATGTCCACACGCATCTCCTCTGGGATGGGGCCAGTGAGAGAGGAGAGCTACAAAGCAGTCCATTAGATAGCAACAGATGCAGATGCCCCCCAGCTGTGCAGGAATGACAAACTCCAGCAGAGCCTTGCCTGCGGATGCTGATGTGAACTTGGGGTCCAGAAGCCGGAGAAATAGCAAACAATTACCCCAGATTCAAAGAGCTGCAGTGACCCTGCTATGCACACTGTTGTACTGGACAGATCAGGTCTTTAAAACCGGTGTCAGCTGCCAAGGCTATTAAATCTTACGCTCCTCTGAATTCCACAATGGTGTAGCTCAGTTTGCCTCCCCAGTTTCTACTGGAAGTGTGGAGTGGCACATATGTGGGTCACCCTTGTGCCCCCACTGTTGGCTATTAGAGCAGCCACATTTGGTGTTGACTTTTCTTCCAGCTGCTGTCAATATCCTACTCTGAACTTTTCACTGAATTTCACTGATTTTTAGAGTTGGAAGGGACCATAGAGATCATCTAGTCCAACTCTCCTGCCAAAGCAGGACCACCCAGAGCATGTCAGATCAACGTCCTTTTCAGCCAACGTCCTCATTAGAGACAAAATAAGAACATAAATACCTAATGGGGTTATTAACCCTCAATCGCTTCATTCAGAATGAAGTAAAGCAAGCGTGATATTTAAAAAGAAGAGAGAAGAAATATAACGGGAGAGAGAGATCAGATAGAAATTGATTCATTCTACAAGTAAACAAAGAGATTATGGCACTAAGGTGATTATGCTGCTTAGAGGTTCGAAGAAAATGAGATTTGAAGTCCCTGGAAAGACCAAAAATGAGAAGAGTGGTGAGAGACAGTCAGGAATTGAAGGAAGCAGAACTTAAGGATGTTTCAGATTTGCCAAATTTGAAAAACAGACTCAAAGTTGAGACGGTGGAGCAAAAAAGTGCTTGTGAATAAAAATTGCTGGAAGCCACGAGCATCCCTCTGAATGGGACGCTAGCTATTATTTTTTATGGGATGGGATACTGTAGCAGTTCTTCGGAGGCCAGAAAGAAATTTGCTTCGAATCTGAAGCATTCCACAGATAGTGTGCTTCAGAGAGCTGATCTTGGTGTGTTTTAAAAATGTTAAATTATTTATATGAAATATTTCATATTTTTAAGGTTTTACTCTTAGTCAATAAGAGATAGTGGAGCATTAAAAATCTCTGGCCAGTGTCTGGTGCCACAGAATTAGGAAAATACAAAGCAATAGCCTCTTGTCATTACCATGCGTGTGTGGGGGGAATGTCGGCGTGGTTTGGATCAGGCTGTTACAGCACACACTGCTTTCCTTCTCAGTGACATTTTTTATGTACTTGTTCTTTTTCTTTTATATTTTTATTGCCTACTAAATGGTTTCTTTTGGCTCTGCTTTTTGTGACCCTCCGTGCAAAGAAAACAGTTCTGTTCGGAGAAGCACTCTGAAAACTGCCCTGATGAGGAGCGAGCTGGTGCCTCGTTAGCACCTAATGCACCATCCTGATCTTGGCTGTGAATTCACAAATTAGGCTTTCAACCCAGTCATCACTGAAGGTACCGATTTACTGTGAAAGACTGGCAACCAGAAAGGAGCCCTTATCTGCAGCAGTAGTAACACAGGAACTTTTTGGAAAAAGATGCATAACTCCTGAGTTAATGAATTGGGCAACTCATCTGCCGGCCCACATGGTGCACTCCTGTCTTCAGCATCAAAATTATTGAAATAATAATACAGTGTAAGCCTTCCTCTCTGCCCAGTCTGTGTCAGTGATGCATTCACTCAGGATTCCAGGATGGACCTGGACCACACAGGAATTACCAGCCTGGGTCCAGCCAAGCCCTGTCCTGTCTCCAGCAGCTGCCAGCGGTGGAGGCGCTGGGGACACAACACGCACAAAGTCCTTCCCCTGCGACATCCTACCACTTTCTTGTCTTTCTCTCCCTGCTCTTCTGCTTCATCCACCTTGGATACATTAGCAGTGCACCCTCACTCAGCCTGTAAGACAAGCGTAGCTCCCCGCAGTTCAGAAGCAGTGAGAATAAATTGCCATTTCATTAATTAAAGTGCTCTGAACCGCTTAAGGTGTAAGTGCAGAGCCAAAGTACAGCTCTATTGTAATTAACAGAATGAGACAAACCACTGTGATAAACTCCTGATCATCTGCTCAGCTCAGCTTGGACTTTACCAGCCTTGGGGAGCGTGCTGCATGTGCCCAGTCTGCTACCCAGCCCTGTCAAGTTGAGCACCTCTTCCCGTGACAAGAAACCATCCATACTGTCCATATTGGGTGCCATGATGGTGCCAGGATTCACTAGGAGTACATCTCTGGAGAGAAAACAGAATCACTACTTTCTGGGAACCAGCACAGCAGACAGAGGATTATCCAGAGTGGAGATACACTGTCTGGCGAGAGCACCTGGAAGACTTGAGAGACGTTTAAGTGGCAGAGCCCGACTGCTGTCAGTAAACTTGAGGTGACTCAGGAACACGGTGTCTGGATTTGTCTCAGAAATGTGACTCTGGCACTTGAAACTGCCAAATGAAAATGACAGCTTTTAACCTGGATTTCCCTTAATTGTGCATTTCATGCTAGAAATGTTCTGACCATTATCTGCTTCTATGTTTATTACATTTTGATGTGCCTCTGGTAATGGCTTTAATAAAGTGTCTGGAATAGAGCCTGTTAAAAGAGTTTTCTTACATTTAGATGCTCAGATACCATGTGATTGACTGTAGCACAGATGAACATCCTTTCATGATAGAGGATTTCTAAAATAAAATGTAAGAATATCAGGAAAGACCCTCACCTGCTATAACCCGATTTAAGAGTTTCTACAAAAGTAATTTTGGTTCTTTGACTATTTTTCACTATAGGAATCGAGCTCCTTTTAATCTAGATGAGCAAAGCATGCCACACATCCATTTTTACAGCACTCACTTTTGGCTGAGATGAGATAGCTCTGTGACATACAGCTGCAGTTTATGGCATCTTCCTGGATTTAATGGGTAGAGGGAGTTACAGGGAGTGTGGGACTGTGATCTTCTGAGCGAGACGGTAAGGGCTGTGCAAAGAGCCTCCCTCCTGCTTGCTGGTTCTGAAAGCCGAGCTGCAGCGAGGAGAGCCAAGTATTTGCCAAATACGAAATTACCGGGTTCATTTGTCTTCCACCTTCCACTCCTGTGACATGCTTATTCCTTCCTTCATTTTGGAAAATGACCTTGTGATCCTTACTTCCAGGATCACGCTCTGCTTCCAGAGCAGCTGCACAGACAGCAGTGAAAAATCTGTTCCCTGCTATCGCAGGGCAAACGCACCGTTAGGGCAAAAAGTGTGGGGTGTCCTTGCAGCAAGAGTGAGCTCCTGCTGAAACCGTGCCACTCAGGACAAAAGTGGACTTTATCTAGCTATGATTAATGCCTGCCTCGTGGGCATGACTGCTCTGTCTTTTCTTTTTTTTTTTTAAATAACAGATTTATAAAGCCTGTGACTATAATTGTGAAATGGCTTTTCTGGCCCTCTCCCAGATCTGTGGCTCCAGAGGCCAATATCAGAATGTGCTACATAATTTGGATCGGATACCCTTTGGTTGCAGTTATGGTCAGTGCAATTGCAGCCACGTACAATGGATTGCCTGGGAAATGAAAATGGTTGGGTTTGTAGCAGAAAGCACGCGAGGAGGAGGAACAGCACTGCCCTGAGAATGGTTAAAAGCAGAGGAGAGGAGCAGAGTTAGTTGGCCTGTTTCGGTGTGCCTGTGAATCCTTACACATGCATAGCAGGGGGTGTTGAAAAATTTAACAGAATTACTGCTGGGGATGTATCACAGCCTACATATTCTGTAAGTGCTTTCTCAGTTCAGACATAGATTAATTTAACCAGATAACTTGTCAGCATTATCTCAAAAGCAGGTTTCCATCTTTCTAAGACTCTTAAGATTTCTTTCAACCTTGGATTTCATAAATGTCTTTTGGTTAAGCTAGCCCAGCCATGCTGGGCTCAGTGCTGCAAGCTTTCTGAGGGAGCTTCACGGTGAGCCTCATTTGCCTGCTGCTCACACAGGGCATCCTCTTTCACTGGCATTAACAGGCTCTGGGCATCTTATGTTATGAATGGGGCGAGATTGCAGCACTATGTCAGCAGAAAGCAGATCTTCGGCAAAAAAGGAAACAGGCCTTTAGAAAATCCTGGGTTTATCCTCATCTATAAGGACATTTGTAGGTATTTCCCTTCCTGTTTGTCTGCCAGGTTGTGCTCCTGCGTCACATGCTGTGTTCCTTAGCTTCATGGCAAGGTGCATGAAGGGGTGAGAAAAGCATTCCCCCAGTGTCCTCATGCTTCTGCCCGACTTCCCCTTGGCAGGTACTGTGGGACCAGAACCCTCAACCACAGAGCCCCAAACAGCAGCTGCAGAAGTCAGCACTCATCACCAGTTAAATGAAAAATAGCTGATTTTAGCAGACGTGTGCCTCCACCTCAACTGCAGGCTCCGTGGCACAGGCGCTGCGCTTGTTTCCCCATTGGAAAAGCACCCAGCGCAAGCTGCTGGTGCAGATCAGGATTTGCTGGATGCTAATTTCATACAGATATTAAGTGATAATGATACTTACATGGCTGTGTGAGCTAGGCAAAAGAGACACAGGCTTAGATAATGGAGATTTAATCTAGCATGCATGCTAGGAGAGGAAGGGAATTAGAAGTCAATAAATAGAGAACAAAAACACATGAATGAAAAGTTCAGCAAGAAAAATGTGTATGGACTTGAGTTAAGGCAGTGCCAAGCATGGGGGAAAGAATAAGACAAAGGTGACGATTAAGGCTAAGTCTCCTTATTGCTTATGGCATCTGAAAAATGTGTTTGATGATGGATGTGTTAATTAGCTCACTGCATCTCAGTAGCTGAAATAGTTGGTAGTTGGTAGGTAGGTGGGCCGAGCCATAAACCAAAACATTCCCAGCATGTGAGAGAGACTGAGCAGCAGCTTCAAGATCAGATGGGAGAAGGGAACAAACAATGTCAGTTGCCCAACAGGAAAACATGCAGTAATACCCTGAAGATACATAGTGGAAAAAAATCCACGTAATAATTCTTGCTTTTTGGTTTTGATGCGAACTTTATTTTATTGCTATGCTCATTCAAAAAAAAAAATATTTAACTTTCTCTCTTTGGGATCAATAGCACATGTAACAACAAGGATAAATATATTAAATTTAGCATGATGGTCAATGCAATCTTAAAAGAGAGTCTTCCCTAATTATAGAGTATAATCTGTGAAATAAAAAATAAATTATTATTGTACTAACTCCCCATATCCATGTTTACTCGTGGTCACTGCCAGAATGGAGTAATTGTGTTTTATGTGAGGCTGTTATTAAAACTTAGAGCATCCCCAGAGATCTTTGAAAATTGAGGTTTACATGTGTTAGGAAATGGCTTGCAATCACATTTAATGTATACATAAATCATCCTAGAAAGTAAACCAACAGAGACAAATGATTTGGTGTTGATGAGATTCATTAAATTTCTCATGAAGATAAAATAAAAAAAGAAATTGACAAAAAACCCATAGACAGCACAAATGAGCAAGCTGCAAGGAGTTACAGGATTTCTCCACCTTCACACTGAAATCCTAGGAAGATCATATCAAATTAAAACATAAATTCACACACAGGTGCCTAACACACTGACTTTTCCAGCGGGCTGAAGACTGTCACCACCTACTGATTGCAGAAGGGATTATGAGTGATCAAATTTGGATTTTAAAATAGAGGTAGGAAGGTTAAACAGGGTGTCTCCGGCACAGGGCATCAGCCATGGTGGGATTCCAGCCCAGGAGAGTTGAAAAGCCTTGTTGAAGGGGAGTTTTGCATTTTGGAAATGAGGACATTATCTGCGTATGGCTGTGGAGGAAGGAGCGCTTACCATAAGCTAAGGATTTTTTTTTAAATTTGTAGGTGTACGGAGAATGAAGAGGGCTGTCGAGGGCCATTGTTTTATACTGAACATGAGTGGGATGGCAAACGGTGCAAATGGAGGTGAGAGCCACCCGTCCCACAGCCTGATCCCCCGCACAGCCAGGGTCTGCCTTGGGTGAGGACAGCCGGGGGTGACACTGGGGGGACGATGACAAGCCAGCTGGGGCAACCTGTGCCGCAGGCACCGCCGTGCTTGTGGGCAGGAGAGTGCTGGGGGTGCCTCAGCCCCCCCTCCCAGCGCTCCAGCTCTGTTCTCTGGAGGGGGAAGGGATTTTCGGAGCAGCGCTTGCAGACAGATGCTTGAGAATAAGCAGCCTTCCTGCTGCGAGAAGGCAGGTGTCCGCTCCCTCAGCAAACAAGCTGGGGCCTGATCCTGGAGACTCTGCTCTCCCACTGAGACCCACAGGGAAAGATACAGGCTGTGCGGCTGGATTTTTCCACCCCAGTCAAGGGCATGTCCCCACACTTACCCTAGAGCTAGAGAGCACAAAACATGTGGCTTCATTTTCCTTTCCTTTTCAACAGTTTGTATTCTACAGGAGAGGTCCTGATCTGCAGGACACTGTATGAAGGCTGTCAAAAGTAAAACAGTCTGTCACCCCTCCAGGACATCCCTGCTCAGCGTGTGTGTTCAAAGGGTGCATATATACACACACATATACATACGTACACAACCACGAGGAGACATTTCCAACAGTTTTCACTAACGGTTCACCACTCCTTCCAACCAAGCCATTACAGTTTCACCACAGTCTTTAGTCAGACTAGAGAATCCAGCAGCAAGACCTCAAAAATGCTGCCCAAAATATCCTGATGCCTCATGGAGTCTCAGTAACAGAGTCATTTGGAGTCACAGTGTCCTGCAATATCCCTATCCCCCCTTCCCATCCCCAATGTACACAATGCAAAATCTGTTTCGTTTTACTGTAACTGTGCACTGGGTAAACTGTGTTAAATTTGGCTCTGTCAATGCCCCACCTGCACAACTAGGATAAAGAACCTCAGTGGCTGAGCTCAGCCCTTTCTCAAAACTTAAAGCTCTAAAGCTCAGTGATGGAACTGAGAGAGAGGCGCTACTCAATAAGCTTAAACCCTTGAGAGAGAAAAAGAAAAAAAGTACTGAACATTAGTTAATATTGTTACTAATTTTAGTGTCACATCTGCATTTCTTTTCAAATTGTTTCCCAGGAAGAGTGAGAAGAAGCAACAGTGTGGTTTCAGCCTCTGACACGAAACTATCTATTCAGAAACCTGGAGAAGGCAATGCCTCTTTTGCTGCCCTACTGTCTCCTGGATGCCTAGCAGCGAGAGTGCCTCTCCTCTGGTGGAGCACTGCTGGAGCAGCGAAGGGATCTGAAGAACCTCACTGACGCAGGGGGGGCAAAGCACCTCTGAGGTGCGCGGGGCTCTAGGTGGCTGGGGACGCCGGGTTAGTTATCTCCTAGGGTTGCTGGCTACTTTCCCAGTGCTGGGAAGCCAGTCAGCTTCGCCATGCCCATGCTGGGGCTGCCCCAGAGGTACAGCCTGCTGAAATCTCACTACAGAGCCAAGGATTTCTGAGCTGAAGGTCTGCAGGGTGAGCTGACCGGCAGACAGGTGGCTCTTTTGCTGAAGGGATCCCACAGCAGGAACGACAGCTCCAGCTCATGCAGAAAGACCAGTGGCTTGCAGTAGCAGAAAGCAGGTGATCCTGTCATCTAGCTGGAAACGTTTTCCATCCCATTGTACCTCATTCGTGCTGTTTGTTTAGTAGTGGTGGGTGAGAATGATCAGCGCTAGTCGCTGCACAAGAGCATGGGGGAGGCACAAGATGTGTTGCGAAGACTTTAAGGCAGCTACTAGGAATCAGGTGGGCATAATGAGGATGACAGGGACATCAGCATGATTTGTATCAAGTCTTATGGAAAAATCAGTTCATTCATTCTCGGAGAAGCATAAGATAACAAAGTTGCATCAACAAATCTTGTCTGTTTGTGTCTTTAGTTGCCAGGAAAAGGGAGTGCACCAGAACATGGGAGCGATTACAAACCGCATCCCGGTGGAGGAGGGATGGACCAGGTAAGCATGCACTTGAACCAGGACAGGTCTTTCAGCTGTCTGCATTTTGTCAAGCACGGAGTGACTGTGTTCAAAGCCTTAGGTGAGCTGAGTCCGTGCTAATGAGCTTATCTGCAGGAGCCTGTTAGATCATCCACGATTAATTAATATAGGCTTGCATCTCACCTGCAGCTGCCAGTCCTGCAATACCCTTGGTGTGCTTGTGAGGATGGATCTGCTCACACTTTACCTCCAAGAGAGAAGAGAGGCACCTGAGGAGGTGGTTTCCACCTGCTGGAAACCACGCATAGATGTTTATGCCTGTTTGCAGGATGGGGCGTGTGTCTCAGCCTTTTGTGGATCTGACCCCAGGACAAGCCCTGCCCCTCAGGAAGGAGGGCCATTCAGCATCACTGAAAATCAGTGCCAGCACCCCCAAACACCAGTAATTTAGTTAAATTATTTATTAAAAATACAGAAAGTAACACTAGCAAGGAATCGGTGGGGTTTGCCAATTAATTCTTTCAATTTGGTTCATAAATGTTGCTGGGGAGCTGGGAGCCAATTTCAGGTGACTTAAATAAGTCCAGATTCTTACTGTCACCGACCCCAGAGCTGCGCCAACATGAGGTATTTTTGGTTTGAAAAGAGTGTAAATGAATGGAGAGTTTGGCTCATGGGGTGAGGACTGGATAACATGATGACAGAAGGGCTTTATAAACATTTATTATTCAAAATCTCTTCTGCAAACGCAAACACGCCTAGGCAATTATCTCACTTTAGCTGCAGATGGGCAATTTTGATGCAATTATTATGCACCTTCAGTACTACAAAGCTTTCAGTGCCATTCCTTTTGAAAACGTCTGAATTCGACAGAATGACAAAACTAACGAACTATTGCATCTTTTTCCTGTCAGCTGCACAACATCTAGTAGGTGCCATCATCAGGCTTCTTGCGGAGGAGCTGTGTGGCCATGGCTGTTAGCCCGAAGGCACGCAAACGCCAAACGCCCGCTGAAGGCAAACCTGTCTGTAGCCTTCAGTAGCCCCGTTACTTGAGGAAGGATGATTTGCTGTTGCACCTTGGGATCGTGACATCACATTGATTCCAGGATGCTATTTGTCATCCCTCTTTCAAATTTCCCTAATGATATTTTTCTACATGTGCCTAAAATCCATGGTTATTTACTGTTCTGTGCTAGACAAAGGCTTTTTGGGTAATGAGACTCCAGATACCAGCAGCATAATAGTGGAAAGTGTCTGAAGCCACACTGACGAAGAGAACAGTTTGTTTTTAGCACAATTGCTATGGAGGAAACACACTTGTCTCCAGTTTCTCGAAAATACTTGTCTCTGGTTTCTTGCAGCAAACATATCCGGGAAGCCAGCTGTTATTATTTTTTTTTTTATAATCCTTAAAACAAAACAAAGTTTAAGAAATATAAAGCAGCAGACAACACTTTGCAACTTGCCAGCTAAAAGTAAGGTCCACAATTAACTATACATATAACTGGTAAGATTTTCAAGAGTCCTCATTGTGACTTCTCTTTACCTAAAAAGAAAGCCAATTTGATGCTCACTTTTGAAAAGATCCCAAGAAAACATCTTTAATAGTTTGGTAAATTTTATTTGTACATTCATTCATGTTAAGAAACGAATCTGTTCATGTGTGAAATAGCTGTTGCTGGTATGTTCAAATCTTCCCTGGATACTCCTGAGTGATTTGTCTGGACTCCTGTAACTTGGATGGCTCTGTGGCTGCTGAGCTCTGGAACATCCCACGCTAAGAACCTGCAGCCAGCCCCAGGACTCAACACATTAGCAATACTACACTAGGCATGCTGTCCATCAACATCATGTAGGATTTACTGCTTTAGCTTAGCTCATAGAAGAGCTAAAATAACTACCTAGCTCACGTGAGTGTTACGTTCTAGCAGAACTCACATGATCTGCTCCCACAACAGGCCACATTTGCCCCACCATCTCCCATTCCCAAGGATGCACTACCCACTCTTTCAGGCTCCTCTTGGTTTTCAGACTCCTGACAGCTCAGCTGCCCACCGTTAGAAAGCTCTTCCCTTGTTTCAAACACCTCACTTACTCTGTTTGATGCCACTTAGCTCTTTCCTCACCTTCTCCAAGCCATGCATGATTTAGCTGACCTTTATCATATCCCCCTATGGTTATCCCTTTCACATGATGAAGAGTAAAAGCCACATGGAACTTGGTAAGGCAGAAAGTAACAGCATTATAGAAATTACCTGGAACTACAGAAAAGCACGGTTGTTTAAGTTGTTTGAAAAATCTATGAAATCGATAGAGCTCTCCGTTAAATGCTGTAAGACTTTCAGAGGGTTGGCCTTAATTGCTAAAAATTTCATGAGCAAGTGCATGTCTGCAGGTACGTTAATGGAAAGCAGCTGACCATTTGTCTGTGTGTCACTGTATCCTCCATAGGATAATATTTTTCAAGATATTCTATTTCAGTTCTTCAGAATCCAAAGAAACTTTTTTAAAAAATGATGTGGGGGAGTAGGGTGAATTTCAGCCTGGCCAAAGCCTAAGTTTCCCTCTGAAAGAAGGAAAAATGAAACACATTGAAGTAATTATTAACTTGATACTTTTAATATTCACCAAGCCAGACCCTTGTCTGACAGAAATCAGCATGCTGTTATGGAACTCAGTGGAGCTGTGCCAGCTAAGGTCAAGTGCTGACTGGACCCATCACATTTAAGATAGAGAACTTCATGAAATACTGAAAATGATGGGTGAAAATTTGTTTGATTATTAAAAATAAGCTAAGCAGAAACACTTTGTAGTAGGTTAATACTTTTTTTTTTAAATGTCAAGGTTAATTAAAAATAAATCAAATCCTGAGGGTTTGAATCAACATGTTCTCGCCTGAGGACAGAGAAATATTTAAGCTCTGGCAAAAAGGGGCAAACAGCAACACAACGTGTATCTGCTGCTGGTACCCAAACACATAATGGGTACGTGTAATTTAGAGGTATCTAGAGACCGCACGTGAAGAAATGCCATAAAGTACACATATATTTCAATAATAATAGCTATGTCTCATTCAGTGTCTGCAGATCACTAATCATTAACAAAATAAAAAAAGAAGATATGAGCTGAGCCCAGGTCCCCAGCAGCCAGAATTACCCCATGTTTCTATGACCTGATGTTCAGGATATCTTAGTGAGATGGTCTAACAAGAGCACCAATTGTTAGATGGTGAAATTATCAGACAGTATTATAGAGTTGTAGCTTCATTTTTATTCTAGGTACTATTAAGAGGTACTGAAGTAGAGGTGCAATTCTTGCTAGTTTCTAGTGTGATATTTAATAGGAGAACTTTTCATAGCTGAAGAATTATCTTTCTGCACTTGGAAATCTATATGCACCCAGCTGAAACCATAATAAGCCAGACTAGTGAAGAAACCGGTAGGTTCAGTGCAGAAAAAGCAAGATACATTTTCAGCTGGCCTGGACAGCCTCTACAATAGAGACAGTGAAAAGAATTTAAAAAAAAACAAACAAGAACCCACAGCATTTTGGTGAAGCAAAACATTTTTTAGATGCAATGCAAGTGCAAATGCCAGATGACAACAGGGAAGTTTTCAAAGGTACGAGGGAATCGTTGCAGCAGTCTCTTAAGTGCTCATGAAATTAGCAGCTTCAGTAAATGAGTAACAGCCCTCCAGCCCCAAAGAGAAGGAACATGATTTATAAATCAAGAAACCATGAGCAACTAACACCAGCTTCACACAGGGAAAACAAGAGGCTGAAGACAAGAGGCCCAAATCATATGGCAATGACCATAAAGCCATAAAGTAAATCAGGCTCTTTCCTTTAAACTTGCTGAACTTTAGCCCTGACCCCAAAGACTGGCAAACAGAACAACAGGGGGACTGCTTCTTTTCTACAGCTAGGCTGAAAAGAAGTGGTCTTCACTAACTGCTACCCAAAGCAGGCGAACAAGACAAAAAAAACCCAACAGATTTTGTTTGTCTTCTCCATTTTGGATTGGATTCTCTGTCAGAAAGCTACCATTTGGAAAGCTGTTTTAGCACTGGAAAACACAGAAATGGTTTTACATGGGTGTGTGAGTACATACATGAACCTGTCTGCCCATCAGATCGTATCTTACCATTGTTTCCCTCCGAAAAACCCTATGGATGTTCACAGACACCATTATGTAGCCACTTGACAGGGTTTTCCAATTTATGATGCCCTGTTCACATACCTACGTTGCTACCATGCTTCAACTTGGGTTATTTCTCCATTTTTACCAGCTATAGTTCTGACTAACAAGCAAGCCTGGCCAGCTCCCGCAGACCTGCACTGAACAGGATCTCCAGCTAGGTACTTGTGCATTTATATGAGGCTGCCTTTTCATGCAAACACAAACAATCCTGGGAAATCTGGACACGGTCCATAACCACTAGGCAGCTGGACAAAAAGGTTTTTTCCACTTCTGTAGTACTGCCAGCCTCCGACACTCCTCACTGTATCATCCGTCTTTATTGAGAGCTGTTAATTATAGCTACAAAGTCTGTTACCGTACAGGCACTTTCCTTTTTTAAAGCAGCTTTAAAGGTAGCTGCTTTCAAGATATTTTGACAGAGATCTGGGCTGAAGGAAAAATACGCAGAATTCCTTCTCACTCCCTCCTGAGTTTTGTTGCTGTTTATGTTGCTGTTGTAAGCAACATGGGAGAACTTGTCTAGGATAGTCCACATTTAATGAGTTTGTGCACTGGGTGTCAAGATACTTGATACGATGACCGACTTAAAACACTTCCTGCAAAAGGACCAGCTACCAACTCTGTCTTCCTTCATGTTATGATGACTGGAAAAACAGCATATCTGTGCTTACCTCAGATTTCTGCTTCTTTCCCCACACAGTAAACATGACCACACACTCTTTTCCCAGTCCTTTTTTACCTCTGCCAGCCATAAAATGCAGTCAATTTTCTGTTTGTTTGTGCAGAACATGCCCGGAGGCAGGGAAAGGAGGAAGTGACCCCTGAGGTCCCTTCAATCTGACTTCTTTGTTTCCATGGTCTCAGTCAGTGCAGAGGGATCAGCACAGGTAGGATCAGTATAGGTGGATTTGCTCTTGAGGTCTCCTGGGAAAAGCCTTTGCAGCGTGGAAGCTCGGCAGCTACTAACCAGAGTAAGGGCCAGTTAATGAAGTGGAGTTTAACCAGAGATGGTTCAGTGCTGCAACACGCCACATTTTTCCCCAGCAAAAGCCATTCGTAAATACATGGTTTCGTAGCACATGCCCTGTCTGCAGGTAACAAGAACAATTACGTCTCTCTCTAGTCCTTGCCTCAAGCACCGTTACCTCATAGGAGTCATATAATGTAATTATTTTAGAGCATCTGTTCAAGCCACAGCGGAGAAGACAAAAGTAATGGAACAAGACAAAATTACAGGACACCGCTTAATTCAATCATCCTTGGAATGATTTTGCAAACCGGCCTCGAGATTAAAAAACATGTGTTTCTCCTGATCAGGTAGTACCCAATTTTCATTCTTGATTAGCATTCCAAAAGGTCCAAAAGCCCAGAAGAGACAAACCTCAACAGATGAAGGATCTTCAGATTAAGGGAAAGCTTTTCACCAGGCATGAACACTAAGCTGTTTCCAGAACATCATGGTCTGAAATACATATGCAATCCCCAAGAGTAAACTGGGAGGCTAAATTAGAAAGAACTGGTTTACTAAAGAAGGAACCACAACCGTTTTCTCACAGAAGCTTAGGCACAGGCTCTCAAAGGCAGTGTTAGCTACCTGAATAGAAAGAATTAGCAAACTAGTCAAACAGAAGTTTAAAGAAATTGTCTTAAAGGCGTTTTCAGGAGATGTAAAATCTGGGGTAGATTTAGACAGGGAGATAAGCACGTAAGTGCCACCTTATGTGCCTGAGACCCACATGCAGGCTTTGCTTTATGAGAGCTGCCTCCAGAGAAGTTAGGACTCAGGCATTAATTTTGGAGCATTCTGCCAGCCACTCACATCATCAGCCCAATGTGGGTACCAAGCTCCCATAACATGCACCTGAGGAACAGAAAAACTACCACCTTGAACATGAATCTGGGAGCAGTTCTTTAAGCTTCCTGATGGAAAACTTCAAGAGGGAGTGCCACCTCAAGTCTAGTTAGGCACTAACTCCCACTAACAGCTAAAGTTTGGCAAACAGACTTTCTCTTCCACCTCAGCCTTTCTTGCTCTTCACCTTACATGCCTCATGTTTGTGTCTCCTCTGTAGGTGTTTGCTCTCCCCATGTGTTTTAGGAGGAAACTGGGCATTCAGCTCCAAGCTGGGAGTGCTGGAATATGCAGTGGGGCACTAAGGAGCTGGCTGTGGCAAATCTCTTTGCTGATCTAACCCCTGGTACTGTCTTCAGCATGTAGAAAAGAGGAACATGAACAGGAAGCTACTCTAGAAATACTCTGGATCCGATGGAGTACCTACTTTCTCAACAACAGGCAGACTGTAGAGCATATTTTTCACAGCTGGCTTAGAAATATTTTTTTTCAGGAGCCACAAAGAGCGGGAAACCATGACACTAATCTTTAATCACCTAAGAAAACAAGTCTCCCCAAGAAAGCAGCTGAAATGACAATTTATGTGATAATCTGGCAATAATGCAGCATAGCTGTACTATGTCAAGGCAGCAGCAAGGAGGGACCTCCAGAGCTCCCGTGGGATAATGCACCCCTAGTCCATGTCCCACAGGGACACACTTTCCTTCTCAAAAGGAAAGAGACAGCAGTACTACAGGTTTCATGAGGAAGAGGTAATTATTTAACTTTGAGAAACAGAAGCCAACATCAGCATCACCCCGAGCTCTGAGGCTTGGGCTTCATCTGAGCTAAACCCAAATGAAAGCTCCATGCCCTGGCTTGATGCCGAACGCACAGCAGGCTGGATATCGGACAGATGCCCACCAGCACTACCCCTACCACAAACACCACATGGTTCCAGCAGAAGGCTTCACTACTACTGCTACTTGCTAATAGTATGATTTGGCCCCGTCTTCAGCTAGAACCCCCTGGAAGAAAAGTGCAGATTCAGTGAAAACAGTCTGAGCAGTGATACTGTGGCCCATCAATAACACATGACCAACAACAGTTCAGACATCTGCAGGAGAGATACAGATGACCACGAGTATGATAAACCTCTTCCACAATATCCACATATTCTTTTAATTAATTGCTTCAATACCATGCACAAAGGTAAGTCCTGACAGACTGCTGTAGAGATCAAACTGATTTAATTTGGAGTTACTCCTGGCTTGTATCTATCTAACTCAGGCAAGAATCAGATGTTGTATATTTTAATTTCAAGCGTGCTTTTTGTTCTTTGTTTTTTCCTCCAAAAAGCTAATGGGAACGTGAATTGTAAAGTGATTTTATTTTGAGGAACACAAAGTAAATAGATATTATTTTAAGGCTAATGTACCAAATTGGACAAATAGAGTTTATAAACTGAAGTTTTTTGAAAGAAAACATGCTTCATTGGGTGACATTTGCTAAAAACACTTGTATTCATCATGTCTTGATGCCTTCGTGGCTTATTTACGACTCTATTAATGCTGTCTGCTCTGGTGGTGAAGCTCCCACCTAAGTAGTAATATAAATCAGTAGGATGAAAAAAGCCGACCACACTGCAACATTTTAATGCTTCTGGGTAAGAGAGACTCATGAATACAAAATGCTGAAAATCAATAGTAAAAAAGCATCCAGTCATGCCAAATCAGGCTCTGACCTTCTTCCCCCTTAAAGTTTCATCGTGGCCAGGCGGTTGGTTACCAGCACTGCGTGTCCAGGTTCTCTGCCTGCTGCAGAAGCGGGGAGCAGTGCCCATGGGGCAGGGAGTTGCACTTTCGTTTGAGCTGGGATCAAACTAATGGACCCAACTCCTAAAATTACGAGGGATGCCAGGCTAGTGCCCTATCTCCTCCATGCTAGCAGAAATACATGTGAAACACATTTAGAAACTGGCCCACATTCTCCTGGACATCACGTGAAGCTATGGTACTGACAATTTATGGCTACTGAAGAGCTACCTCAATTTTGAGCCCATATACATATAAAACAGAAGTGACTCTTGTGAAGTTAGTATGTTAAGAGAAAGTGAGATCTACTACATTAGTCCTCTACCATTGTTGCCCCAGTATTTTGGTTAAGTTTCAAAGAAATAACTATACTTTGGTGTTACCTGCAACTTTTTTCTTTCTTTTCAGAGTAAAATCTTCAAATTCGGAAAGATTAGTGCTAATTTGGGGGCAGTATAGACGCAAAATTATGATTCATTGAAAAAGAACATGCTAAAACACGTTCAAGGTTGTGGATCAGTGCAACCATTCTTTCGTTCACCCAACACATCAGCTCTAGTCAAGGTTACGGAAAAGATTTAGCTTCTGGAGTTTTCTTTAGCTCAAATGCTTTATGGAATAAAAATCAAGATCTAAATGACAACCAAATAAACAAATAGTCATGCAAACCATTCTGGAAGGTCCTGCCCTTTCCTTCTCAAAAAATAATTAGGTAAGACTGTACCATCAAAATAATCAAGCTTTCTGAGAGATTCTCCTGTTAAAATGGAACACAATCCTCCGATATTCCCCAAGTTCGCACACAGAGAGTAAATCTTTATAAAAGGTGTGTTTTGTCCTGTGTAGAGATACACAAGGCTAAGCAACATCTTACAGAAATTTTAATTTAATCTTTCACGTAGCCAGAGAGCTTTAAGCTCTAGTGCTTTTAATTTATGTTACCTCATAAATTAATAATGTAGGTATAATGAAGGGTAGCTCATCAGATTAAATGTGTCGTTTTATAAAGCTGTTTGGAAGCAAAAAGTATGAAGCCACCATTAAGTAGCCTTAAATGATCCATTAGGTGCATAAATCATTACATGTGTTATTTCTGGAATGGACAGTGGTTGAAATGAATGATAATTTAGTTACTGTAATTTTATTTTAAGCTAGTGAGCACTTGCACAAGAATAAGAGAGCAGCGCTGACCCTGGCGTGCTCTTCAGTGGCCTGCCAGAGCTCTCTGCATCACTCCCACACACAGTCCTGTGCCAAGGGTGGGTGGCATCCTTGGTAGTGAGCGTGGGACGAGTTCTCCCTGAGTGGCCTACACTCGAGCACAGCTCTGGCATTTGACAGAGCTGCACAGGGAGACTAGAGCAGTTTGGATGTGAATACATAGGTCTTGGGTTGCTTTGAAGAGTGACTTTCTCCTCATACTGTGGACACAACTGATAATCTACTTCAGCTTAAACAGGACAATTCCTTACCATGCAATATGGGTCATTCAGAAATTCTTAATACTTTATATTATGGCCTAATACTCAAAATCTTATAAATAAACTGAATAAACCTGCTCTTAAATTTAATGTGCTACTATAAAATTTTGGTGGCAAATTTATTACAATTATATGTGCTATAAAATGGGTAAAAATAATCTGTGCAGCTTTAAACTGGGTTGTGACCACAAAAGCTATGTTCTTCTGTGAAACTAAAGAACATACAAATTCATATATATACCGCATAGTGTGTGTGTATATATATATATAAAACCTGTATAGGAGAGACTATATATCTATTTACTGTTCCTACATTTTATGATCCCTCTTTTGTATATTTTTTCCTAATGGTTGCTGTTACATGCTCTTTAGCTGTACGGCAAGGTACCCCAAAGCAGTCCTGATGGCTGAGGCCCCACAAAGCCGCCCATGGAGGAAGGGGTGGTGGGAAGGCACTGCCTGTGCTGTGGTGAGGGGATGCTGAGCTCCCCAGCCCTGCTGAGGACGATGTGGCTGCCCAGGTGTCCTTGGGCAGCATTGCTGCCAAAAAAAATTAGGTGCCTGTAGATTTTAGCAACCTGTGTAGGCAAGACCTCCCACTACCTCACTGCTAAGGTGACTTATATGTCACATTTACACCTTCTTCCACTACCACCTTTTCATTTGTGTCATTGCAAAGGCCTGTCAGAGAGCCTAGATAGTATATAAAATATAAATGAAGGTGATGGATAAACAGAGAAGCAAGTGATTAAGCAAGTTATTTGTTAGTTCTAGGTCAGAATTTTCTTATTTTAACTACCCATAAGCCCATGCAATGCAATGCCTCTCTAACATATCCAACTGTGCCTGGAATGCAAGCTGTCCTGAAGACAGTAATGCCTCAAATAGAGCTGCAAAGTCTCTGTATATGTCTCTCTCTATATGCAAAAAGGTGGAATAATTAAAAGGGGATGCTCAACAATTGGTTTTTCAAGTTTATGTACGTGTGGCTTTTCAGTCATAACGGAGCAGGTAGATGAACAGTAATTCTTTTTATAGTAATTCTTAAGTCAGGACCACTGAAAGGTCTCAGTGTAGATAGTGGACATGCTGAAACAGACACATGGTAAGGGCAGTCTTCTGAAGGACCGTCTCATCCAAACGAACAGAGAATACAAGGAAACCAGATGTCTATAGTGACTTCCTCAGAAACACAAATCTGCAACAAATCTAGGAACCAAAGCCATGCCTCCAAATGCCCAAGTCTACCCTGACACCAAGAAAAAACTCTGTAAATTAACCCTATTCAATCTGCTGGTCAGACACACAAATGCATGTTCTTTAGAAACTGCTGCAAGCTTACTTGTAATGATGTTCCCCTGCATCCCAAACAGGCTGCAGGGCTCGCACCTGCTCTTCAACTCAGCCATCATTTAATTAAATGGAAGACATAAAACTACCAACCACATCAATTAACTGCAGCAACAAAGATTATAATGCTTGAGTTTTAACCCCAGGGGTCTGGCAAACCACAACTGCTCACCCCAGAATTCAGCAGTATTTAAAACATTATCTGAGACCAGCTGGAAAGAAAAATACTTAAAAGCCAAAGAAATGAAAAGGTAGTTGTTTTAGGCTAGCATTTGTTATTGGTTGTAAATAAAACTGTTGCTTTCTCTAACCTCCATACTCCTCTCATCTCTGAAGCAACCATATTTGCTGCGGAGGAAATAATAAATACAAACTGAAGACTGAAATGCAGGAAGCACAACATCCTATGAAAATGCCTTTAAAACTTCTGGATGCTGCTCTAGGACCTGCAGTGAACAGTAAAATTCCTTTATCTGAAGCCCTCAAATGATTTAGAAGATCATTGTTACAGAAGGCATTGTAATGACGGCTAAGCAGCACAATTTCAGCATTTATAATCTTAACCCTAGTCATCTGAGGTAGAACATCGCCTGAGTACCCTGGTTTCTTAGATTTTTTTCCTGTAGTGAGTTTCCACCTCGCTGCTGCACAGCTGGAAGCTGAGAAATGTGTACTTCTTACTGTTTACTTTCTCAGCTACTTCATTAAAAGGCTGCGAGCCCCACTGCGTAACAGAAGGGAAAACGTTCACATCCTTCCACGTATCGGGGAAGCTCTCTGACACAGGACATCTTGATGGCTGAGTCATCCCATCTGTCCCAGACACCTCTCAGGCCAAAACGAGATGAGGTGAGGGAGCGCTCACCAAGAGGCAGTCCTTCCAGCAGCCAGAGCATCCTCAGCCCCTCGCGGAGGACGGGCACGCAGGGTTTTCCAGGAGCGCTTCAGGCTTTGCGGGTTTGGCTTGCCGTAAAGACAAGGCGTGCTGAAGACAAAGTGCTGCCTTTGGTTATGACTCCGCTTCCTCCCGGAAATAAACACAACAGCTCGAGTTTAACTGGGATCAGAGCTTGGCCTTTGATGTCAGGGGCATAATGCCAGGAAAATACTGCAATACTTTTTACTTGGCTATTCAAGGCACTGCACTAGCCCTGAGTTTGGAAAAGAAAACTAACTTTGCTTACTCAGAGATTGCCACAAAAGCCAGCTGTGGGTAGAAGAAGATATTAATAAAAAAAATGATGTTCGCAGAGATTTGAACAGAAAACTCTTGAGAAGCAATTGCAGAAAATGTGGACTTTCATTACGTGATTTGTATGTATTTGAAATAAACCTGGATTTCTTACTGTTGAAGTGAAGTTGTATTAAGAGTAAGAACATACCACCTAGCACAGGACACAGAATGTATTCAGAACATCCTTTAACAAACCTGAAGAGGAAAGCAAATGCAACCTTGATTTAACTGGCTGATCTGAATGAAATGTCCATGACAAACAGAGCAGCATACAAGAGCCACAGGAGAAAAAACAAAAGCTCCCATACCTGTATCTTTGCTTTGGAGACTGCTTTTCAGCTGTCTTAAAAACATGTCCAAGATAATACAAAGGAAAGAATAAAAAGTTCCAGTTTGTTGCAAACCACGTTAGAGTGAAGGGTGCATCAAATTTCTTAAAGGTCAGTTTTGCTAGCTGGGTTGAACCCGACCAGGAGGAGCAGACACCCAGGACCACAGCCACACCCCAGAAAATCTTCTTGACTTGCGTCACGGAGCATTTCCAGCAACAGCGGTTCACCCTTCCACCGCCTTCCGCCCCGGCTTGCATCTGTGCTTCGGCGGGGGCTGGAGACTCCCGCGAGCGCTCATCCCCTGGGGAGAAGAAAACACAAGGCTTACTAAGGAAATCCAGCCCGCACTGCACTTTTCAAATCCTAGGTCCTTCTGAAGTCACGTGGAGCTTTGCCAGCAAAAAAAACCCCACCAGGTCTTGCCACAAAACGTCCTTCGTTTTTAGATCACTGCAAAAAACCTCTGGTTCAACTGAGGCATAATTACAAGGCAAATAATAATTATCACCTCTAGATTTAGGAGCCACCGCATAAAATGGAAATGAAAATTACATGTTGCTCCGATATACGTAGAAAGGCTTAACACACCACTTAAAACGATGCTGTTAGGACACGTAAATGAATGTAAAATATGGCATTGAGTTTAATAAAGCAGCAACGGTGATTACAACAACACTTGGAATTATTATTGTCTTGGAAAACACAGAATTGGGCCGCTTAAGGAATATGGTGTTTCTTAAAGGAGAGAGGGGACAATGCATTTAATCCTGCAGTTAAAGCATGATCACTGCAATGTAAGGAGCACAATTAATACTGATCTTGTATCACCAAGTATTTCAGTGATCTCTAGCAAAACAGGTCTCCTGAAGCCATAACCAGATGGCAAAAATTAGACCAAGCCACAGGCTGCCCTGAAGAGCACTTCAGACTAGACAACCCTAACTTTTTTTAGCTCGAGTCCTGCACCAAATGAGACCAGACTGCAACTTTGCCCCAGCAGAACTGAGCCTAGATGCTGCTGGAAATTTCTCCACTAAAAAACCTTGCCCTTTACATCCTTAAACATGAATTATTACAGCCCTGCTGTTGTACCACTACCAGCAGATACTGTGGGCAGCTTGTGAATGACTGAGCAAAGTGAGGTCAGGTGGATCAGTTCCTACCAAGATCAAAACATGCTGGCAGACCTCAGCAGCAGGCCACTGCCTTTAGGGCTTTCACCTGCCTTTCTTAAATTTACCCCATTCAACAACCGCTAAAGCTGTCAGTCACCCGCATGAAACACTCAGCAGTGATTTCTGTGAAAGGCTGACTTCAGTTTAGTCGGTCCATTCACTTGAATGAGGATGTAATAGTAATTCATGTTGAAAGCCAGGAACCTACAACTTCAAGAGTGTCCAGAGGTCATTGCATGTATTAGAAAGTGAAAAGAGAAATGTAAGTACCGCCAGAACAATGAGAGACTGCATTTTTTCCAAACATTTATATATGTTCAACGCAGACTAAGAGATCCACACACAAAAAAATCCTTCCTTATCCTGGTGAGAACCAGTATTTGCAATGGAAAATCTCTTCAAAACTCTTATTTCAGGTTAACCTAAATTTGTATTTACATGAGCTAATACATCATTAAAGAAAAGGTTTATTCCAATGGAGAGAACTATTTATTTCTTTACGGGTAAGAAATGCATGATCTGAGGTAAAAGTACCATTAGTTTGCCTAGTAGAGCTGCATTTTTGTAATGGGAAGAACTATTGCTTCTGTTTGGTATCTTGAAATCTAAAGAGTGTAGAGCAGTAAAGATATAAACATCTAGTCTTTCTGAGCGGCTTTAAGAGAGATGGGCATATTGCTGATTTCTCCACTTATTTCACTTTTCAATAGGGCAGCTTCCCACATAACAGGAGACACACCAGCAGGCCAATGAATTATCCAAAGTTAATGTGGCTTTTTATTAAACATGTAATGAAAGGTTACAAGCTACCTGCTAAATGTTAGAAGCAGCCAGAAATGAAAAAAGGCTGCCTGTGAACCCTTCATTCATTCAAAATAATTTTAACACATTTTCTTTGTAAATAATGTTTGCAAGTAATGCTTCTTGCCTCACTCACTGCAAAGACCTGTCAGGGTTCAGTTTACTGAACAACGAAACACCCATTTCTTTTAACTTCACCACGTAATGGGCAGCTGCCAGCACTGTCTTTGCTGTCCACCACACAAATCCTGCAATGATTACTGAACTTTTCCTTTCCTCTCAGGCTTTTCTACTGGGCGTCGTCACTGCAACAGCAAACGCTTCACAGGCTCTAAGGAACTCCAGCATCCTTCCCACGGACCACAGGGAGAGCTGGGCACAGGAAAAAATGAACGTAGGCAGCCAGGGTGCCAAGTGAAAGCTTAGATGGGGTTTGTGCCACTGTGTCAACATGGGGAAGAGCCTCCCTCCACTCACAGTTTGCATCTCTGCAACTACTTGGAGAGGCAGGCAAAAATGTCCTCCTTTTAGAAGACAGCTAGCAGGGCACCCGCCGTCCCCCTCTTCTCTGCAGTTATTCCCACAGGAAGCAGGAAACCAGGAGGGAACATGCCTTAAGCCACTAGGGTATATGATATCCCAAGATGAGTAGCTGCTCTGAATCACAACACTGAAGCTGTGTTATTTTTTCTAAAATAAGACTCGATCACTGAGACAGCAAGATAACATGTCTGGCCCTCTGGGCCAGTAGTCTTGGCAATCACTGAAAAGAGGGAAAATCACAACTATATCATCTGATCCATCAAAGACTCAACATAAAATAACGCAGTGTTTGGAGGACATTCCACAACAGACACTGGGAAGGATCTTCTCCTCACCAAAGGCTGAAGCCGCCCACCCCGCTCCCCGCTGCACTGTGCACATACGCATGAGTCAGCGGCTCATTTGGACAACTTGCATGAATATCACTGCCTTTTAACTCTATTCCATGGCAATTACTTCCTATGAAATAAAGCTAAACTTTACTGATGTTTTCTCTGCTCCATAAGTAAAATTACTTGTCCAGGTACATTTGATTTTGTATTAAATACAACAACAAAAACATTCACTTCCAGCAAAAGACAATACTGTGTGTACCACTTCTAAAGTGATCCTGCAGCTTGAAGCCCACGTTTCTAGGGGTGCTCATTCTTTGGATGCACTTACATGCTGGATGGAGTACAAAGTTATCCTAGGCATGATGGGTTTCAAGATGATAGGCGCCATATTTTGGGGTAAAAATCACTGATTAGCAGTTACAAGCTAAGACCTCTTTTAACTATCCGTCAGTGAAACTGCATTGTGCCCTCATGATTTCCTGTGCTGCTGGAGGACTAGATGGCAAACAGCCTTTTCTAGTGGATGTGGCATGTCCTGGAGGATACCTGGGACATAATCTGCCCCTCCAAAAGCCAGACTGTGTTTGGAAATGGTGGACACTACAGATGATATACACCTATGTAGTGCCATCCTCAATTTACCACATTGTGGACTTGCCTGCACGCATAACACCCAGAGCTGTCCCTTTCCCTGCCCAGTCCCAGTGTCCCCAAGAGGACAGCTTTTGTCACCCAAGTCGCGGGCGCACAGATGGAGTGACATCAAACCCACACATGGATGAGAAGTTCCTCACTCTCTTTCTAACACTGCTCAAGGCAACAGAATGCACATGAATTTAAAGATGGCAAAATGGCTCTTCAGAATGGATGAGGCAGGATGTTAAAGATTTTTATTTCTGGACATCCTCCTCCAGACTTTTAATGGGTTTATTCTGTTACCCTGTGCAGCAGACTGCTCTGTATGCTACTGTATCCCCCAAAAGACAAAATCAAAGTGCTGAGATAGAGAAAAAAATGCCTGTCTTGCTTTTACTAAATTTGGCTTTTCATTCTCCCGTTTTCTCATTCGTTTTCCTGTTTCATAAATCCCAACTGGAACCACTCCTCTTCCCTCCCTTTCAGCCAACCTCTCTCCTAGGGCATTCAGAAGCAAGGGAAGGAAATCACCTCCAATGCTACTGCCAATGCCATGACCCATGAGGATCCCCAACCCCAGAAAACTGCCATCCTTCTGTTTCCTCTGTTATGGGGGAGACCCCTCTCAGCTGACTTCAGATACCTGGTAGGTAGGGACATCTCTACCTGAACTACTCACTCAACGCTCCCAGCTGAGGCCACGGACAAAAACAGGCCTGGAAGGCCGTGCTTACCCCACATAAGGTAGATGCCTTAGATGATGTGCCCTTTCTCACTGACTACTTATGCTTTCACTGGGTTAGAGAAAATTCACTCCAGCAGAGGTTACACACTGAAATAGTCTGTCTGGGCCACTTCAAAGGTGCTTTAAGGCTTAAGACTCCTGTGCACAGTCAGCCAGTTAAAGGCTTACCATAGGAGCACACTGTACCTCACTGTAGATGTTAAAAATGTGATACTGATAAAAACCAAGGGCGGCGTTCATCTTCTCAGTTTGAGACATCTGCTGTGCAGACTTGTGTATCTGAGACAGTCATTTACACTTTCTGCATAGTTAGTAGACAGAAAAAAGATATTTCCATAGCACAATTTATCTCCTCCTAAAACAAGCCAGATGAATCACCCTCTCCCAAGTGCTTGTTTCTCTCTACCAGCTCTAAACAGTCTGGGATGACAAGCTCAGAAGTAGGTGTCTATAGTGTGGGTGTCTGAAGCTGGGTGAAGTAAGTCCCACCTCCCCACCACTGCTGTCAGAAACAGACAGTAAAGCCACCACAGACAGCACTGGTGGGCTCAGAGCTGGGCCCAGCCACACGAGCATATAGAGCTGTCACCCACGAACTGCTATAGATGCTGCTGACTAGCCTGCAAATGAGCAAAAGAAATATTACAGAAGTGCCGGGTGCCCTCAGAGTGAGAAAGTGACCTTCACAGACTAAGGTCCTATCTGTTAGGGACTGAAACATGTACCTAATGATAATGCACAACACCCCCAGCTTCCCCAGGCTATGAATGTGCTTTAGCATAAGCATATTCTTAAACAGCTCTTTAAATCCGGCTTCTGGAAAAAAATCTCAGAGAAGGAAGAATCCTCACAGGTCTCTCTGACAATTACAAATGAGCCATCCTCAAGGCATTTCCATTTGCCAGCCTCTCAAATGTTTTGGAGCTGCTTGGGCATTGCACAGAACAAACTTGTAAAGCTTGCAAAAATATTATATGCTTATCATAAATAGGGGAGAAGGAGCTGGGGCAAGTCCTGTAAGACAGGACATACCTCAGTATGGGTAGAGCTCTAGAAACCTGTGACATGCAGAGGGATCCAAGCTGGACACTACACAAGGCTTATTCTCACAACCTCGAATGTTCTGTGACTTCCTCCTACACTCCCTCAGTGGGAGACCCTTAGTTCCAACACAATTACTTACCAGTTACAAACATACCTAAGAACACACACAAGGACTTCCAGTGGTGGTTGTCTGGATGCACAATACTATTTTTCTCAGTAGTTGACTCTCGAACTCATCAAAGCGTTTTTATCCCATCCCTGTCTACCACACTAGCTATGCATTATTTAACTGTCCAGGATTTTTGAGCTAAGCTGTTAAAAAGACAGCTGAGGCATCATCCTGTGAAGAGAAAATGAAGTGCCATGAAGTGATTTACATGTCTAATTGCCACTGTGGTTGTCTAAATCTGAAATGATATTTATTCAGATATGTTGCCCAGGCATTTTCTTTACCGTTGGTCAGGTTAACAAATGAGGTCTTAGGGACTCATCTGTTGCCTGGCAGATCATCCGGTAGTTAGCGCAGCTTTCTCATGCCATTGTCCACAATGATCTCTCCTTTAGCAGGTCACCTTGATAGCAGGTTTTAAGGAACTGTTAATATTTCATTTAGGAAGCCAGTAATCTCCACGTATCAACCTTTCCAAAGGCCTATGTCTCTGCTGCACAGACCAGTAATGAGAGCACGCACAGCCTAACTTCTGCATCAAGGGACATTCCCTCCTTCTCCAAATTAGCTTTAGCTTTGCCAAGGTTGCTTGCACCAGCTATATCCTCCTCCCAACCCTACTAGAGCTCCTTAGGTGCCAAAGAATCTGTTCTTGGGGATGTCTAAGCATCAGGACTCATAAGCAGGTTTGTGCCTTTCTTACACCCAGACCCTGTCAGGATTCAAAGACACATTTGTTCCCATCTCTCATCTTAAGGATCATCTCCAAGAAATATTTCTGTCCTGTGTTTGTCACCGGAACAAGGCTTTCCCAATAAATAAGGACATATTCTTATATTCACATATTCTGAGCAGACGAGCTTTCCCGATATCTGGGTTCCCCTGGCTTTGGAGAGCCTGCAAATGAGGGGACCCTCTTGGGCAGATGGGATTCCTGCTCCTTCTAGCACAGGGGTGGGAGGCTGCTGTACGTACTGAGCTACTGAAGAGGAGCACACACTCCACCTCCACATTTTGAAGGAAGGAGTTCAGCCACACAGCTGCAGCTCAACTCTGAAACAGAGTGGTAAGTGCTAGAGAGGGTAAGCAGTAGTGAGGCACGGGCATCCTAGCATGGCATAAAGCACAGGTCTTTGCTTGGTGTTACCTACTGGGCAAGCTGCAGCCTCAGCAGTGTCCTCTGACAGGGGTTAAAACAGGCAATTTTGATAAAGGACCTGCAGTTTCCCTTTTTTTTTTTTTTAGGTTTTTAAGAGGCTTCTGACAAAATCGCACTCCAAAGGGCGTTAGAGAAAACAAGCAGCCAGGGAAGGTGCTGGAATGGATAAAGGGCTCAGTACAAGACAGGAAAACAGTGGGGAGTAAATACAGCAATGGGGGAAGTAGGTGAAGCTCTACAGAGGTCTGTGGGACCTGCACTCTTCACCATAACCACAGATAATGTGAACATGGGAATGACCAATGAGGTGATGAAGTTTCCTAATGACACAAAGTTAGGCAGGTCAGCAGGGGTAAGGGCCAAGTTGGAGGGATGACAGACTGCGTGCGCAGGTCATAGATCAGCAGACGGAGAAGTGTCCTGATAATGAGGTGCCAGGTGGGAGTAAACATCCATATGCTACACACACAGCAATGGGCTCTGGCCACTGCCACTAGAGATCCTGAGCCCTTCACCGGTTGCTCCACAAAAAGGGCAACTCAGTGTTCAGGAGCAGCCAAAAAAAGCAAAATAACTGCCAAAAATTACTAGGAACAAAGCAGAAAACAGAGAAGAAAAGTTCCTCTTCCCCAGTATATCTGAGGAAACTGCAGCTTTCAGCACATCCACGCTGCAAGAGATACATCTCAGGGTAGAAAACGCATCTTCCCTGTTGATTCCACTGATCTGGAGACAGGACCAGACAGACCTTTGGTCAGGCCCCAGTTATGGCTGTGAATGTGATTTTTGAGGAAAGTGCTCTTGGGTTCCTACGGGGAATCTGTGAGTCCTGTGGGTGGCTGCAGGTGGGACTGCAACGCTTAGGGCTGCAATGACTTTGGGTTTGTCTGTGCATATTTCCCCAACTTTCCAACCATGGTCGGTGCTCAAGATCTAACAGATCAGTATTATATTTTTAAATGAATACTAATTAATGTATCATAATGGAAAAAGGACAAAACCCATAAACCTTTATTAAACCAGTTTTTAAATGAGAATATTTGGCAAAAATGGCATCGCACATAAGGATATTTAGATGCTACTTGGGAAACTGTAAAAGTTAAAAGCACTCTCTTTAAATACTTTGCTTTTACAGTAACAGATAAAAATAATTTTACTTAATTTGATCATGGAATGGTAAGACTAAATTAAGAATAAATCAATATAGCAAATAGTTTTTAAAATAACCTCTACTGTGGATTTTAAGAACAAAACCAGGGTATTAACATAAGAGGTCAGAAGGTCTGAATTTGCTTGACGCTACAGAATAAGGGATGTAAGTATCTGGAAATGGGCAAAAATACACAAACATAGATTCAAAGCAAGACGAATGCAGTCTGAGTTCAGCCCCTCTTCTGCTATTGGTATTCACAATATAAATTAGCTAATTATACAAAATAAAGCGCTAAGATAGTGTATTCAGGATAATCAAACTTATCTGATCATCTCACCTTAATTTCAACAGGGCAGGAAACAGGTCAGTTGGCTTACAGGCAATCAAGATGATTTTCCTGTCCTCTTGTCTGTGGAAATCTGTCCTGCATCGCTGATACCACCAGATCATCCACATAGCTTAACTCGTACAAAATAGGCATAAGTTTCTTATAACAAGTACTCCCAAATCCTGAAGTATCACTCAAAGATATATCATTTTCTATCAGTAATGGTTATCAGATATTAATTCCCATTTTAACCTGTGCTTAAATATTATACTTAAGCTTACTGAGAGTTGGAATTAAATAATCTGCACATATCTGTTGAAGATAGACTAAATTCTCCTCCTTAGCATACACAGTTCTTTCTTCCCCTGTCAAATACTCCACCAAGGCCTTCTGCAAAATATAGATTCTAATTCCTGCTGCTGATACAGAGAGAGCTGAAAAATTATCAACTCCATACTGCAGCAATTTGGACTTTAATCCATTTAATTTATCTTCAGAGGCAACTGGCTAGAAATTCTATTAAAAGTGCTGCACTTGAATAGGCCTCATTAAAATACGATATTCCACATTGTTTGGTGGGGAGTTCCCCTAAATACTGTCTTCTTTATTATTAATCAGAATGCGTTACTGGAGTCCAGAGTGAAAATGGAAGATACTGGGCTTTTATTGCTGTATCAGCGTTGTGGTATTGAAAAGTAACAGCCATAAAAGCACATAAAGAATAAACCTGACTATGAGATATATATTCATGATTGTACGGAAAAAGAGGGTTTGGTTTTTATTTCTCATTATTCTGCATTCCTTGGTTGAATAAAAATTGGACTGAAGCTTACAGTGAGCTACCTGGTGAGGTTACTGGGAGTTTTGCCATTGACTTTGCAGAGACCAGCAATTCTGTGCAAGCAGA
Source organism: Tringa tobata (assembly GCA_033628505.1). Classification (NCBI taxonomy): domain Eukaryota; kingdom Metazoa; phylum Chordata; class Aves; order Charadriiformes; family Scolopacidae; genus Tringa; species Tringa tobata. The sequence goes on from JAHREE010000183.1 coordinate 5,076,769, forward strand.
ACTTTCCTTCCAACTAAAATAAGCTATGAGCAAAACTGTATTCTGGGCAAATTTGTGCAAATTTCACCCTGCACAAAGGTTTGCGAGATGATTATCTGTTCTGATGAAAAAACCAAACTGGATTCTCTGCAGGCAACTACTGTAATAATTAGCCAGGCATTTGAGTGCCATGCATCTTTCTTGAGTAATAGTTTTATCTCCAAGGGAATTCAACTAATTATACTAATTTAAATAGCACATTCATATCAGTACCTATATACAGGAATTTATATTAAGAGGTAAGTGAATTAATGCTAACTGTGGATGCTATGCCATCTGCATTTTATCAAAAACAAGACAATGTTCTTTCTCCCTTACGGAGGTTTCTACACTTTAGACCTGTTTGGCTTTCAAGTAAATACAGTTTTAGGCAGAAGACTTTGCTACAGCCCAGTGGTTTCTTGCATGCTGAATTCTAACTCCAATTGACTGTTCCCTTAGAACCTAAAGGGTTAACCTGCTATTGAAGCTCAAACACCAAACTTTTTTGAGGTCCTAAGTTCAAAACAAGATAGTTGGAGCAACTGTTCTCTGACAACCGATAACTGGATATTAGAGTGGACTTGACATGAACTTGAGCGTGCTCACAGTGGTTGGAGTAACATACATGTACCCAGAGAAGTCCCCACATTATTTTCTGCTCAAGGATCTACCAGAAGGAAGAAGACAATGCCTCATCACCTCTCACCAGCAAGCTCAGGAAAAGCAAGGTCTCCTTGGACAGCAAAGTTAGGTTTGGCTAGACCCACGTTGGTACCAAGGCACTCAGTATAACTCCAAGCAAAAATACATTACATCCAAGAATTCTAGTTTCTATTTTCTCCCTCACACTTGCCTCTTCCTCTCTGCAGTGAGAAAGGCTTTTGCAGTCTGCTATTCCTCACTTGTTTAAATCAGCTACAGAAGACATGCCTTTTTCAGCCATAAGTACAATACTAACCTTGCTGAAACTTTCTCTAGGGAACTTGAGGTGATTGCGGAACTGGTATTTCTGGATCATACTTCCTCACTTTGGTATTCTCCATGACTGAATTACAAGGCTTACAGGACTCACAGGTGGGTTTTTTTTTTGAGAAGGTTTTGGGCCAGAAGTAGTGATACTGAGCAAAATGTATACATATTACTTCAAGAAGAGTCAATGTATAATTTTTGTGTAAACAAGGGGCGCTAGATCCCATGGTGAAATTCATGCCTTGAGTAGGACTCTCAAAATTTCTGTGGTAGGTACCCCTGCATTATGTCCAGATGGAGTGGATCCAAGTTCCTGGAACTGGGCAGGTAACATCAGAGGTGGTACCTGGCTTCTCCAATACATGGTGCCAAAACATTTGGTGGGCAGCTCTGCCTAAAAGCAAGCCATCTCTGCACTGCTAAAAACACCTCGTTTCCTGTTGCCTTTGATCTTGTTCTGCAGTGGCTGTCAGCAAAACCCAGTGAAGATTACAAAGTAAATCTACTTTTTTATTGGCCAAATTCCTGCTTCTGCAGGATGCTATCCAGGTCTGCAGTGGCATCTCACGGTTTATAATTAACAAAGATTAACTGGGCTTTGGACTAAAGTACTAAAGGATGGTACTCCATCCCACCTCAGTGGAGGGAGCCGCTTCCTATCTAAGTGAATGTGCTGTGCTGAGTATAATGTGCTAGGAAAGCTACAACATAAATAATGCTATATATGAGGCTTATAACTTGGAAATTGCCTGAGAATGTGTGTTGAGTGATCATAAACTCCTACATTGAACTGCTAGTCTTTTCTGAACTCTGGCTCTTACACTGAACTGCTTCTATACTATAAAAGCCACTGTCTACAATTGTCTGCCATTAGGAAAGAGGGACAAAATTTCTGGCAGCCAAGGGGGCAAACTGCAGCCTGGGGTGCATCAAACACAGCATAACCAGCCAGTCAAAAGAGGTGATTATCCGACTGTATTCAGCATTAGGGCAGTCTCACCGTGAATACTGTGTGCAGTTCTGGGCCCCACAGCTTAAGAGGGATGTGAAGGTCCTTGAATGTGTCCAGAGGATGGCAAAAAATCTGGTGAAAGGGCTGGAAGGGTGTCCTATGAGCAGCAGCTAAGGACTCTGGGTTTATCTAGTTTGGAGAAAAGGAAGCTGAGGGGTGGCCTCATAGCTCTCTACAGCTTCCTGAGGAGGGGAAATGGAGAAGGGGGTGCAGATCTCTTCTCCTTGGTATCCAGTGATAGGATGTGTGGGAATGGTTCAAAGCTGCACCAAGGGAGGTTTAGACTGGACATTAGAAAGCATTTCTATACGGAGAGGGTGGTCAAACACTGGAACAGGCTTCATAGAGAAGTAGTCGATGCCCCAAGCCCATCAGTGTTTAAGAGGCATTTGGACAATGCCCTTAATAACATGCTTTAAATTTTGGTCAGCCCTGAATTGGTCAGGCAGTTGGACTAGATGATCATTGCAGGTCCCTTGTGACTGAAATAGTCTATGATCTATGATTATCTATTCTTTTACAAGAATTATAAAATGAAAATAGGAGATAATGAATGACACATTCTGGTGGCTTAATATTTTTTTTTTTACTAGTTCTTGTTCGAACTTCTTACGGGAGAAATCTATAATTACATAGACATATTAGTAATCTGCTTATTTTTTGAGAGCAAATGCCTAAATTGATTTAAGATGACGAGAAAATGCACCTTACTTCATTTAGGGATAAGTGGGTGAAATGTAATGGCCTGCGATCTACACAAGGTCTAAGATGATCCAATAGTTGCTGCTATTCTTAAGTTCTGTCACTGTAAATGAAACTATTGTTTGTCCATAGTGTACACATACTGGCTCATTTCAGCTACTAAAGTAAGGAAGCTTGGATAAATCTTTAATAACTTATCTTTATGTTTTATGACGCATTAAATGTCCTGCCCTGGAATTAGTTTAGTAACATCAAAATGGTCTCATTTTATTTTTATATCATTTGGGGAAGGGACATAAAGTGCAGAAGTTATGAGTCACCTCCAAACCTATAGCTTATGGGTTTCCACAGGCAAGATGGTATATGAAGTATTCAGTGGGACATGATCAAAGACGAGCTGGTGGGAATCCCCGGTAAGTATGCCTAGAACGGCTAAGAGCAGCTCATTTTGAGGCTGTTTAAAGCCTAAGAAAGCATGGTGCCATTTGGGAAGGGAGCCAGGTGTTATGCAACAAGAAACTCCTCACGCGTTTGGAACAAGATCTTGGATATCTGCTCAAACGCGCTGTTCCATTAACTGAAAATACTGCAAGGAATAAGAAAATTGGGCAAAAGTTGCCCTGGGGTAAAGCCAGAGTGTAATTACTGCCCATGTGTGCTTAACACTCAGTACCCACAGTAAACATGGAAGAGGGTACCACTATTCCATCAGGGGCGTAAGTCTCATTGACTTTACCCTGCAATGGGAGAGCTCATGCTGGCAGGCACCATGGGGAAACAGGCACGCGGCAAATTTACACCCTCATTCATTCCAGTAGCTGCACGCAAACTTGTCACCGTTACCTTCACCCCTAGATCATTTGCTGCATCCCAGCAAAAGCGCTACCACAACTACGGAGCAAGCACAAGGTGGGTTTTATGGTCCCTGCCCTGATCGTGAATGTTCACATCTAAAACCATCGTCCCTTCCAACCCCATGTGATTCTGTGCAGGAAAACAAGCTGATCAAAAGTGAACATTTTGCCAATTAGTCCCTGCAGAAGCAAGCACGCATTCCTTGTGAAAGCCACTTTGGTGGGGAAGCACACACAGACCCAAAGCCCTGGCTGAGCCACCCAACCACCAGCATCTCCAGCTCTCCAGCTGCTGCCATTTTCTACAACACAGGAGCACTGTGTATTTCTATAACGTACAGCTCTCACATAAAAAAGGACCAGTGGGCACAATGCTAACTCCTGGGTGAAATTTTCACAGGGTCTGTCCCAGTGCTCAAAGTACAAATAAGCACGGCCTGACTACCAAAACCTCTAGATGCCACCAGAAGAACGCTGCTAATAGTTAGACAGTATTTATCCAGAGATATATTTATGCAACGTTTCAGCTGATTTTCCAAAAAGGAAATTTTAGTAGGAACCTGAAGTCATTGACTTCAGTAAAAGAAGTCTTCTCACATCCCTGATCCATCCATTCGTGGCAGTGCCATCCCGTGGCCAGAAAACGTGGGGGAAGTTTGGGGATCCATTCCCATCTACTAACTTCCTATCTTTTCTTGCCTGCTCTGTGAAAAGATGTGCTGCCTGTTTTCAGACAAGTTGCTTCATTCTGCAGTTTCTCAACTGCATCATCTGCAAAATGAGGATAATAAGAATGGCATCTTTTAAGGAACCACACTGCCACTCATGGAAGCTTTTGCTGTGCTTGGTATCTTTAGTTTGTGCTTGCTAAAGAAGGGAAAAAGATTTATTATTAAAGTGATTACAGTGTTAATATGCTTGTAATAAATTCCCTCCAGGTATGCAAATATATTAAAGGCCAAATTCATTTTTCATTTGGTACTTGTACAAATTCCCTGCAACTCCAGTGGTGCCTACAAGGTTTCTCCAGCTGAGCACGTGGCAGAATCTGGTTCCACAGCAACTCAGTTTAGACAGTTACGTGTAATCATTCAAAGCGGAGAGGTATAATTTGTTTTATAAGCAACTCTGAATATCACTAGTCACTCTTCCTGATACAACACTGCAGAGGAAATGTGCTATATGGGAAGGCTACAATACCATTTCCTTGGTGCTGGAAGCCTGGGAATAGGTACCTCTAAGTAGGGACTAATTAAGTGGAGGATGGGTTTTCTCTGGCAAGGTTACTGTCCTGCAGCTCCTTGTGAAACCTGATGTTACCTATCTCTGGAAGATCCCAAGATGCAGAGCAGGGATGGAAATATTTACCTTCCCAAGGAAAGGTAAATAAGTACACTGTGTTTTCATGTACAAATAGGGTGAAACCAGTCAATTGGCTTGACTTGGAGGAATGGCCACTGTGGTATGGATGGAAACTGGTGAGAAAAACAACAACAGAAAGATGAACAAGCACAAATCAGGCACCGAACCTACATTTCTCAAAATACGAAACGTGCAATGGTACCAGGCACAGAAAACACATGTTATGGTTACTGCCTGCCTAACTGATGCATGTAGATACAGTTGTCTTGAAAAGTGCTGGTACAGCAGGCTGAGAGCATACTGATGATTCAAGCTCTGGAATAATTTGAAATGGCAGTCACGCTTCTGAAGGCGCACAAAGTCCTTATCTCCCTTTTAAAGCAAAGAAGCTACTGCACCGACAGGAAAATAGAGGGAATGCTGGAAGGCTTTACAGCAATGCATATCAATGAAAGGCTCCTCTTGGCTAACTATCCTAGAGTGAAACATATTCCTAGTGGTTCTGCCAAAGATCCTTGAAATGACTTGATGGTGGTTGATTGGGGAGAAAATCATCATAACTATGAAGCAAAGGAAAGTTTTTGCTGTCTTACTCTTGTACCATTGGCTACGCCTTTTTCAAGGGACTTAGGCTACCACAGAACGTTAGGAAGGCAGATCTTTGCCAGAGGTATGGCAGCTGGACCAAGGGAAGCAAGCAATCCACAGTACGCCCACTGCTTCACTTTATTTTTGCCTATAACTACATCTTGGCTTTTTCGTATGGCTCTAAACACCAGCTGGCAAAATTAGTCAATATTAGTCTGAAAGGAAATGTTGTCAATTGATTTGGAAAGAGAAGCTCTCAAACAAAGCCAGTCTGTTTCATTAAAAGGAAGCAAACAGCAAAGGAAACCCTTACCTGCCTCGGTACGACCTCTGGGCCCTGTCATACACCATCAAGGCAATTTAGATTTTGCTACCCATGATAAAGGAAAGAACGATCTGAAGTAAAGAAGGAAAAGTCCAACTAGGTCAACAAAGTCCCTGGTGGGCAGCAATAGGGTATCTGAGAGCTAGTATGCAGAGTGGAAATGGAAACGCTTGAAAGGATTCCATTTTATGGCACAAGGAAAGGTTGCGCTGCTCCTCTTTCTATATAAGGTAGGTAATAAACTGTATTTGAACTGGTAGAAGAGGAATGAGATGACCCACATTTCAAAGCAAGAACTTGGTGGGTTATTATTATTTATGATTCAAAAAGCATGTGCAATGCACCAAAAGAAAGGGAAACATGTTCCCTACCCAGAAGAGTCTCCAATGCAAACCTTGAAAGAAACACTCTACCATGCACAGGGCTAACTCCAAGTGCTTCTGTTTATTGTAATTATAGTGTAATGAAGATCAGACCTGCTCTTCTTGCAGTCAGAAAACTGAGATTCCCCTTTCCTATCTCTACAGCAGGTGTTTTTTATATTGGGGGAATGAAACAGCTGTATTCTCCATGAACTGAAATAACAAGCTTCAGGCACTCCTGATTTTCCACTTTTACTTGCTGATTTTAGTTCCTTTCCCCTTCTCAGACATTTCTATGTTTTCTCACTCTCTCTTCCACAGAGCTATTGCTACCATTTTTTTATTTCCTTTCTTTGTTCCTTAGTTTTTCAATATTACTTCTTTTCTTCTTTGTGAGCTTTCTATGGAGTCTCACATTCATAATTTATCTCTTACTGTTCAATCATTCCCTTTTTTTTTGAGTTGTTCTTCCTCTTTGCCTCATCTTGCTCATCCCTTTCTGCCTCTCCTCCCTCCATTCCTCTCAGCCAACCTTTTTCTTCTCACCAACCCCATTCTCTCAACCCAATTACCACATCCCCCAGCGGATCCCCAAAACCAGTGGCTTCCTCTTTGCCCTTCCTTCAGGAACTGAGCTCCGCATCCATCCCTCAGCTGGGCTCCTCTTCCAGACCTGCATCCTCCTTCTGTTCCTCCTGCTCCTGTACCACCCCATCTCACGTCCTCTGCCTCTCTAGGACATGGCTACAGGTTTCTACCCAAGATCCCAGCTCCTTGCCCCAGACCTCCCCAGCTTCAGAACTCTCTGGGAAACCCTCTAAAGAATATCACTGCCCTTTTTCAAGGTCCCCAGCCATGGTCCCTGAAAATCTCCACAGGTCCCTGTGGTCCCTGAAGGCCTGCCAGCCCTCTGCTGCTTGTTGGGCTCCCGATGCCCAACAGAGCCCTAGTCCCACTGCTACCATAAAGCTGGACTGGCAACCAGAGGCGAGGACAGATGGTTGGGGCAGTGTCCCTCCCATCGGAAGACAAATCTCTCCAGCATCCTCCCTCCCTCCTGCCAGGGGTCCAGCCTGGCAGGCTCAGGGGTCGCTCTTGGTACCCAGGGGGGGGA
>JAHREE010000183.1:5084120-5146234 GCA_033628505.1 Tringa tobata
TTTTTTTTTTGTTATTTGCCCGTATTATATCCCTCCTTTATTCTCCTTCAAGACCCATCACTATTCTGGGTCGATTTTTGCCTTCAGTAATTTCTACCATTCTTTCCACGGCCTTTCTGTTCCTGCTGTGTCCTTTCTAGGAGGGAGACCAAAATTAGACACAGCATTCAAGATGAGGATACACCATTGATTTATCAATAATATTCCAATACTTGCAGTAGCGTACTCTACAGCTTTCTTTACACAGCTTATCAACTTCTTTTTGAATCACAGTACCTCCATACCTTCACACAAGTTAGGTAAAATGTGGCATTTCACAACTGGATGCTGCTCGTATTTACCAACTTTCTATGGTGTTTTTTTGCCCCCCACAAATCATTTTAAGACCCAACATGCCACATAATTTTAAGTCATGACATACCAACAGTGTGTGGTAGATTTACCCTTCTGTCGATACGCAAAAGTCTAACTGTTATTAATTAACAAGACTTAATGCAAGTGGGTCCAGGAGAGAACAGATTCTAATGAATGAATATGAAACACATAAAAAAGATTATATTGCTATGAGCAAAGAATCTTGTTGCACAAGATGTTGAGCATGGTGAGCTCTGTACCCTTTACTCTTAGTGATTTCTTCTGTGGATACGAAAATACTTGGCACATTTGCCAGGTTCAGATACAAGATGCGTCAGCAAAGACGCAAATACTCAACATTTCTTAAGATTTGGTCAAATTAAAATGAGTGCACTTTGCAAACAAGACCGGGCAGCCATCAATACTCCACAAACATTCCAAAGTATTTGTTAATTATATAAATACTAGCTATTGAAATGCAGCGCTGGCAGACTGTTTAGCAAACCGTGGGAAAACACCACGGTTTGTGCTGTCTGGACAGCTTTAAACATATAAGAGGTGAGATTTCTTGATGGGTCAGATCTGGCCGGTCAGTTTGCATAGGTCTCATCTGGTGATCTGCAGTCTGATGAAGCTCAGGGGTGGTTTGCATTTCCTTTGCCCCTTCCGTGTCAGCTTTTGGGATAAGCTTTATCAAAAAAGTCATTCATCTCCTTTCAAAGTGATCCTTCTGGAGAGTATACTCGTGCTCAGTGTTAAGACCACAAAAGCTCAGGTTGGTCAAATGAAAAAATCTGGCTTTCATGGTTATTTCCAGATCTTCTTGGTAGAATTATCTGATCCATTCAGCTTCCTGTGATGTTACAGATCATAGGCATGTTGGGAACTGTGGGTCTGTCTTGTTTCACTGCACTATTTCATCTTGGAGTCCAATTAGCTTCTGATCTTTGAAAGAAGTTACATAAAAAAAGGCAGATCTCACCTCGGATGGTTCTGTCCGTGAAATATTTTGCAATGTTGCAGTGCCTTTTATCTGAAGATTTCAAAGCACATTATAAAATATTAATTCATTTTACACTGACTCTGTGAAGAAACTTCAGGCTCACAGGTGGCTAAAATACAGCCACAAAATATAAGTGACTCCCTCAGATTCAGATGACTATATAACATCAGTGAGGAACAGGACCCAGATAACCCTGGCTGGCTTCTGCTCTGAGCTTAGCTTCTAGGAACATCTGAGCCTCTGCTATGTAAGCAGAAAACTACTAAATCAGCATTTTACATCCAAATTTAACCTACTTTTCCTAGAGGTAAATGGCTGTGCAAGGCAGGACAATCAGATTTCTCCACTGGCTGTATCTTATAATCAATGGGACATTCATAAAAATTAAAAGGATATTTATTAAAAACTCTTTGCTGCTCAGCACTTACAGTCTTTCCTTTCTGCAAGGGTTCTGTTCTCTTATTTTTTAAAGGAGAGACACAGGAATTGTTGTACACAGTATATTGTTTTATGTGGAGGATGGTGCTGCTCACCTACAGAATCACATTGAAAACAAGACAATTTTTTTTTTGCTGGCATGTTATTTTATCTCTGCATATATTTAATATTGCAGGATTTGTAGAGTTGTTAACATGTTTCAGGCTTGCAGTGTTTTATTTAAGCCTAGAACTCCAAAGGTCAAAGACTTGTATGGCAGTAACTATCTCCTGCGGCTGGCTGGACCTCTGCTTGCCAAGATGAGGGTCGCAGCCAAGTGCTAGGAGGCATCTAAGACTTCAAACCTCCTGTCCTCCTTCCTCCTCTGACGATGCCTTGCATGACCACTCAAGACTTTTCACTTCAGTGTTCATTTTACTCACCCCAGAGAAGCTTTCAAAGGCACCAAGGACAATTAGTAACCAAGTCAGACTGGTTTCAAATTGGGGATAGGACATCCAACCACCGCGAGCTTTCGGAAGTCTTTTGCCCAATACACGTGTGCAGTATAGCTAACTGGGGCTGATGCAGTGGGATATGGCTCTGCCTGACCCGGATCCCAGACCATTTTAACTACATCAGTCTCTGATTTCTCCCGCCGCCCTTACAGGTGCACACACTTACACCAGAAATCCACACTTAGGCCACTGTGCATAAAAATATCAGCCGCGTATCACAATAACAAAAAGTAGTGTTTATTTAATGAAGTCTAGAGTGCCTGAGGTTTGTATTCCAAGGGCTCTGCAGTGAGAGCTGCGTTTCGCAGCAGGCTCATTACTTTCTGAACTTGTATCATGCTGCAGCCCCCTCACCTCACTAAGCCTTAACACATTTGCTGCTGGATTACATTTAGTTTCATTTACAGTAAGCAACTTATAGTATAAGCAATGCAAAACTGACGCACTTAGGGTAAAATTTCAAGTCAAATTTATGGCTTTTTTCCTTTACAACAACACTCCCGTATTCAAGAGGCAACGGAGGAGAAGCTGGCGGATGTTTGGGCTGCCGACAGCTTACAAATGTGGAGAGGAAACTCTCAAAGCTTGAAAGCTTGAGAAAGCAGATTTTCATTTCCGATCACGAGCAAGGATGCTTCACATGAAAAAGGCAAGGTTGGATTAAAAATCCAGGATGAGACAGTTAGAATCTGCCCAGTTTGAAGAATTTTTTGTAATTTGTAATTCGATAGAACTGGTTTTGTTACAGTCAGTTTACACTTCTTCATTTTAGATTAAGAAAGTATAGTCATTGGGTTGGAGTTTTTTATATGTAAAAGTATATATGAGTGTGTTAACACCCAGCATCATACTGCTTTTAAGCTCATGTATCATCACCACTTTTCTGAAAGATTTTTATTTACATAGAAAGGTAGATGCAAGAGAAAACTAAATTCTCATAGTAATGTGTGCTACCACCTTTGACTTTTATCCTATTAGCTAGTTTGTTTAACCAACATGAAACATGTGCCCAGTTGGTAACATGCACAATTGATATTTTTCCAGTTCAGACATATTCATGTTTAGTGTACTCATTAATAGGACATTTATTAATTTAAGTGCTTGCCTTACCACTGAGGGCAATAATTGTTGTGCTTAGCAACCCTAAAGGAAATGGAGTGTAGACTTTTACTTGTATAGCCAATTTCCTAATAGGCTCCATCTCATGCCAGAATGAATTCATCTGCCAGGAGTCAGATACATGCATGAAACCTACACTGCCCACAATCTCTCAGGAACAGATCATCCTTTCTTATAGATTATTTGAAGTTATTCGGTGAATATTCTCCACAAAAAATTATTAGTCTGTTTGTGAGGAGCTTGTTCTACTTGAATGCCGTGTCAGTTTTGTTTGGTTACTGTCTAATAACTTTCTAATCTGTTTTTATTTCCCAGCTAAAAAAAACATAGATGTCAAAAGCATATTTCCAACACAAATAATGGCTATTTTGGAAGTGATGTTTGCTCTCCTGCAATCATTCTGAAATTTGCATTTAGAGGCACTGTCTGCTGACCATCCACGACTATTCTGTTTCCACGCCTCCTACATTCACATCCTCCACTCAGAACAAATCCACATTTTTGTCAAATTTACAGACAGTCTTTCTCTGCAATATTAGCCTGGCTGTAAGGGCGACCTCTTTCTAATCTTCCCTATTCCACAACAGTTCAGTTAATTGCAATATCACGTCTTGAATTTGCAAAACCAGGCATTAAAGGGAAGAGGAAGGGTTAAAACCCAACTGGTTAGAGGTGTTCTCCAGACTGCTCCGAACAGAGATTGCTATGTCAGAATTACTGCTACACCTGAATACCTTCTCTTCAAATTTTGTCAGATATACAGTGCTACAGGTAACAGTCAAATCTAATGTGTCCATAAAGGCTGCAGATTGTATATATGACCATATATCAAACAGTTCCCAGACACAGATGCAAAGTACTGGTGAGAACATGTTCCTTATGGGTTTTTTTAACCTTTTGTTTATAACTGCTGTAAGCATTACTAGAGGAGACAGCACTGATGAATTTTATTTCCAAATCTCATAAAATATTAACTGTTTCCAATATTTTTCCTGGTTTTGCGCATAAAGAATAGCTGCATTTCAAATAAGACTGGTGAATTCCACAAAATGTAAGAAAAAAAGCTAGTTTAAATCTCAGAATTTTAACACTGGACTATGTAACTTTAATTTTCAGAATTGTGATTTAGGATTTTGACAGGAAGCATTCATGTCTTAACCATGTTTTGGAAGGGAAACATTTCGTCAATTTTTGTGTTACTTTGAATTTTAAAGAGAAGTGAATTTGGTGCCCACGGGCATGTGTGGGATTGTGAAGTTTAATGAACGAAGCCATGCATTTACAAGGGAATCAGATGTTTGCCAAGCTGCTTCAAACCTGTCTGACACTGCCGGGGATCAAGAGCATCCCAAGGCACTCATTCTCAGTCTTCATTGTCTTCAGCAACACAGGGGAAATGAGCACTGGTATTAATCCAGGGCAATACTTCCTCACAAAGGGACATCCAGGAGAAATATGACAGAGAATATTCATTTTCTGAAGGCCATTGGGTCTCCTGCAACTCACAGCAGATTGAGAACCGGTGTTTAAAGGTAAACAGCCCATGAATACAATGCAAATTCGTGTGGCTCTTGTCACAATTACACGATGCCCACACAGCTCCTTTAGTGGACTGTCTCTACACCTTTGCCTCTCTACAGGTGCAGTTTGAGGGAACTGCCCATTTTGGACCAGGTGGCTCAGGAACACCCCATCATCTGGCTACTGTGATTGTTCAGTGAGGCAAGGAACTGTGACTTATAAGGAAATACAGTGACCAGACTACCTACATATATAGCATTTCCTGATACTAGTGGTGGGAACACAGGAGAAACTGAAAAGGAATAAACCAGTATAACACTTCACGGATCACGGATTTGACAGAGTTGGAAGGGACCTCTAGAGGTCCATATCCAGTCCAACTCCCCCCCTAAAGCAGGGTTGCCTAGAGCACATCACTCAGGACTGCATCAAGGTGGGTCTTGAAAATCTCCAGAGAAGGGGACTCCACGACCTCTCTCAGTAGCCTGTTCCAGTGCTCTCTCGCCCTCACCATAAAGAAGTTCTTCCTCATATTTGAGTGGAACTTCCTATGTTCCAGCTTATGCCTGTTGCCCCTTGTCCTATTGCTGGAAACCACTGAATAGAGTCCAGCTCCATCCTCCTTCAACCCACCCTTTAGGAACTTGTAAACTTGTAAACATAATGGGCACTTCAGGTGCCCATTTGTCTTCCTGCAATTTGTCATTCCCTGGGAACTCCAGCAGGCCCAACAGTTTTGCCTGGTAGAAGCTGCTCTTTGCTAGCTGCTCCTGACAACTCCACCAACCCTCCTTCTGTCTCTTGTCACTTTTTAGCCATTTCGAATGTCGATTCCCAAAGCTAGCAGTTCCCTGTGCAGTTGTGGCTGGAGATGAGAAAGTCGTGTTCTCATATCCTAACAGTCTGGCAGTTTTTCTAATGACCCTCTTGGGTTTATCAGGCAATTGCTTTTCCTTGCATATTTGCATATGGGATGCTGTCTAACTACGAGACCTTAGTGACCCCAAATCATACAAAATACATCATTATGTCATCAATATCAACAATTCAGTAACAACTATTTCTTAACGCTCTCATTATCTAGGATACATACAGTATTAAAAATAACAGGGCAGCACCTCTACATTCTTCACCACTAGCCCACTCCTGGCCAGTTGTCTTTGTAAAGCACTGGATGAGAAGTGCATTTACATGTAGTTGTGCATGTTTTCCACCATCAGAAACTGAGTGCAAACTGTGGTAAACCTCTACCGCTGTAACATCCCAGCTTAGGAGGACCTGACTCCTCGAGTAAAGATGCGAAGGCCGCCAGGAGATCATGTTTGGTAGTATTTCACACTTCTAGCATTGTAAAAAAAATAGGTGAAAAAAAATCTGAAGTTGGAACGTATGAAAACAGAATTAAAAAATCAGAAACCTAAAACCAGGATTAAAAAAATCTATTGTTCAGACTCTGGCTCAGAAAGAAAAGAAATAAATTCAATCTGTGAGACAAGCTTTCGTCCTCAAAGAAAAGGTTCTTTCAGCATTGACTGAGCAAATAAGCATATGCTCCTGGCCTCAAGCACACAAGCAGAGCCCATGAGAACTGAAGACAGAAACACATTTTTTTTCTCCTTCTCACCTGGATATTTACAGAACTCTGCACTGCCCTCCCAAGTAGTATCAGGCAGGAAAAGAAAAAAAAAAAAGATGAAAAAGGGACATCCAAAGATCTTTCAGAAAATAACAATAAAGACTCTTCTGAGCAAATATATTCTGCATTTCAAGTCACCCTTTGACAGTACTCTGGGATGAAAATCACGACATCTGTCAATTTTAAGTTTCACTGCCAGCGGCTTGAACCAAAGATTAGGTAGGATGTAAGCACTCACAGTGGCCTGAGGACTGGAGGGGGTTTCAGCCCACATAAATAACTTGCCAGATATTTGCCAGGAAGAAAATTGCTGCCTATCTAAAATCCAAAGACGCATAAGAGCCAGCAGGTCCAGACTGATTCCTGTGTTGCCCTTTTACCAGGAAGACTGATTTTAAACACTTTAAATAATTACATTTTTCCTGTTCTCCTCTGTATACTCTGCACTTTGTCTTTCTTCTTACTTTTTATGTCAGTATTTCTTGTGTTCTTTTTAATTTGCATTGTCTTTTCCTTTCCTCTTTCATGTCTTTCCTTTGTCAAATTTCCCACAGTGCTAATACTAAAGAAGCCTGCAATATGAACTGAATGCCACGTCCACTTACAAAGTTACACAGAGAAACAGAAAAGAACATTCAACTGTGGGGTTTTTTTTATTGTTCATGTCCATCACAACCCTTCATACTTAGTACTGGGATTTTTGGAGGTGTTGTAGACCTCACCATTCACAGCTTAAAAGTAAGTGCGCTGTAGCTGTCCAGAAGCTGTGCACCTCTCAAGGTCTCCTAACTTTTGCTCTGTGATTTTAAGTTTTTGCCTGTGCACACTATCAGTTCCGTGCCTAGAAAAATTCAAGATGAGGATGATGAATAACGCCCTAGGCACAGCCTCTCCCCAAATTTTCCAAGTCTCCCCTGGTTCTTTAGAGGGACTCCAAGCAAGGTCCGGCAGAGAGGGGCTTCTGGGTTAATTCCCAGGAAGCAGCAAGTCAGATCCCTTGAAGCAACAGGTTAATTTTCCTGGGACCTCTCACTGAAACACTTAAAGTAAGTAGCTGTGCTGATTGCCCTCAGAGAGGCCATTCAGTTTGGCACACTGAGTTCCTCTTTCAAGTGTAGATTTTATTTAAAAGAAATTATATAGGATGAACCTTTCAGCACCAATCGCTTTGTAATTACATCCTCTCTACCTCAATCCTAATCACTCCAGTCTCCCTCTCTTGGAGAGGCTAATTGCTTCATCTTGAGCCCACTGGCTACTTCACTGTCTTTTGGGGGCTTTTCATCTTGCTTCTTTCAACTGTTATTAAGGGAGATATTCATATAGTTGGGCCCCAGGTATTTTATTATTATATGCAACAGCAACATAAGCCTGCTTCCTAAAAGAATATCTGCCTTCAGATACGGGGAAAAGGGAGAGAATGCTGGGGTGGGAATGCCTATTATAAAATCTAAAAGTATGTACTGGTGTGTGCTACGAGCAGTGGCAGTGTGATCCTCCCACTCCATTTCAGGCTCTGCCATTACCGTGACATGGGGCGTGAGTTAAGTTTCTGCCACAAGTTACTCATGAGTACCCTGGGACTAACTTAGCTACTTCCTTAATGTGCTTTTGAGTTCCTATGTTGAAAAGCCCTGAAAATAGCCAAGCATTACTGTTATTAAACACCTGGAGTACATCTAACAGGCTTACTCTTTACAGTAATCCTCCTGACCTGGACAGGCTGGAGAGTTGGGCAGAGAGGAACCTGATGAAACAAGGGCAAGTGTAGGGTGCTGCACCTAGCGAGGAATAACCCCACGAACCAGTACAGGTTGGGGTCTGACCTGCTGGAGAGCAGCTCTGAGGAAAAAGACCTGGGAGTCTTGGTAGACAACAGGATGACCATGAGCCAGCAATGTGCCCTTGTGGGCAAGAAGGCCAATGGCATCCCGGGGTGCATCAAGACGAGTGTGGCCAGCAGGCCAAGGGAAGTCATCCTGCTCCTCTACTCTGCCCTGCTGAGACCCCATCTGGAGTACTGTGTCCAGTCCTGGGCTCCCCAGTTCAAGAAGGACAGGGAACTGCTGGAGAGGGTACAGCAGAGGACCGCTCTCTTACAAGGAAAGGCCGAGGCACTTGGGTCTTTTTAGTCTAGATATGACTGAGGGGGGAACCTGGTCAATGCCTATAAATACTTAAAGGATGGATGTCAAGAGAATGGGGCAAGTCTTTTTTCACTAGTGCCCAGTGACAGGACAAGAGGTAACAAGCAAAAACTTGAACATAAGTTCCATCTAAACATGAGGAGGAACTTCTTACTTTGAAGGTGGCAGAGCACTGGAACAGGCTGCCCAGAGAGGTGGTAGAGTTTCCACCTCTGGAGATATTCAAAACCCGCCTGGACTCATTCCTTGCAACCTGTTCTAGGTGGACCTGCTCTGGTAGGGGAGTTGGACTAGGTGATCTCTAAAGGTCCCTTCCAACCCCATATCATTCTGCCATTCTGTGAATTTATCACCCTTTCTTAATAAAAAGGATGGATTTATTACTAATGCAGAGGGTGAATGTATTGTTACTGCTGTTCATCACTATTGTAAGAATAATTAAAATCTTTGGGTCATACACTAAATCTGAGTTTTGAAATGACAGCGAAACAGCATTTTGTAGACCAAGAAATACCTCTCTTAATATTCTAGATGTTCATAAATTGATTCATAATCTTATACATCTTTATAGAATGAATGATTTTAACCTCACAAGGGCAATGCTGAACAATACAATGTCAGATGAAAACCTACAGCAAAGGTACATTGCCTCATAGTCAAGGGAAACACCATGGAGAAGGTCTAAAGTCCTTTGGGCTGCTTCAAGGTCATGGGAGTTTTGATTAGAGAGCAGGGTTAAAGAATGGAAACAAGCTTGAGGTTGTGGCTGGAAAGTTAGGAGGGCTGCTCTGTCCCCTTGGAAAGGAGCTACTTTATATAAAGGACCCTGGATACAGTCAGGAGATTCATAACAATGTAAAGCTAGAATTATTCCACAGAGTTCAGTGCAGCCACAACAGATGAACGCACAGGCAGCAAAGAGTATAATTTACCCCAAATACCTTATGTTTGTAGTAACCCTCAAAAAACAGTCATGAGACCAAAGCAAACTGGAATTTTTTTCCAACAGGAATACTTTGAATAAAAAAGGCAGGATTGTAATATTATGTTCTCTAATTGATGATTTTTTTATGCTTAAAATCAGCAACAACCTTGTAGTGTTTTTTAATTCTTCAGATTGGAAATTAAGGGAATATCAGTTTAGTTCTAAAATATTTCATACATACTGACCAGATAGTGATGAGATGGTCTAATAGATTGCCTTTGATTTCAGCAGATACAGGGGAACCACAGCCTGAGGGTCTGTGAAGGAGGTCAGAAAAACACCAGGGAGAAAGCAATGGTTTCTCCTAGTCACTCTTGTGCCTCTCTCTGTATTATGGCACACAAATTTACTACAGATATCTTCTTTTCCCTCCACCCTCTCCAGCAGAAGGTACGTCTGCTGTTTGTGGAGGTTCTGTATGGTACACAACTTTTATCTTTTGTCACCTTGATTCCTGCCAACTTCTAGGAGTTTTCAGTTTACATATTGTTGCAAAAAGCAGAGATTTCTACAATCTTCCTTGGGAAGTGAATGTCCATTGGTGGATCCTGCCTGTTTTTCTCTTGAGTATGAGATAGTGGGTTCTTGCTGTCTCTTGTTAGCCATACTTGCTAAATCTGTACAGATTTTGTTAAAATACGCATGACAATTTTTTAAAATGCTGGAGTAGAAACTTCATCTCATGCTTATGTGACAATGGCTGTGAGCATTGAAAAATTCTATGCTATAAGCCCTGTATTTTACACAATAACAAGATAGCTCTTCATAAAGACCTGCTGCTGCTTATCATTAATCCCTCAACTTCTAGACTGGATTTGGTTAATGCTTTTGGGGAATAAATCTGGATCATTAATTAACAGTACCAGGGATATCTGTAATAAGATTACACACATGGTTTTACATTCCCATGACTCAGTCGATTTTCTTTTGAACTTTTGCCATTGCACTCAATGCACCCAACACTGGAACTGTCATTGCTGATAAAACAGTAATAATAGAACAGCTAAAAAGGAAACTAAATTTTAAAAGTAGACAAATTAAAAATATTAGTTTATAGAGTAAAAGGAGGGAGAGTCACGATAAGCTATGAATCCATAGGAAAGCTAAAAGAGGGCAAAGCATGAGGCATAAATATCCAAGACAGAGAAGGAAACAGAGGACCATCAGGATGAGCCAAAGACAGATGGACAACAGAACAGGCAAGCATCAGAACACAAATGCAAAACAGACTTAGAATGAGAAAGAAGAATATTGGGTTAATTCAGAAAAACTGAAGCACACGCCTATTGAGACGAAAGTCCTTGAGTGCTTTGGATAGAGTGTGGGAATTCAGCAGGTCCTGTTCCTTTCAGCTGCAGTTAAAAATAGGCTACTAAAGCACAGATTTTTATTACTAGGAGGCTCCTTGTCCTATAATAAGTTGTTTGGGGTTAACATGCATCCTTGTTCAAGGAAGCTTTCAACTTGTTCTTTAGCTACAGTTTGATTCATTCACCAGGACAAATTCTTTGGAGAATCCAGCTGACTTGTGTCCCTCCCATCACACAAAGCAATCCTGTCAGATACAGGTCATTGGATGGCTATGAATGGATATGAATGTGGCTTCACATGGATGTGAAGTAGGAGAAGTGTGGAGAAGACTGGTACTTCATCTGAGGCTCCCCTGGCTGGTACCCTACAGTATAGCACAACCCTGGGGGAAACATCAAATTCCGGTGTCACAGCAGGATGAGGCATGCTCTAATCTTTGTTACGAGCTGGACAGATGCCTGGATGATGGTAGGATAAGGGACCCAAGAGCAAGAGACAGCCTATCCATCTCCCTCTCGACTGTACTGAAGCTCCATTAGGCAGGCTCCAGGCTCTGCACTGATGGCAGAATCCTTCTCCCGAGATCTGAACAATAAAACTTCCCCCATTAGGTGGCTGTTTGTGCGCCTCTTCCATTTCCCACTCTCACCAGATGCAGATCTGGATCTCAGGTTAAATTTCCACTGAACTGCAAAGCAGTGGGAAAGCAGATTTATATCCTGCATGTTATTTCCACCAGCATTCCCCCAAGTGTATATAAAACATTACTATAATTCTGTCCTGGGGTTCTGTTGATATTAACAAATCACTTGAATTTTGCTCTAAGTAATTAAAATTACAAGTCCTTTTCATTGCAGTTACAGGCAGGAGGCCAATGTGGCTGGGACCTTGTTATTCAGATACGTGTAATAATTCAGGCAGCAGCATATATTTCTTCAACTGCTTTTCTTTCATAGAACAGCCTAAAGCCTTCAGCAATACAACACACAGTTCCTCAAGGCTTCAAAACATAAATCCAGGTCCCATACCACCTAATGCAAATAAATAGCACAAACACAAAGCAATTTTTTTCTGATTAACTATGTCTAAAACACCTTGCAAATAAGTTATAGCTGCTTCATGTAGTAATTCACTGAAAATAAATAACTCTTCAGTGTCAACTTAAACCTGGCTTGGATATTAGCATTTCCAGTGCAAAATGTAAAATAAACTGAGTATTGCTCATGGAGACCTAAAAAATAAAGCTTTAGACTGAGTTCCAGGCTCTCTGGCTCTTTTAGACATCTCTAGGAATAAACCAGCACTTCATAAGAAATAAATATAAGACTTGCTGTTTGCTCAGTCTTTCCCCCACTAATGGCATTTCTCCAGGATTGACTTTCTAGAGAGGATTAAAACAACAGCAACGAACACATAAAGAAAAGAAAGGCAAATCAGTAAGCAAATGCAGTTATAGGAGACTGGAAGGTTATAAGGCCTCTCAGGCCCTATTTGCTGGAGCATTTAATCACTGTATAGGACATAGCTAGTACATTTAAAGGAACTTTAGAAACTCTAATTGAAATGACTTATATACTCCCCAGGGCACAAGACTGTATATGGGAATTGACAAGCTTTTTCTTGGTTTCTTTTTCCCATCAAAAAGCTTCTCTTGTGCTCTTTTCCAAATTGTTTGGATGAACAAGGAAGGTTATGAGCAGAGAAGCAGTATGATGCCTGGAAGGCTTGCATGAGATGGATGAAAGAATCAAAACACAGCTTTAAATCTACAAGGAGCTAAGGCTGCTGCATGACTAAGCTTGAGATAAGTCCTTGCCAGTCAAACAGGAGGAAAGATGCATGGTTTTGTTAACCAGGAACTCAGAATAGTTTTTGCAATCCCAACATTTAAGAGCTACTCATATAATCACTGTGTAAAATAAGGTCATAGAAGGCGTATCCGTGGGAGACATTTTTTTGAATGATACTTTTGTGTCTGACAAAGCAAAGAGGGCATCAGCTGAAGATAACAATCCAAAGGCAGAAGACAGGCAGAAGCATACAGAACTTATTAGTGCAATTAAGGCTACAGAAAGGGAGGACATAAAATACTAACAAGGCAAATGTTGGGAGTGTGAGTTGGCTTTGCTGAGATAAATGCAACAGAGCTCAGTCTAGAAGAGCATCCAAACAGATATTCACAGATAGCCTGCATCCATTTCATTATTTCAGGAGTGTAAAGATTTACTTGAAAATTATTTTAAAAAATAAGAATGTTTTTGCTGACATGGATCCCTTAGGCCAGTCTCTTCCCATTAACTGCTGAAGCACTACAGATAAATCCCCAACCCACAACTCTGTCTTCTAGAAGGATACATCTAGATGAAAGGGGACCATTAATTTCTATGTTTCACTGTATGTAAACCAATAATAATAATACTCCTCACTGCTTCATGTAAGTTAATGCCATGTGTTTTAAAGAATTTTGGCTCTACTCTCCCTCCCCTGGCAGTGTATAATATTCATAAAGATAATAAAATAAGCTGTTTGCACTTTTGTCAATCTATACCACCCACATCAATCTTCACCCAGTTTAACTGCCAGTTAATGTCTTACTGCTGTCTAAATCCCTAAGCAGCAGGATTGGTTAAGTCCTTTTGCTTAAAAAGCAGCCTTCTTTATCTTGTAGAGGTATCTTGTCATACAACTTTTGCCTTTACAACCACTCCACCAGGTATTATTTATCAGCGAAGTCAGCACCTAGATAACGACATTCTATCTGATCATTGTAAGTACTCTGGCTTTGAGCCAAGCTATATGTTTTTATCTCACTACATCCTTATCTCCCCTATATCTTATCAAACATTCTTTTTCATATTTTATTGCTAATCAGGAGAATCTTAAACACTAGTATCTGTTCATCACATGCTCTAATAATTGAATACCACCAGAATTGGTGTTCAGCATCTTGCATTTATTGAAAAGACCTAGAGCCCTGGTGTGGGTATCTCATTTCCACCTATTGTTCCCTTCCTGGGCCATTGCCTGCAAAGTGAAAAAACTCTTTATATTCTCTTTCTCAGTGATTTTTACTGTACCTACTATTAATTGCTTGGGATTTTTGGTTTGGTTTTTTTTGTTGGTTGGTTGTTGGTTGTTTTTTTATTTATTCTGGACAGCATGTCCTGAAAAGAATCTTTAACTGAAAAGATACCACGTCCTATTGAATTACCAGCAAAACGACTGCATTTCAGTGTGCAGAGCTGTATAATAAGTTCAGGCAGTCTGGTCGCACTTCCAGACAGTTTGTAGTTTCAAAATTGTTTTCTCTGCTTCAGGGGAAGTCACTCAAAGTCACCTAAGATCTTGCTGTAAATGTTCATGTGCATGCCCCTATATACTGGCAACAACCAGGATCATTATGTTCTGCCTTTCCTATCCATCTTTCATTTTTTTTACCCCATTCAGCATGAGGTTTAGGAAAGCATTTAAATCTCCTCTGGTTTTTCTGTGTTTCAACTGGAGAAATTATGCTTTCTTTTTTATTTCCAACCCAAAGTAAGTACAACGCATCTGGTATGACCAAATTGCTAGCCAAAATGACTGCCAATGACTGCCTGATCAGTGCTGAGGGATTGGGTTTCTGGTTTGTGGGGTTTTTTAATATTTGGAAAACTTTGGGGTGAAAGGCACTGAAAAGAAAATAGAAGTCATTACTGCTTCTCTTGTCACTTAAGATGCTAACATTCTGGTATTTTCCTGCCTGCTTGCATACTGTACACAAACATGAACAAACTAAATTTTTAAAAGAGATTAACAGAAAAGTGGTACCCATGAAAGTACTAAATGGGGGAAGGGAGGTTCTTTGCAACTTCACTGGGTGCAGAATGCCAAAAATGTAACAATTTGCCAGTAGCAGAGGGGAATGCAAGGCTATCTGCTGCTGCAATAGGACCATCTCAAAGAAGAAACAAGATCATTTATAAAACGTTAATGACTACAGAAATTCCATAATTAGAATCACTGCTACTTCTGCTGCAGATAATACAGATGGATGAAAGGGAACGGAGAAGATCCTTCAGGTCTACAGGAATTTTTTTGTTGTTATTTAGCACTAAGGAAGATTATGAGAATCCAAAGCCTAAGAGAGAAGCTGAATAAGTGGTAGTTAAAATACACCTGGATGTGAAAGGCAAAACAACTGTGGATAATACCTAAGACTGTCAGAATAGTTTATTATTAATCTCAACGTAGGGCCTATTTTATTGCGGTTTTCATTTTCCTTTTCAGACTTTCCCTCCTCAGCAATGTGAAGGAGCCTTAGGGATTTGCCATGGATCCCAAGAATAACTTGTACTGAGCCTCAGATTCACAACAAAGAAGGAAAGTGAGCATAGCACAAAATCATTTATATTATAATCACATGAATTAGCATATTGTAAGTCATCCATTTTTATCTCCTATGTCAGTAATGTGCCCTGATTGCTGATGATAACCATATATATGAGCAAGCTGAATGTTTCATCAGCTGAAGCCAGGGCAATGGCAATGGAAGGATTGTTTTCAAGTTTTGTGTCTTTTTGACGTATATGTTTAATATGGTTTTCTGCTGTGTTTCATGGATTATAATTTCATGGATCATAGTATGCTTGCTATTGACATTACCACTCAGCATGTTTCATTTCCAGGCCTCATGCTATGCCCATAGTGCGCTGCCCAGGCACATAATCAAAACGCCAAATAATGAAACTTCAACTTCAACTGACCTGAGCATATCTTCAGAGCTCTGAATCTGCTTATGAAGTGATTTGCTGAGTGGGGTTAAGTAGATATTTAAAACTGAGAATGTGCATTGATGCTTTACTGATGATCAGCCTCGCTCCCTCCACGTCACCTATTTGATTTAATCCTAGAGGACATGCGTTTCCCATTCTTTCAGCTGATGTTGTTAGGAATATGGTGTAACTCCACCCACAAAATCCCATTCTCTCCTGAGTCCTGCTGAACTCGTGGTCTCAATATTTATCACAGGAGTCCCAGAGGTTAGTTTTGCCCCCATGTGAAAAATACTACTCCCAGTTTCACAGCAGCTGCCTGTTTTACTGGGTAAGTAATCAAGAACAATTCTCTTTTTTCTTGTTTTACAATAAAATTCAAACAGGAGAAGTCTGAAACATAGTTCCTAAACCATTTTTTATTTTGCCTGCACCCACCTTGCTCTCTCCTATTTAACATGTCTCTAAATGAAACTACTGTCTTTCCATCCTCTCTTCATTCTAGAACTTCTCTATGACTCCAGTCTTTTCCCCACCTCATGTTTCTCCTATTCCTGCTGAAGTTGGTCTGTGAAAGATTGGCTAAAACTGGCCACAACAGCTAAATTTTATGTAATAAATTACGGATTTATAGTTATGGGGAATTATGCTACTTCAGTATGAAACCAGAAAGACTCTGTCAGAAGAGTGTTTATTTAAATGTGGTGGTCTGACTTAATGTGATTAGCCCTGCCAATAACTCTAACAAAAATCAGAGAAAGAAGAGAAGGAACTCAAAATACTAAGTCATATTTCAATGTTTGTAATAACGGAGATAGAGAGCTGGCTATGTGTCTGTCTTGTAAGTGTATTTGTGAGACCAAAATGCTGTGCAGGTATTGCCTTTCATAATCTTTAAATTGCATTTTCCTACAAAAAGGAAGAAATGTTCACATTACAAATCATTCTGTCTAGGACAGAAAGTGACTGCAATGTAATTAGCAGGAGCTTATGGCTGTTGTAAAAAGTCACATCTCCTACAAAGAGAGGCTTTGCACAGTCCAACCTAGACAGACTTGAACAATATTACTAACACATTAATTATATCCATTATAATGCCTCAAGCACATTTGAAGCCAACCCAGGCTACAAATAAAATACATTTCCCTAAATGGATTAATAAGAAAGTGGAGGTCCTAGAATTGCTTTGACATATAATTTGTACACATTGTCATCCTGACAACTCCTAAGTATTAGAGAAACTCCAACGCAGAGACTGTGTGCAGAGAGCCCACAATTTATTACAGTCTACAATGCAGCATCCTGGATCCGTTGATTAGCCCTTGGCTATAACAGCTAAGAGATGTCTCAGAAAAAGTCTAGAAGACAGCTTAGTTAAGAGAATATTTCACATATATCTTTATCTCACATCTTCCTTTTTTTAGCATCCTTATTTATAACTATGTTTTTGGGTCTGTGATGAAAAATGTTGCCTATTGCTTTCCTAGACAACACTTGTTTTAATTTACTTTATGCCTGCTCACCCTTTAAATCCTGCGAGACAGATGCATTACTTGCTCAGAAGCAAAAGGTTCAAATAAAGCAGTACTACAGTCAGACTCTGGATGCCTGCAAACTAAGATGTGGCTTGGACTTCCAAACAACAGCAGGTGAGGAAAGTGTGCACTGCTGTGAATGAACTGTTATATGTGGAAAACCATGTGGAAATAAATTACAAAAAATCTGCATGGGCACCTTGCACTCTTTAGAAACCCCATTTGTGACACAGCAGAGGTGTCCCTCGTCCCCCCAGGCCAAGCAGGGGTACCTGGCACAGGCACAAGCCTCTCGCAGGCATTTGGGGAGTGAGGAGAGATGTGTGTGCTTGGGGACCCGGGAGCTCTGTAAGCACAACACCTTGTTCAGCTGTCCTGCCTGAAGACCTCAAGATCCCTACAGCATTTGACAGTGATTTTAGGCAGAATTTGTGAGTGAGTACTTCTCTCTCTGCCACTTCTGTGGATGTGTTCAAAGAATTTCAGTGAAGCAGAAAGGCTCTGTTCTCCCCTTTGGAAGCTCAGTTTGTTACTTACATGAGGAGATGTCCTGGCTTTCCTGAGTCTATCTGCACAAGCCTACTGTGTGAACTGCATCCACTGATCCACAGGAGTAAGGTATCTGCAGTCTGGTCTTAAGGGTGAGATCCAAATTTCACAGCAGCCAACAGAAAGGTATCTGTTGCACTCCTGGCTTCAGTGACTTTGGGTAACCCAGCAAATGCTGAGTTGTTCTATTCCCACCGAAGTCTGTGGAATTGTAGCAGAAGAGAAAATGTCCCAGAGCAGGAAGCAATTGATAAAGTCACTATTTTTTCAGCAGTGATTTAGAATGTCAGGCGTGCTGGAAAGTGCAGAAGGTGTTCAGTGAAGATTGAAAGAACCAGAGCAAGGGATTAAAGAGCCCAGGCTCATCTCATCTGTGAAGAGCTACCTGACACCTGATCTTCAGATAAAATAATGATATAGGAACTTTATGAAAAATGTGTAGGTATTCAGAACATCGTATTTATAACCTGTACATATGACATCTTAAAATGTATTGTAAAAACGTCTTCACGTAGGCCCATTACTGCCGATGACACACTGTATAGTGACTTATTTTGCACTTAAGATACAGTCTCTCTCAAATACTTTGGTTTGATCCTTACCATAAAGGCAATAGAAAATGCTGCTCTGCCTTTTATAAAATGTCTTTGTCAAAGCAGAATTAGACCCTAAGCCACCAAAATGTGTTAGAATTTCACACAAAGCATGATAGGGCTTTTGCTCCTCACTCTGCCATTTTGGCTGGCTGTTACAATCACTTTGAGATTGTTCTGATTTGGCTCTCTCAGTTAATGCCTTCTAGAGCTCAGACAAGACATTCTGCTCGCAGCATTACTAGGTGTATTTGGAATTTGTTGCAGTCAAGCACGGTTGTTGCTAGCGTGGATCCACATAAGCAGAAACTCATCACAGAAAGGGCTATGATGCTGATGGGAGCGAGTCCCTGACTGAAAGTGGAGAGAGGATGGTGCACAGAAAGAGTACCAGTAACAGCATCATGTGCATTGCTGTACGTTGTGTGTCTTGTCTTTGAATAACCCCAAACAAGCAGAAAGCTGTGAGGTTGTTAGGATATGCAGAGTGAATACTTCAGATATTTATAAATATGATACAGTCATCATCAGTAACTAGCACAGTTATTATTTCACAAAAAGCAATAACCATTCAAACTTGAAGGAATGTGCTAATTAAGAAACAGAGTAGGGTTATAAAATAGAGAAGCCTGGGGAGAAAGAAAGGTCCCACTAGCTATATTTACATTTTTTAATTTTAATTTCAGAGCTTGGTGCCAGAGAAGAAGGTAAAAGGCTGCCTCATCACAGCCATTTGCTAATAAGCACATTTACCTGCTGGTGGGAGGCAGGACTGAGATGACAGATCAGAAGAGGGGAATCCATCCTAAAAGGAGGAACAGGGTAGATTCAAGCTGTAAGGCAGCTCCCAGAGCAAATCAGAGTTGCCTATTCTGCTAGGTAGTTTTGGAGACCCACTCCATAGGCAAGGGATTGCTGCCAAAAGGACACCTTGGCTATCGCTGCCAAGTCCACACTCAGAACCCTGTGACCATGCAGATGGGGCACTCCGACACTGCAGGCTGCCATTTTCTGCTTCTCTTTCTGGTTTTGTTTTCCATTACCCAAACATGTCATTTGTATTTTAGGCTAGTATTTGAAAGAAATCTGGGACAACCTGATGCCCCTTGGTTTTCCTACTTCCTGGGTAGCCAGGAATCCAAACCAAGAGGGGTGTGTACAAGCCTTCCAGCGCCTCCAACCTGCTATCTATGAAGGAACCTGCAGGCACTGGAGGTGCTTATTGCCAAGCGCTAGGAAGAAATCAGCCCTGCCATTCATTATCTGCTGCCTCACAGGCAAAGTTATGAAAGGAAGCCATCATTTACCACCTTGGGTGACCCTCAGGTTAACAAAAATATCTTTTCTGGGAAAGATACATGTATTCCAGAAACTTAGAAAGGGGACAACCCTGTAAGGCTGGAAGACAAATGAGTAATCTCTCCTTATAAGAGCAGACACAAGCAGAGTTTTGTTATTCTGAGCTGTTACAGGGTACATCAATTAGTTTGCAAGTAGAAGACTACATGGCAGCAAAGGGTAGAAACACTTCTATTGCTGACAGTATTAAAAACTGATCAAAAGATCATACTACAAATACTGTAAAGTGGGATTTGAGTTTTAGTTGTTCTGAAGAGCTGTTAGCAGAGGAAATTACCTCTCTGCTGTCTCCCAAGACAATCTTTTCATCCAGTGAGTATGATCCAAAGCTAATTAGCATCAGTGGAAGAAACTCTTGGGTGACATTTGCGTCTGCACTGAAGTGAAGATGAAATGCTTTAGTAGCGGGGGAAAGGATTTCATCCAATGAGCATCCAGTGAAAGGGTTATAACCAATAAGCAATTCAGACAGGAATAACACATCTCCCTTCTCCTCCCCACCTCTTCTTAAGTTGTCTCTCAAACATGATCAGGAACTTCTCCTGAACATCTTGGAAATAAAGAATTTTCTTAAGAGTGATAGTAGGTGGACACCTGCAGTATGTTTCTGGGAAGCTTTCTCTTACAAGTACAGTCAATCCATACTTGAGTGAGCTATAGAAGTGATAACATTTACACTAAGAAAATTATCTGAGGAAACGGTCTGAAAAGTGTAATACTGAACATGCCGCCCCTCCCTCCACACCTTAAACTAAAGACTAGTCATCTTTCTTCATATTTTTTTAAAATAAGGTATTTTTAGAAGCAATATGAAGCAGAATTAATTTTTAGCAGCACCATTCATAAATTTGACAGCTTTTATAGGGTAGGAAAAATAAGTACTGTGAAGCAAATGCATGGGATTGGAATAAAACTCCAAAACTGCCTAATGACCGGCTAAAAATATATTTTGACTCATACTTTTCAAGGCTTAAGAAAACCAGAAAGATTTCAAGAAGAAGGTATTTCAACTGGGCTACGAACTCTGTAAGATAAAAGCTATCAACTAGCACTCTGGGTTATATTTGTGATATTTTGAACATACTGTGGTATCCTCTTCTGTCATCATTTGCTTAATTCCATAGTCAGCCCCAAAAATACGTGTGTTCATAAACCAAGTTCTGCTTTTAAGAATGAGTACACTTGACTTCTAATTTCTGTGGCACCTGGGTGCAAATACCTCAAACCTTGCATGTTTAATAAGTGTCCTTTGTTTTGCTCCCCATCTCTAGGCTATGGTACAACGCAGAGTCCGGAATTCAAGTCCATCTTTAACTTTCCTTGTTTCCTTCCTCCAATGTTACCAAGACACAGCAAAGTGATAACTAAAATACATATTCTTGCCCTATTCCTCAATGGTTTCAGGTGAAAATGCCAACCTAAAATTCTCTTTGTCTTACCTCTACAGAGCTGGCACAGCTTTAAGGGCAGCCATTTGAGATTTTCTCCTGTCTTGCACTTCATCAACAATCCCTTCCAGGTAAGTTCCACTTAAAAATATTTTTATAATGGGTAACTGTATTACAGGTAATTGTGTCATAATATTTGCAGCATAAGATCGCCAGTGACTTTATAGTTCAGAAAGAAAACAACATACTGAATATGAACTTATTAAGGAGTTTCCCCTTCCTACGTGGGCTGAAACCTTGCAGGGAAGATGTGTGGACAGATTAACAGAAGTCTTTTAGTCTTTCTATACTTTGGAGAGGAGGGAGAAGGGGAAACTTTCACCGAGAAAGTGAATCATTTGTCCTGACACATTCAAGGTCATTAACAAAACAAACAGTTATCCTAAGTTAAAGCTTTGCTCAACAGTGTCAACCTACACTGACCTGGATTTGTAAAGATTGCCAATGAATCCTCAGGCAGAATCAACGGTATCTCTTTTGGATGTGCTGCATGATGTTACCATGTACAAGATCTGAATCAGTAGGTATCTCTCATCCTGTAAGGATGATGCAAAAGTTGCCTTACTACCAAAGGAAGGAGTTTCTTTTCCAGATGAAGCAGCTCACACATGAGAAATGCTGCTACACATATCAGTCCTTCTGCTGCAGAAAAATCCAACTTACTGAAATGTCACAAGACTCCCTGTCAAAAATACAAAGCTTATTTGCCAGTGATACCCTCCTACTCTGTTGCAGCCCACAAAATGCTTAAAATAACCAACCAAAGGTAAGCTTCGAAGCCTTCTGCCTTGAGCTTCAGTTTCAAACAAAGCAACTGAAATTTAAACAGAGGAAGTAAATGTTGTTCTGTTCATGATTTCACCCTTCAACCAAAAATAAATACAAATCCCCTTATTCATTAACTATTTCATGAAACTGTGAATCAGGTGAGTGTTCATAAAAATGTGAGGTATTAGAAGTTACTAAGGTGGTGTGGTCTTCAGCATGAAAACAGAGCACTTGGGTGATCCTGCCACCTTCAGTCACCTTGTAAGTATAGGAAAGGCATCAGAAAGTTCTCCAGTGCATCTCTATATTTTCTCTGTAATACTGTCAGGCAAGTACTTAATGGTAGAGGCAGTCAAATCCTGAACAATCTTCACCATAAGCTGCTGCCTTCAGTTATAGTTGGCCTAGCAGGCTTTACCTTCCGATCCCCAGACTGGGGAGAGAGAGAGACAAGGAAGAGCCTACATGGCTGTCCATAACATTTAACTGTATCACACTGGCAGATTTATGTTTTGTGGTTCCCTGTGTCCTTTCTTTTGCCTGCCCTTTCTATCTTTTATCCCTACTTTTTGATTCACACACAGTGGAAATGGAGCTCCTGCTTAACTTTCCTCTGGACTGTCCCGTGGCAGGACATGGTTTGTGCTACATGTCTGCTGGGTGACCTCTTTGTGCCTCAGACTATGACAAAC
Source organism: Tringa tobata (assembly GCA_033628505.1). Taxonomy (NCBI): domain Eukaryota; kingdom Metazoa; phylum Chordata; class Aves; order Charadriiformes; family Scolopacidae; genus Tringa; species Tringa tobata. The sequence goes on from JAHREE010000183.1 coordinate 5,106,830, forward strand.
GTTATTGTCCTTCATTCCGGCCCCTTTCTTCTACCGCATCGCTGTCCCTTAATTTCAAGTCAAGGATTTTGCAGCTTGACCCTCTCCTCCTCCAATCCTTCCCAGGTTACAAGGGCTGAAAAGCCACATTTCCTGAATGTGCTGGGAAGCACCCTGGGGTAGCAGATGTTAAAACTGAGATTATTAAATGTTCTGGCTATGGTGGAGCATGAATGAATTCGAAGAGAGGACCTCCTAGCTAGTTCTGTTAATGACACAAGAAGAGTTAACTGCAGTTTGGGTAGCACAGAGGAAGAATTTCAAAGCAAGAAACCCTGAAATGTCAAAGAACAGAGTTATCAAAACAGATCATTGTTAACAAATGGCTGTTTATTGCTAACACAAAGCAAATGTATGATTTGAAGCTGGATTCTTTCCGTAAGTGTTTACTAGAGGAAGAGACAAAAAAAGACATTTGTATCATATCAGTTGTTCATAAAACTCACAACTGTTTCCATATGGCCCCCTACTATACTGTTTTATGACTTCCCATTTTTGGTCTTTAACAATGATCCACTGAGTGAAACACTCTCTCAGTATTACTGTAGGTACATCCTATTTGCAAGACTAATTTTTTAGAGGAAAATGAATTTGAGATAGTGACTGGAATAAACCTCATGCACTTGAAGTTCTCAGAATATCATGCGTGCCTGGGCAAAATTTACCATATCACAGTTGACTGACAATGACAATAGACTTGTAATTCTGTTGGTGATTGCTCAGTTTGGGTTTGTCACCTCAATTTTCCTGTCTAAGTTCATATGAGTATGTGTGTGTCTTTTGAAATGCCTTGGCACCTCTTTTGTGCTAGGAATTAATCAGTAGTACATAATGCACGGTAGCAAAACCACACTGCAGAACATGATCTCATGAAAGCACTGCAGAGAGGAGGGACTCAAGTTATTCAATCAGTTCAAGGAAAATATCTCAAGACTGTTTTCAGGAAACATTCTCCAGAACAAGTTTCACCATAACTAATTTCAGTTACTGTGGCTTGTTTCTGCATGTGTTCAAGTAGCTAAAAAAAGGGCAACAAGCACACACACCAGCTGAAAGCCTCATTCCTTTGCTTCTGTGCAGCACAAAAGGGTGATCAGTTTAATGTTTCTGAGAGCTAGGCTGTCTGCTCCCCACCAACAAATAGTGGGAGAGTCAAAGGTAGGAAGAAACCTCACCGCTGCTTTCACTGGCAGTCATGCAGATACAACATTATGAAGTCACCTATGCCAACATTCATTAAGTGTCTTTATTGTAAATAACTTCTTTTTTTTTTTTTTTTTTTTTTTTTCCCTCTGCAAACAATCTCACCCCACTGGAAGCACCACAAATGCCTTACTGTGTAATTGAAATAACATTTGCAACACCGTCAGAGAAAAGGCTTCAGCTTGAAACTTATTAACAACCTAGGATGAAACAAAATACTTAAACTATAATTTGAGGGGTGGGTAAATATCTAGCAGACTTTGATGGCGAAACAAGTGCGAAGGAGCTTATCACCACTTGGCCCATGTTGTGAGAAAAGACAAAGCAAACTAGAGCAACGCTGCCTGGCTACGGTGAAACGCATAAGGAAAAAATCAGCTCCCCAGGGGCACAGTGGGAGCTCACAAATCTTTAAAACGCATGGACTCAGAAGTTACAAATCACAGCATTGCACAGGCAGAGCAGGAAGCTGTTTGCCTCTCCTGGCAGGGTGCTGAGGGCTTGCCGGCACCTCGGAGCAAGGGCAGGCTCAGCCGGGCCATGGACAGGCCAGCTGGGCTAGCCCGGGCAACAGTGGCAGGGAGTCATAGGATCATAGAACCATAGAACAGTTAGAGTTGGAAGGGACCTTAAAGATCCTCGAGTTCCAGCCCCCTGCCATGGTCAGGGACACCCCCCACCTCGACCAGGTTGCTCAAAGCCGCATCAAGATCTAGTTTTAAATTCCAAGCAAAAGAAGTCCATTCAACCCACTGGCCACAGAACTGTGAACTGCCAAAGATGTAAGTCTCCTAAAGCAGAGACAGTGGCAGATTTGACTGCTGGGGGACAGGATTTAGTTTCTGGATTACACAAACAACTGAGGACTCCAGCTAAAATCAGTCTGCAAAAGTGGGGGCAAATATATTGAGGCTGGTGTCAAGACAACCAGACAAAAGCCTTCTGAGGCAAAATGTTTTCTGTACGTCAATATTCCAGGTGTTCCATGTAACCACGAACTGAATGCACTCAAAATTAGCAATTCATACAGCAGTTCCAGAATTTGCTTCAGGCTGAAAAAACGGAGGTCACCATGGTATCAGGCATTAGGGCCTCTTCTCAACAGTTCTTTGAAAATTACGAGCGCTAGGGAAAGCTAAACTCTGTTACACAGCACGTGATATCAAATGTTTGAGATCTTACGCAGTTTTTGACATTATTAATTTTCTACCTGATGGCAGTGTGTTCCTATTATTTTTGCCTCCCACTCTTGTTCTGTGATGAAAACCCTGCAGTAAAAATTCAGGTTAATTCCTTTTATTTTTCTGCCTCCTGCTGCTGCTCTATCTGTAGGAGCTGCTGCAGAAAAGAAACACTGTAGCAGAATAGCCTAATAAAAACATTGCTCTATCCCTTGTGATATCAATATTGACAGAATTTCACAGCTCCTCGTCTCAGACAGTAAAGAAAACAGCTCTTAATTCTCATGTTCCAACTATTATTTTCCCGTCGTCATGGGGTAGCAGAAAATCAAAACCACCTCCTGCACAAAAGCCACCCCCAAGAACTGCACAAAGAACACTGTCATCTTCCAGTGACTTCAGTGATCCAGTTTTTCTGACTTGGGTGGGTTGGGGTGGTTTTTTTCTGGCTTTCTACATAGCTATTACTATCCAGTGCATGGTTAGAGACAAAGCAAAATATCACTTTCCAGAAGGCAGAGCCTTCTGTAGCCAGAAGGGAAAAGTGCGGTCACCTCTGTACAAATTACCCTTCACCATCTGATCTGGAACCACAGCACAGAAGGGGATGGGGCCAGAACCAGCCACAACATGAAAAGAGCAAACAAATCTGTGACCCCTTCTTTTTGCCTCGTCCCGACACAATAACGTTACTTAGTCATGTGTTTTATAACATAGAACCAAGAGTGAGTGTCCTTTGCAGTTAACACCAGAGAGTTGTATGATTAGCAGTGGATGGATTGCTAACAATTCGGGTATGCACCTAAAAATCCCCATTGCAACCTTTGAGCTGTAGGCGCTACTGTTGAGATTTAGGGGACTATATTACGATATTGCCCTCTAGTGTCCACAAACAAGAGAGAGAATATCTTACTGCTTCATCTCAGCACTTCTCTTTCAGCAGCCAAGTTCACAGGTTTTATGCCTATAAATACTTAAAGGCTGAGCATCAGGAGGAAGGGGCCAGTCTTTTTTCAGTGGTGCCCAGTGACAGGACAAGAGGTAACAGGCAAAAACTCGAACATAAGAAGTTCCATCTAAACACGAGGAGGAACTTCTTTACTTTCAGGGTGGCAGAGCACTGAACAGGCTGGCCAGAGAGGTGGTGGAGTCTCCACCTCTAGAGACATTCAAAACCCGCATGGACACGTTCCTGTGCAACCTGCTCGAGGTGGACCTGCTCTGGTAGGGGGGTTGGACTAGATGATCTCCAGAGGTCCCTTCCAATCTCATATCATTCTGTGAATCTGTGAAGTGGGTTTGCTGTTGAAAAGCACACATGGGGTTCACAGTAGTATGTACTAGACACGCCCAGCTCAGTTATCACATGCGTTGAACCTCTGTGATTGCCGCATCAAGGTTGTACTTTCATTAGACCAAGTGAAAAGTAACAGAAACACAGTTGTTTTAGACCAAACTGGCAGACCAGCTTATTCTCATCTGTTCTTCTGCATGGGGAGAACAGCCAAGGCCCCACTGAAGCTGTCTGAGGCCATGCAGATTGTTGAGACCTGGGGCTCTGCAGTAAGGTGTCTTAAGAGTCTAGCCATGCCTGGTCATCTGCATGAGGACCTACAAGAGGATGTGAGAGCATGCAACATCTTCCTCGAAGCAGCCACTCTGTGAGGAATGTCCAATATAAAACCACCCAGCCCAATACTGTTGAGGAGGAGACTCTTTGGAGGAAAGACATACATAACACAAGAAGACATACATAACATTGTCTCCACACAGAAAAAAATCCAAACTTTCTCCTGCTCATCCTCCTAGCATTCCCATTGCCTTAAAAGCAAAGACGCCCTCAACAGAGAAGTGCAGTGACTACAATAGTAACGCTTTGCAACGGTTTTATCTAAGCGTAGATATAATACCAGATGTGCAGAAGCCCAGAGAGGTTAACCTGATTTGTTCAAGGTCACAGCACATGCCCACAAATAGATCCAGACCTCCTGGCTCCCAGGCCTGTGGTTAAACCACAACAGAGAGCCTTCCTCTCAGCAAATGTGCTGAGAAGTTGCACAACCTGAACTTACTGGTGATGTGTCTTTCTGTAGTTCCTGACAGCAATCCATAATCAGATACTTCAAACTCAGCATTACAACTGCGATCTGCTGTTGGTGACACATGCACTGTCTTTGACTTTTGTAAGTAAGTCTGATGCTGTATTAGGTCTCTTTTAGACAAAAATCCAATCAATGATTAACAGCTGAGGTGCACCATATCCTCAGGGATCTTTACGGGTATACAGTGACTTTCAGTATTATCCATGAGACTTAAAATGTGTTACTTCAAGATCATTTTATTGCCAGAAATAGTTTAGTTAGTACTACTATTTATTGCAACTTCTGAGTTGACAGAATCCTATTCACTTAAATACTTTTGATTTTCACCTTAAAAGGTGACAGCTAAAGTTTCCTGGAGATTTTTTTTGATGGGGTCCTCCCTTCAATGCAGTCTGCTGAAGGAACGATTCTCCCTCCCCTTACTAATTTTTCATTCACTCCAATTATACAGACACACTCAAGACTGAGCTGCAGCAGGATTTCTTAGCTGTCATGAGAAGACTATTTTGAACTTTGAAATCTATTATTTAAAATTGCCTCTTACTCCAAGTTCTTTTTTCTGATTCAAAGAACTGTGTGAAAGGAATAATTCAGATCTCTTCTCGTCCATTTCTTTTTCTGTTTTGAGCTGGGGGAGACCAGGTATGACTTGGGTTGTCATCTACTGAACTGCTGAAAGGGGCTTGCTGTTAAATCTGTAACAGGAAATGACCAAACCCCAGCAGAGGAATGAATGAAAGCACACTATAGATGGGAGGGTCTAATCAAGCCATCATTAGACTTGGCTTCCAAGCTGATAGCAGGAACAGATTTGGGGGGAAATTCAAAAGAAATAAGTCACTGAATGAAATTCAGTTTTACAGTAGAAAACATTAAAATGTGGTTTACTTTTCAGCATATGAGTGTGCCACAGTATAACCAGGGTTTCTCTGCAGCTGCAGTGGAGACAGACGGATGGCTATTAAAATTGGCTCTGCATGGCAGGTTCTGGGCTGAGGCATGCCAATAAGTGCTGTATATAGAATACAAACAGTCTTTAGAAGGAAAATTTATTTCACCCTTTTTTCCTAATTTCTCCACCACTTATGCTGTCGTCTTTTCCTCTCACTTCAAGGGTTCTCACCTGTGAACCCCCATCACCCCCCAGGCAGGCGCAGATCGCCTCCCAAGGACAGGAGAAGCTGACACTGCAGCACGAACATGAGCTCCTGCAACACTTTCACACCCGAGAGCTGCTTGTTCCAGGCACAGCATCCTTGGTGAACAGAAGTCAAAGGGACCGAGAAGGACATGCAGAGGAAAATCTTAGTATTGGTGTCTTAGTATTTCACCTTCCCATTGGGAAATGCTGTAAGATCAAGTAATTGCAACCCTAGTGCTGATCTTGCCGAAAAGAATTCAGAATGACTAAGTTCAAGAACAAATTCAAAGGTTAGTTAACTAAACACAAAGTACCTTAAGGGCCAGACACTTAACCTGAAGTCAGAAACCTGAAGGTGCTGGTATGTATAGGTTAGGAGCTTTAGAAGCTGTTAATATGCCCAATTTCCCCTGAAATTAATGGAAATCAAAGAGGCTTAGAACCCCAAAACTCTAACCATAACAACAGGTGCCTCCCTGCACCTTTACTGTCTTTAAATGCCTGCTCTAAAATCCAGCTTTCAGCAGTTAGTTCCATGTGTTAGATGGATCAGGCAGGCAAAAGCTTTTCAAAATATTTCTACAAAAGTTATTCCAAAAGTTACAAAGAAACACATTGTCAAATGTGTTTAGGAGCCAAAAATTCTTTTAAAGTAATAATAACTGAAGGGCAAGGTTTTCAAGGGTACATAGATACGAGGGATAGACAGATGCTTATCAAATTAATAGAATTGTATTTAATTGTATTAAAAACAAAAATATTAACACAATTTGATTATTGTCTTATAAGCACACACACTCCTCAAGCAGGAGGGACTGTCGAAGGGCTAGTTATTCTAATAGTATTTGCCAGCAATATTCCTCTTCTAAGTATTTTGTAGACAAATAGCCCATTGCTTCAACACGCTTGATATACCTGCTAAATGTATTCTGGAATCAGCTTTATTAGACACTGGTAATAGTCTAAATATTGACTTTTGTAATCCTCTTTAGCAGTTGCTGCTTTCTGCACTTGAATTGGCATTCCTCTTAGCACTGACTATCCTGTTTAGAAACGATTGCATTATTTAAATCCTAGGATGTGTTACAAAAGATATAAAAACTGAAATGAAAAGAGTAAACAGTAGGCTTACTAGCAACATTTAGCTATGCGAAACATCCATAATTTATAAATATCCACATAGCTTCTCAGATTCTTTCCCAATAAACATTTCAAATCAACAGTTTTACTTTTACGCTTCATACTTATAATCTTAGTTGAGTTGCTATAGAACTGATGCACATTTCCATAGACTTAAAATGCTTAATGCAAAATCATACTTAACTCATGAAAAGAGCTCCAAACACAGAAAACTTAAAATAAAAGAAATACAGAATTGCTGAAGTAAAAGAAATGCCAGATTTCACATTGTAAGTGGATTAAAAGTTAATTTCTTTTTCTCTGAAACCAACATGAAACTGCAACATGGATGACATTCTCTGCTTTTCAACAAAGCAGAAATAGTAAAAGCAGTATAAATTCCTTGCAGTATTCTCTACAAGAGCGTGGTCTGTACGCCCATGCATTTGTCAGCCTTGACACTGCTTGCCAACATGGATGCCTCTGCCAGCCTGAGGAAGAGGCAAATGGGGAAAGGAATAAACTGGGCTGCAAGGGGATGTTTCTGCTCACTCATCTCTGAACTGGAAGGCTGCTGGACAGATTCTAGACAGCAACGTATTTCTGGCCCGTATCAACCTCAACCTCTGCTCCTCCACAAGTACTTTCTCATTTCAAACTGAAGGCATGAAGAGAAAGACAGAAACAAGTTCCACAGTGCCAAAGAAAGCAATTCTTACGCTCTTCCCAAGCTATTACCAAATTAGTCCAGGCAGTTTATGGTGCCAAGCAAGCATGTTTTGTTCATGGATTTCATTATGATGGCAACCTTTTTTAGAATGAAGAATTACTTTAGAAAACTCACATATCAAACCCTGTTCAAAGTAAGAGGAACATAGCAGTATGATTGTGGGTATATCATTAATTTTAAAACTCAAGTTTGGTTTTTGGACTCAAGCTTTTTCAGATCCATGAAGTTGATAAAGTTAACCCATGTCGAGATGAAATCTATTCAAAATAATTGGTGTAGAGAGCCATGATATCCATCACATTTGGAAAAACAGGTTTGGCTTATACTCCCGAAATGCAAAATTCTATTAAGATTCACATTTGTATTTTAAAAGTTTATTTTTCGTTTGTCACTTGTTGAGGATGTACTCTCATACATCTAATTGGAAAATATTACTTCAAACTTATTTTTAAATTACCAAGATTATAACAGAATCACAGAATCGCCTAGGTGGGAAGGGACCTTTAAGATCATCTAGTCCAACCATCAACCTAATTCTGACCAAAAAAAAACCCCAAACCCCCCCAACAAACAAACAAACAAACCAACCAACACTAAACCATATTCCTGAGCACCATGTCAACTCGTCTTTTTAATATCTCCAGGGATGGTGCCTCAACCACTCCCCTGAGCAGCTTTATAACCCTTTCAGTGAAGAAATTTTTCCTAACATCCAACCTGAACCTCCCCTGGTGCAACTTGAGGCCATTTCCTCTTGTCCTATCGCCTGTGTCTTGGGAGAAAAGACAGACCCTCCCCTCTCTACAACCTCCTTTCAGGTAGTTGTAGAGAGCAGTAAGGTCTCCTCCCCTCAGCCTCCTTTTCTCTAGACTGAACAACCCCAGCTGCCTCAGCCTCTCTTCATAACAGTTACTCTCCAGACCCCTCATCAGTTTCGTTGCCCTTCTTTGGACCCGCTCCAGCACCTCAATGTCTTTTTTGTGGTAAGGGGCCCAAAACTGGACCACAGTACTCGAGGTGGGGCCTCACCAGTGCCAAGTACAGGGGGACAATCACCTCTCGGGTCCTACTCACCACACTAACACGCTAATAACACCAACAAGACCCTTACATCTTTTTTTCTGTCAATCAGAAACTATCGTACAAATGGAGTTTTGATTGCTGACAGCGTTCCTTTCGGATCACTATAAAAAACTTCCTCATCTTTAAGGTGAAGGTCACGTGCATAGGTATTGCTGCTGAACTAGCATAAAAACAGTAATTCATTTGTTATAAATAATACTTATAAGAATATATCTACCCTTTAAAGTGAGGCAGATGGGTTTTCTAAGAAGAAATTATCTTGGTTTATCTGGTTTCTAGGTAAAACAAGTTTTCTCAACCATCTTTGAACTGTCTATGCCAATAATGGCATACGATAAAACACCTTTGGTAACGTTTCTAGGTGGCATTATGGACAGATCACGTCCTACTTTCTCTTCTACACATGCCTGTGGCATGACTGCTGCATAAGCAGATCTTTATTTGCCCGTTTCATTTTTGCACCCAGTGAGAGATTACCTATTGAATTACTAAAGTAAAATTTACCTTTTCAATTCAGCCACTGAGCTGACGGATAAATACCTACTGAGATGCTTGAATTCAAGAAGACAGGATTCCCCTCTGGAGGACTTTAGAGGTTTTCATTCATTTGGCAGGGAATGCAGGTGTTTGCTTTAGGAGGCTTTCTTCACTAGACATCTAAAATTCAGATCCAAGCTATACAGTCGGATGCAGAGTTGCAACACCTAGATGCAAGCTGGGTAGGCAGACTGGATCTTATCCCATGTGATTAACTTTTCACAAAAGTAGGATAGTCTTAAAGCAAAATCTCTTTCCCAGTTGTCTTTCTGCCTTCAAATATGGCCATTAAAATCCTGAACTACTTTTAGCCTTTCTATATGACTTATTAAATATTAAAAATTTAAGTAGGTAAGGAAAATTACAGTGCATTGCTGTCAGTGTTAAAAACAGCTTGATACAAAAAGTTTCCAAGCTTGGAATTCAGAACTCTATTTGGATCATCACAAGCAAAGTAACGAGGCAACTTCATCCTGGAACTGCAGACAGTAAAAGGAGGTAAATAAATATGAATGCCCAAATGAACGAAGCAGCAGACACTCTGAAGCTCAGAGAAAGAGAATGAACAATTGCAAAACCAGAATTTTAAGCTGAAATTGGAAAGCAATTATATGATACAAATTCTGGATGGCTTAAGCATAAAATACCATGACTGCAGTAAAAGATACACTAAACTTAAAAGCTAAAATAGCAAAACCAAAGGAAACACTTCACAATTAGTAAAAACAATATTTTCATTCAATATAAAAGTACATATATTCTGCGTGTTGCACAAAACGTTTTGGTTTTGCAATAAGAAGTTATTGTGTCCGAGGTTTCCAGTTGAGTAGCTGCTATTAAGATGGTAGCAGATGACCAGCTTGCTGTCCAGATCCCTCCTCTACCCCAGGTAGCCCGTGTTCTGCAGAGGCTCCTCACAGCATTGTTCTAACACGCCGCACAAATCACAAGTGGTTGCACTTCCCACACGTTCCCATTTCTCTTAGATGTTACGCTGAACACTTACGCTGAATTTATGCTCATGGGGTCACAGAAAGAAGGGCTATGCACCTTTAAAATAGACGATTAAATGGTAGTATTGGTATCTGTATCTTATACCGTTAAAAAATCCTTAACATTTCAAATAAAATGAAGCTATGGAGTGCTGAAACGTCTTCCTAAGCAAGAGAAAGAAGTATTTGAAAGTCTCATTAATAACAATTGATTAGAGTCAATCAGAGGTGCACAATGCTTTGCAGATAGTTTTGTCGAGCAAAAGCTGCTATGCTATGAATACATCTGAATATGCTTGGCACTTGGCGGTGAGTTTAATCATGATAAATTATGGAAGATGTAAAAATACGACTAATCACTCTGTGAGTTTGAAACATTACTCACCAGAAATTAATGCATATTCTGGGAAGTAAATTAATTCCTGATGCCCTTTCTGAAATACACATTATTAGACTTACTAATTTTGAAAGTGACTTTTCCAAGGTACAATATTCAAACACATAAAGTATTTGCTAGTCCTCTCTCACAAAAACAGATGAAATATTTAAATATGGCACAAATTGTATCACTGAAATAATCTCCTATTGTTGGTAAACTTTTAAAACCTAAACTGCATGGGAAGAGCTTTCTAGAAAGCAATTAGTTTTGTGGAAGTAAGTAACCCAAATCTAAATTCTAAAGAGTGATTCTACATTTGTATGTAATTTTATTTTTACATTAGTCATCCTGTGGTTGGAGTGAAGTTCCCCTCCTCCAACTGTGCTTTTCAAGGACAGCACTTGCTATGGAAGCTTCATCGGCTGCCTAACACTTCACACATGCCTGGTGGCCCTTCACGTGTCTGCAGTGGAGCCTGCAGAGCAAGAGCACAGGCGCTGCCTTAGTCTTTGAGATACTTCAGAGGTCCCCCACTTCTGTATCTCTTGGTGCCCTGACACACCTGAAGCCCCACCAGCAAAGCCCTGAGCAGTCCACCTGCTTAGGCTGTCAACAACACAAACTCATCGCTCAGTACGCAACAGGGTGTAAAACCTGCCTTTGCACACGTGAACACACAAACACACCTGGCTGAGGGCAGAACAGAGCAGGTGCATGAGATGCCCACACTCAGGGGTAAAACTGGCCACCACGGCAGTTACCCAACTGAGTCTGCTTTGTGAATACATCCAGGTGGTTTATTCCCTGGAGATTCTGATTCCTGCAGAACGAGCTCTTTAAGAGCTGTGAAAGACAGCTCCACTGGAGCCAGAAGTAAAGGAGTAATTTCACTGAATTTCACTGAATTTTTAGAGTTGGAAGGGACCATAGAGATCATCTAGTCCAACTCCCCTGCCAAAGCAGGACCACCCAGAGCATGTCAGACCATGCCACTCAGGACTGCATCCAGGCGGGTCTTGAAAATCTCCAAAGAAGGGGACTCCACGACCTCCCTGGGCAGCCTGTTCCAGGGCTCCGTCACCCTCACTGTGAAAAAGTTTTTCCTCATATTCAAGTGGAACGCCTTATGTTCCAACTTGTGCCCATTGCCCCTTGTCCTCTCACTGGCAACTACTGAAAAGAGTCTGGTTCCCTCCTCCTTCAGTCCACCCTTGAGATACTTATAGGCATTAATAAGGTCTCCCCTCAGCCTTCTCTTCTCCAGACTAAAGAGTCCCAGCTCTCTCAGCCTCTCCTCATAAGGGAGATGCTCCAGCCCTCGAATCATCTTTGTGGCCCTACGCTGGACTCTTTCCAGTAGTTCCCTATCCCTCTTGAACTGGGGAGCCCAGAACTGGACACAGTATTCCAGTTGTGGCCTCACCAGCGCAGAGTAGAGGGGCAGAATGACCTCCCTTGACCTGCTGGCCACACTCTTTCCTATGCAGCCCAGGATTCCATTGGCCCTCCTGGCTGCAAGAGCACACTGTTTGCTCATTGTCAGTTTATTGTCCACCAGGACCCCCAGATCCTTCTCTTCGGAGCTTGTTCCCAGCAGGTCCATGCCTAACCTGTATTGATGTCTAACATTCTTCTTTCCCAGGTGCAGGACCCTACACTTTTCCCTGTTGAACCTCATGAGGTTCTTCCTTGCCCAGCTCTCCAGCCTGTCCAGATCCCGCTGGATGGCAGCACGGCCCTCTGGGGTGTCAGCCACCCCTCCCAGTTTGGTATCATCAGCAAACTTGCTGAGGATACACTCTGTCCCCTCATCCAGGTCACTGATAAATATATTGAACAGTACTGGACCAAGTATTGACCCCTGGGGGACACCACTAGTTACAGGCATCCAGCTTGAACCTGCTCCATTAATCATTACCCTTTGGGTCCTGTCGCACAGCCAGTTTTCAATCCACCTCACTGTCCCCTCTTCCATCCCGCACCTCCTCAGTTTCCCAATGAGGATGTTATGGGAGACAGTGTCAAAAGCCTTGCTGAAGTCAAGGTAGATGACATAATAAGAACAGTTTGACCTAAGGCAAGCCCTCTAAATTTGATGTGATGTGGAGAAGGAATCAATATTAACAAAAATATTTAAATAGTGAAAATTAAGTGATTCAGAAAGGGTAATGACTCATAAAAACAAGAGCAGTACAGTGCTAAAAGGTCAATGACTTTCCTAATTAACAAAAGAGCTTCTAAAGAAGATCCTGAAAGAAAAGAAACAAATCCAAGAAACTCAAAGAAAGAATTCTAGGGTACGGAAATTCAAATATGTCTTGTAAACCTTGTTAAAAGGCATCTTAAGAGCTGCTAATTCACATTCTTTTACTCTGCCACACCTCACTATTTTGAAGATTAAAGCAAACATACTAGAACAAGCGCCAACAGGATCCTGCTCTTTAAAATGACCAATCAAAAAACATGGACTCTAGCTGCTGAAGCTGCAGATTTTGGCCACTCTAGTCTTTTTTCCTTTCTCTCTTTTCTTTACTATTTTACCCTCTCATTTGCTTATTATGTGCCAATTCCTCAAAACAAGTCCTCAGCTCCATGTCAATAACATTAAAGACATCATAGTATTGCTTTGGAAAAATTGCTTTGGTACTTTGGAAAAGCTGAATGGACTGATCTGATAAGCACATTTTGACAACTACTCCCTGCCAACTGAGATGGAATAATCAGATCCCTGTACACGCTCCTCATTCATTACAATTCAATTAGGCTTAGACAACTAGTATACAAACACAACAATTTGTGTGCTTATACTTGCATGAATGGTGAAAAACACTCATACTTGTGAAAAGTGAAAATAAAGTAGGATGTCTTGGGAGCAAAAAACATTTGGATGGTTACGATATAATCTTACAACACAGGTATGCTGAAACACTCTAAGTCTGCAAAATCTAACTCATTAATAATGAAAGATTCTTCCATGCAAGCTACTACATCAATATGAAGAAAATGATAAAGCTTCTAACTCTATCCATAGGGATTTCTTTGGGTGACTAGAAAAAGGAGACATTGCCAGCATGAGCAAATAGCCGTCAGACCTTCATGAAGAGCTCTTTACTGTAGTTACTAAACAAAACCAGATGTTTCTAATATAATTTTGCCTGGCTCTGGTTCATCCTTGCTCATTCACTGTACCCATCTGTGGGTGATCTTCCTGTGATAAGATGTGGCAGTTTGTAGGTTTTACTAGCCAGACACAATAGATACCTATATGATATACACATTTTAGTTGCCTCTTTACTAATAAGCAAGAATTTTCCTTTTGTAAACGAGAAAAGGGAAAATCCATTTGCTTGAAATGTTGTTTCTGTTGTTGCTCCTATGATATGTATGATGTGACAGTGGCTACTGAAGTTGCCTTCATAACTCTATCAGCACTTGCATCTTCTATGTTATTCCAGCTCTTGGGAAAGAAGTTGAACAGGCATTGATAAATGCTGACACTGTCAAAGCAGCAAAGTCAAAGGCTACTTACTACCAAATAATTATTAGTAGAGTAGAAAACTAACTTTATAAGACTTTAGAAGGGAAAGGAAGAAGTCTGCAGTGTCCTAAGGAACACAGGGCACTGAATGGGAGCATCATTCTCTTGTTTTAGAAGAAATCTACCCTCACTTCCCTGAGAGATGAGTGACTAGGAAAGAAATAGGAAGAGATGACTCTCCTCACTGTTCAGAACCTGATGATGTCTGACTAGTTCAAAATCAAATCAGCTATAACATTATTACAGCTCTTCAGATGCGAGCAGTTTTTATACTATTCATTTTTATGGATGACATAAATTTGCTGTAAAGGCCTACAGACTACCCAAACACTGCAACTCCAATTACTTTCTATGATTCAAAGCCTCCCCAAATTGATTGTGGATTCAAGATGTACAGTTCAGTAGACATCTCAGCCAAAAAGGGCTAATGGTTATTGCTCTAGGAGTTAGGTCTGAATACTCCCTTGCTTTGCTAAATAGTTCCCACGTATGTTGTGAGATTCCTCCAGATTAATTATCTTAGTCTGCTCTCCAAGGGATAAAACCACAGCTCTGGCTCATTCATTCTGCTCTGCTCCCCTCTTAAAGACCAATAAGCATTTGCTAATTTCATTCGAGAACTGACCCCATTTTGCACCACATATGCTGTGCTTCACTGTGCTGACAGGCAACATGAGACCTGGATACCGAGCCTCACAGAGAATAAGGCAAGGTAGAGTCCTTGCTCTGTACTGTCACCCCTAAATAAGTGGTCTCCTCTTCAGCAGTTCTGGCTGTAACAAGTTCTTGGCTGGAATTGTTACTCTTTTCCTGAATTTTTGATGAAGAAGTCTGTAAGGAGTTGAGATGGCTGAATACAGCTCTAAGATGCCAGCTATAGCCAACAAGGTTTGAAACATTTTGTTTCAATACAGGGAGATATACTGGCTGCAAGTCATCATAGAACCACGGAACACCAGCTTGGAAGGGACCTCAAGGACCATCGGGTCCAACCTTTTGCTGAGAAAGGTTGGACAAGATGACCCCTGAGGTCCCTTCCAAAACCACCCTTCCCAAAAGTCCCTTCCAAAAAAAAAATTGTATTGCTTTGGAGCCAGTCTCATGTTTTGAAACTGGTGCTGCCAAAAAATACATGTAGATTTTATTAATCCAAAGATTTCAAAGTCTCTGACAGTAATTTACCTGAAAGTGTGAGCTCAGACCCCCAGAACCACCTCCTTCATTTGCCTAAACTTGGAGATTAACTTGGAGGTGGATGGGAGAGCTGGCTGGCTTAGAAGAGCTGACTTTGCACCTTCTCTCTTCTCAAGCTGTTTGAGAGCGTTTGTGGGCAGTTTAACTGAGTTAGCCATTGTGGGACATTTGGCAATGGGACAAGGATGGATAATGTGTTTGGAATCTACAGGGCAGGACACTTGGAAAAAAAAGGTCTGTGTGGCCACAAGGGTACCTCTATCTCCTGTGTCTCCAATGCATCCATGGTGTCCAGCTGATGCTGATGAGGTGAAAAGTGTAGAGCCTTTAGCCTGTTCCCTCCATAAATTCACATCTGCTTTCTCTTTGGTTTGCAAGGGGCAAAAGTTACACAAACACTGATGGAAGTCAACAGCATTGGTCACGATAATCGAAAGAGCTCCTACTAACATGAATCAGTTTTTCAGGATTGCGAGTTCTGTCAATGTCTGCTTATGTTGAATTTCTTGCAAAATGGCCATGTATTAGCTTCCTGGAAGATAATCTCCTGTGAGACTTCTTAGAAATATCTTGATTGCTCAGTCCCTTTTCTTTACCGTAAGACTGTAAATGCCCAGAGACTTCACTAATAAGAAGTTCAACAAATGATGGGAATACATTAGCAGGTTGTGATCCTTGGTGTCATTCCAGTGAAAACAATTCTCTTAATATGAAAAACAACCCACAGTCTTGTCTTTAGTAAGAAGTACGAAGTATTAAGACCTTCTGTCTCGTGTTAGAAGAGTGAAACAGCATTGCTGTATACTACTGACCACAGGCACGGTGCTAATTAGAAATCACAACTGCAATGCTATTACTGAGAAATGACTTGACTGGGTTTTTACCATAACTGAAATAAAACCTCTTGAGCAAATTTTGCAATAATTTAACTATTTAAAGAAGGAATCTCATTTGTTTTTATTTTAAATTCCATTTAAAGGCTTTCCACTTCAAACTTAAAACATGAATGTGCCATGACTTCAGGAAGCTGCTTGGAAAAATACTGTTTAAAAATTGTTACACATATTATTATTTGTACAATTTTTAAAAAACCCACAACAACACCCAAAACAAGTATTCTCAACCTTCATCTGATTCTTTTTTCCAGTGCAACAGAGAATAAACGATATTCTGGCTCCATAAGAACATAACCCTTTTTTTTCTGAGGTCCAAAGGCAGGGCCCCAGGGTTTGGGGTTGAGTTGAGGAGGCTCAATGCACACCACTCACTTTGGGCCCCAGAACTGTTCCCTGGCACACTGGTGAGATTCCCAGCTGCGTACCTGGTGGGAAACAGCACAACACACAGCAAAGTAGTAAGGACTGTGGGAGCTAAGACTCCTGCGAGACCAACTGATTGGATGAGTGAGATCAGAGTCACACGCTCCCTGCTCCTCGCGGGACTACCTAAAACTAAACCATATGGCTAAGACCATCATGCAGACAATGGGGCTTCTTATATCACATATTTACATCATTTCAAGATAGGTGTCTTGACTTCTGTTGTCACAACAAGAAGTTGTGTCACAACAAGAAGTTCCCTTTCTAAGGGAAAAAATCTGGAGTGAAGAGTGACCCTATTATCTTGACATAAATTTCACAGCCTTTCTGGGAAAAACTTCATGTGTTTTAAGAAAGGTCTAATTTTAATGATTTATTTTGAAATCTTACCTTTCTTGCCCTGCCTATGGGTAGAGTGTTACAGGATGCAAACCTTGCTCCATTCTTCTAGGATACAGAAACCTGGGGCAGAGGGGCGGAGGCATCTCTGTGCCAGAATACAGAAATACCCAAAAGGAGAGGGCGGGAAACAGTACCCTTGAAACACAGGGTGGAGCTGCTATACTTCAATTTAAACATTGATACCTAGATCCTGAAAAGCATCAAGTGCTGTATTTAAGCACAGTATAGAAGCACATGTTCAGGGTTAGGGTGGGACTTGGGAAAAGTCAGGTCATGGGTCCAACTCCAAGTCCTTTTGTTGGGAGGCCTCTATGGTGGCTGCCATTCAGGCTGGCTCCTGCCCCCAGGAAGGAGCCCAGGCGCTGTATAGGGACAGTACAACAGGCTGCAGAGGGAAGCCTCGCCAGGGTCTCTAAGGACATCTGCAGAGGCTCCTGACTACAAGAGAAATTTTGTCTCCTCTCATCAAAAAAATGAAAGGCTTATTTCTTGAAACATGGAGCTTCGTCTAACTTACACTTCAGTTTTCATCTTCTGCAGTAACATACCATGAGCAGATAACTAGCACAGCTCAATTGAAATTACTATTTATAGGCTGGAGACCTACTCCTTCCAAATCAGTTCAAACCTTCCTGCTTTCAAATGTCTTTTTAATTTGCCATGAATAAAGCAGAGGAAATCTATCATACAGGAATTAGATTTGGGCTTATATTTGATCATCTTCCCTTCACACAGATAGACCTTTATGTCATTGAGCGTTTCAGACAAGAGCTGACAGCACCTTCTTGTGTAAATCAACAGGGGGATCAGTGGACTTTATTCAAACTACATAAAAATCAGACTGATCCAAAGTATGTTCTACACAATGAACAAATAAAATCCTTCTCCCTCAGCTACTCAATAAGAGCATTTGCAAGGCTTTCAAGAGGTAACCGCAAACATTTATTTTTAAAATCCTTCGTCCCTGTGAAGTGCATTCATGCTACTCGTGCTATTGTTCTGAATTATCATAAGCAAACTTCATACACTTTTAATTTTCATTATTACATTTTTCTGTTGCTGATAACTAGGAGTCCTCAGGTAAGAATCACTCCAGTGCAATTACAGGTACAAGGCTGGGGTATCACCTAAGTGTGAGGGTTATTTGAGACTAAAGAGTCACCCAGTTGTGCCCATGGGGGGTGCTGCACCTCCCCACCAGCCCAGTCACTGCACCTGGCCTTATGTGCACCTGTTCCACTTGGAAGACAAAATGCATTGGCTTAGCCCCCAGTGAAACTGCTTTAAGTGCCATTGTGTACATTAGCTTGTGTGTAGCTATTGCAGCTCCGCTGATTGACACTAATTCATTAAGTCACAACAGTAAACTTCTCTTGTTGCCTACCCCCTAACATATCTGCTAGCCCAAACCAGAAAAGATGACAATTCACCACCCCTTTGTAGACAATCTTTTCTGTTGTTCTCCAGGCACTTTCCTTTTTTTAAAAAGTTCTAATTGCTGGTATTTCACCTATAATTTAAAAAAACCCCTGTACATTAAGCCTACCAATATCACCTTTTGAGTTTTATTACTTAATAACCAGGTGTCTCCTTGCAAAGCAGAGAAGCTGCAGATTGAAACGGATGCCACATGAAACTCTCAGCTGCTCAAAGAGTAAGCTGAACCTAGTATCTCCAAACTGTCTTACACTAATGATTGCTGTAATTAGCATGTACGATATGAGTCTACGCTACGCAATCCTGCTTTAGCAGGGGAGTTGGACTAGATGATCTCTAGAGGTCCCTTCCAACTCTGACAATTCCATGACATATTAATTTAGGTTACTATGACCAATAGGAAAATTAGACAGTTGCCAACAGCATAAAGACCAAATAATCGTAATGCATCCCTTATTTGTTAGGTAAGTAAGAAAAAGAACTTGGTAAATGCGTATTTTTGTTCCAGTCTCAACAAGATAATGTCAAAGACACTGTCAACTCTTGATACTATAAGGGAAAAGATGATTCATTTCAGTAAGGACTTCATAGTTAAACACTTTAATAAACGTACATAAATTTCTCTAGGCTTCATTTTCACATATTTGGAAAATCCAAAAAAATAAGGAATACTGGTTTTGTATTTATTTTTAGTTCTGCTGCTGTCTCATTTCAATGTAGTTTGAGAAAAAAGCATGCAGCTATTCAGTTATGAATCACTCCCAAACCCATATCCTTCCTTACAAAGTAGAGTTTGTCCAAGCCTTCCCAGCATGTGTCACTGAGCCAACATCTGCTGGACAAATGATTTCCTGGGCACTGAGGCCCAGATCATGAAAATAAAAAGAACAGAGATGGTGCTTATATGCCAAATTAGTACCACCACCTCCTTCAAAACTAAACTGCTATTTCACTGTCACATGATCTTGAGCTGAGCACAAAGTGCCCTCAGGACTAGTGCCATCTGAGAGCAAATAGTTGTTCAAAGATCCAGCACGAGCTACAACCCCAAAGCAGGACTTCTCCTGTGAAGTGGTCCATCTCCAGCCTTGCTAGTAAGCCTGAATTTTGTGGGTGCTTATATAAGATGCAGAACAAATTATGTAGGACGTGTTTCTTTAAGAATCAGGAGACTCACTGGACATATGGAGTACCACACTCAAGCCCTTGCTCCAGAGCAGCTATCCACATTCAGACTTCCCATGTCCATCTGAGTCCAAGAGAAAACCTCTCTCAGTTTCTCTACTTTACACAAATGCTGAAGTGCTTATTGGAAGAGGGATTTGACCCTGTTTCTGAAAAAGTGCCCAAAACACTAGAAAATCAGAGTGCCTTTCTCTGTCTGAATGGTCTGCTTATGAATACACTAACTATGAATAGTCTAGTTATTTATACAACATCAAATAGCTTCAACAGGGAAGATGGCTTTCTCCCACATGCCAGAAGAAATACAAGCATTTCAAGCATATTGTGTTTGGTGAGATAATGCCTTGATCGTGAAGGGCAATTCACTGCTTCTGAGTATTTGCGGCTGGTGGTAAGATCAGTCAGATTGGTATTCATGAAAACCTTGAGAAAAAATACTGGACATACCCACCCTAAATCCTGCATGTGCATGGTACATTATATGCCATCCAACAAGGAAAACAGTGACCAGATGTAAGTGTTTTCATAAGCACCACATGACACAGCAATGCAAGAATGAGCAGCTCTTCAGAAAAACAGCTGTGAAGTCAATAGAACATCTTGTTCCACTACATCTGTAACCAAAGAGATGTGAAATCATCAGACCTGAGTTGACAATAAAACAAGATTGTCTTCAAGTTATGAATTTTTAACTGTCTATCACAGACTTGCATATATATTGTCCTTCAGATAAACTTGTTGTGACTGGTAATAGCTAAAAGCATGGTGTTTTTTTCCTTGGAGCTGACGTCTATTTTAATAGCTGCTAGAAGTCCTATCACTATTGGATAGCCCTGTGAGGGGCTATAAAAAGTAGAATGAAAATAATGCAACTGGCCCAATGATCTCACAATTTATGTGTAGGGCAAAGCAAAACAGAGAGGACCAAGAGATGGATGATAAAGAACGTGAAAACAAGTCCATCAAGTCAACACCCAGGCTGCTTCTCAGTCTCCGTATTTTCCATTTTTCCATTTTTTTCAAAGAAAGAGAGAGCTCTCAGGGTGGAGAAGGGGTTAGTATTTGCTTTGTTTTTGTTCAGATTTTTCAGAGCAAAAGTTCCAGAGTCTGTGATCAGCTGAGCCATGCTGATGTGGTTGATACTTTTCATTTTACAGTAAATATGCCTATACTAATTCCTGAAAACATAGACTTGAAAGCAGAAATACTCTCTGTGGCCTATTAAGAGCACCACAAAGAGCATTAACTCAGACAATGAATTAAACTGTAAAAAATTAATTCCTGCAGTGCCACCTTGTGTTCAGATATAATTCCAAATCCTAACAACCCCTCAACCTTTATTTGTGCCAATGAAGCCTTCCAGCTCTGCAAGCTCATTCACCCTAAAATTGGTTTAACAACAAAGCATCTCCTTGGACATAACAGCAGCTGCTCCTCACACATTTTAGCATTAACCTCCTTCCTGGAACTTCCTGGAATCCCAGGGACCTCAATTCAGAAGCCAAATTCTTCTAGAGCTGGGCAGCACTTCAAGCTGCACCAGTACATAGCAGTCAGGACGCTCCACGATAAACTGGGAAAATGGAAAAGTTCCTGGAGAATGGATGAACTTGCTGTATTTTGAAACTTTCAAGAAAAGGGTATCGCAAAAAACATTTAAGTAAATTACATTAATCTGATTGCAATTGGTCACAAAGATCTATATATGACAGACCCAGATTTCATCTCTCCCTACACATAGGAGTGTTGGAATTTATAAGCAGCTCATTTCTAACTGCAAAAACTCTGGTGAGAAAAGGCAAGAAGTCACTCTCTATGCAGTACGACACTAAAGTAGGTCACGCTTATTCGGTAACAGAAAACTTGCAGAATTCCAGGGCATGTCAGAGAAAAAGCATAGGAAATAATTATAAAAAAAAAAAAGCCTCAAAAATTATCCTGAAAGTTGCAGAACAAGTGAGAGAATTGCACTGAAGTTGAGCATATTATTGTCATTTCATCAATATTGCAAGGAACTACATTCCCTTCTCAAACCCAGAAAGCAGTATATTTATTTATTTATAAATTTATGTTATTTACATTTAGACATATTTTTAAAGAAGTTTAATAACCACTGCTCAGGACTTGCTGACCTCATATGGTTTCCACAGACAGCACAGATACCAACAGTGCATCTAAACTGGACGTTATGGGTAGGAGATGCATCTACAATGTGCTATACAGCCTTGGGAAGTTGAGGGTGCACATAGAGGCTTAGCTGGACACAAGGCTCCATGTCATTCCTCAATAGTATGGACATCAAACATGTAGCACCACCTGCTACTAACCTAGGATTGGAGAAGCTTCAATGGTTCTGTTAACTATTCTCTGTCACACTCTTCCTAACGAGTGTCACCAGGCAGTGCTCATTCCTGCTGTGTTTTGTGAGGCTGCTTCATCAAAGGGACCTAAGAGGATCCTTTCCCAAGTCACACGGGCTTTGTCCTGGGGAACAATGCATGCAGCATGAGGCAGAGATTTCTAAAACTGAGGCAATAAAAATAGCTTTATTCCTGAAGTATGAAAAGCCTCTTGACACGTGGACCCTCACGACATTCAGTCATGCCAAAGATTTTGCTATTCTGGGCGTCAGGATAATGTTTTGACCGGTCATTGACTGGCCATAGCCAGAAGAGGGAGCACAAACCCCTCTGCTTTTATTCTCGGGGCTCTGTCACCAGTAGAGATGCTCTGTTTATTTGCTTTTATTTTTTTTAACATGACATGTCCCGTTTTAAATAATTTATGGAAGCCGTTTGGAAACTCAGAACATTTCTCATCACAGAATGCAAGAAATCTGAAGATAAATGAATGATTATTTGGGGCCTGAGAAATAAGAGATCAAAATCAGGCAGGATTTATGGTTGCTTCAAAAAAGGAAAAAAAAATAAAAGAAAACAAAACTAGAGTTATGACTTTCAGTCCTTGAGCAAAATGAAACCTGGATCACTAGATACTTAGTGTGCAAATGAATGTATGTGTATATGTTGCATATATATGTATGTATGCATACATGCATAGGTTATGTTTTCCTCCATCTAAAAGGAGAGTGAACATTTCCACTCCTTTAGAAAGAAGGATGGAAGCCTCCCTTTCACAGGTGGGGACACTCAGACACGAAAGACGCAGCAGTGACCTCGGGCTAGACAGCACCAGTGACCATTCTGGCAGGAGAATGTCAGGGCTTACACTCAAGGCTGGGTGCAGACCACCGTGCACCCACCGAAGGGCTCAGCCCAGCTGAACGTGGCTACAGTTTACAGACTGAACCATCTTCCATTTGCTGGGCTCCGAGCCCAGGCAGAGCAGCCACATGGCTGTTTGAATTGCTCCGGGCTGCTATAATCTGGAAGGTTTGACCCCCACCCTCTGTTGTCATAGCCTCAAAAACGTATTGTCTCAGTGATGAGAAGGCATTAAACTGTCTTGTCTAGTTAGAAAGAAGACACGCAGGGTATATTACAGCAAGAACATCCTATGGCGATGCACTTCCTTACAATATACAGGGGCCTGTGAGGTGTACCTTTGGAAATCTCAGATTTTAAAGATAAAATTAAAACAAAACAACTACCCGCTAGCTAGTTTACAAAGCAGAGCGAAGTATTGATGCATCTATGGGTATTGTGACACAGTACCAAAAAAGAAGCATGTGCTTTTGGCTGCAAAAAATCCCAGTGCAGTGATAAACTCAAAGAAATCTTTGTACAAAGAATCATATCAGTTTCATTAAGCTCAGACTTTCAGGGAAATCTACAGCTTTATTAATCCTCCCAGTTTCACAGAGACTCTCAAGTCACCTGCTATTCTGCTTCTACCACAATTGTGGATGTGTCCCTGTGAGAATCTGAGATACCTTTAAAAACATTCTTAGGGCTGTTGGTTAGGGGAAAGGGTTAAAAATTTGATGCATGTGCACTCTGGGAATCACCATAAGATGACAAAATGAATAGATAAAATAAAGAGTAATAAAATATTGTTTTATTATTATATCTACTGATTTTCAAGCCCTCCCTCCCATAGGATTTCTGACTGGCAGTTGTGGAAAGCTTAGTGATTAAAATACTGAACATCCAAGGAAGTAGAAAATACAGGTACTGAATTTACTAACAGAGTATAAAGAGAAATAGAGGACTAGGTATATAGTCCCAACAATCTGGGTCTGGAGAAACAGCTGACTAGAAAGGCTTCTGCACTACAACAATGAGAAGGAGTAAAAGAAATGAAAATCTGCATCTGCTCTTTCACCACAAGCCAAAAGGTATGAGCGCTTCAAGTTCCTCAGAGAACCACTTAGCCAGAAACGGAATTGAAAGACATCCTCCAAGCAGGAGGAGCAGCAGGCCTTCTCATTACCGACATTCCCAGCATCCAAGCTAGTAAGTACCAAGAAATGGCAAAGGCAGGATAGCAAGGTTTCTCACTAATTCTCAGACTTCAAGACGATGCTAACAAATCCCACTCCTCCTCACTCCCCCATTAATTTTTCATCTCTCATCCTAGTCAGCTCCTTCAGTCTTACAGCTAGAAGTTACCTGGAAAATAACTGCAAATCCTCCATCACCATTTGCATAAGTCTCACCATACAGATACTAGCCCATTTTTTCACTTACTTTGACTGAGAAGGTGTTTATTAACAGAAACCATACAACAATCCCACCTCAAGGAGTGTCAGGGACTCAGTAAGCATGAGGATTTGGGATTTGGAAGGGTATAATATTTTGCTCCTGTATTGCACAGTAATGTTTGCTGGTGTTTAGTGCTGCTTTCCTCAGAAGAAAGGAAAAGTCTCTTTTTTGGTGTCCAGGAACAGAAACAGGAACCTACACAGTTAGTGTCAGGTCACACATGACCCATTTGGCAGCCAGCCTTAGACAAGGAGAAACATACTTGATCCTGAGTCAAACTGAGTTCGCTTCCAAGCGCTTGGGTAGGGTGAAAAAATATAGCAATAAACAAGAAACAGGTTTTCATCTATTTTAAGGCATTCTTGAAACTCCTAGGATGCTGCAAAGTCATTTCAGCGTAAATGTCAATGGGCTATATCAAACTACTTTTCCTGGGACTGCTGAGTCATAGGCTTACCCACCTTTCAGTGTTAAAGCAACAAACTCAATATTGATTAACAGAAATGGGCTAAAAATTTATCATTATTTCCTCTTAAGCACAAACTTCTAGCCTCTTCTTGTTGGCTTCTCCCACCTATCCCCTCCTTACTGCTTCTACTTCTCTGTCCTTCCTGCCACTGCCTCTCAACAGCTTCGCCCCAGCAGTTTGTCACGCTGGTTGGCAGCTGTAGCCTCCTTCCAGCCCCTGCAGATGCCTTACCAGCTTTCCAAGTCTTTACAGAAAACATGCAAGTAGAAGGGTTGAAAACAGAAGGAAGTTTTTCCTCAGCACTGCTGCTGCCACCTCTTTGGAACACACACCTTGAGCTCCCAACTTATCTTTAGGATCGGAGAATCCAGTAAGTTGGTGCAAGCCTTCTACTAACAAGAGCTTGAACCGTTTCTCCACTGAAAGTCTTAATTACATTCATGCCAGTTTCCTTCATCCTTTTATATTTCTCTGGGTATAAATTACATGCAAAGATATTTTTCTAATGTTTTTTTCACATTGCTAGAATTACAGAAAGAAGTTTTAAGTCAAATGAGTACAACACGCAGGCTGCCTTAAATAAGTTGTGTGTGCCTTTTGATAGAACATCATACACTTTGTTCGGAATTCTTATCTTTCATACCTCCATCACACACCAGCAACACCACTCATTTTGAGAACACTACTGTGAGATTACGTAGTGAAACGGAAATTAAAGATCAAAGAGATATGAGAAATCCTATGAATTTCAGCATAGCCTTCAAAGTGTTGTAACCCTGTACTCTTGTCACCTGACCCTTGCTCATCTTCCCAGTTATCTACCAATAGATTGTGTGCACTACTTCCCTTCAAACACTGTATGGAAAGTCAAAGGAAGGTCTTCAGTAAACTTAATGTGGGTCATCACACATGATAACAGACATAACGCATTGCTTTGCTGTGTGGGTGGCAGAAGACTAACTTGAAAGGTCTCTGTGGGTATATCTCAACAGAGTGGTGAGAACTGTTTTGGAAATACCCACGTGGCCTGGCCTGGTGACTGTACACAAATGACAGGGACTTCTGCACAGATAGATATCTGGTGAGACCAAAGAGTATTGAGTCAATAGGTGGATTATCAGCTCCATGCCCTGATGGGGTCACAAAGCCTGAGCCTGGCACTGTGCTGAAGTTATTTCAGAGCTCCTGACTCTAGAGTAGGCTCATTCAGGGCTACTGTGCAGCCCTCTGCCTGATACTGGATTGCCCTGCACTGACTTCCCCTGTGTGCTTCAAGGTATGGAGTACACCTTCACAAACTTTTACTCCTTTTCTCTCTTGCTGATCAAGCGTGTGTTATCAAGACTGAGATATATTAAAGCTGTTTTATTTTCTGATTGGATTTAATATTTCTAAACTTAAGACCAGGCTCAGTTACCTCAGTAAGTGTCAAATGGCAAAACAAAAAGGGAAGAAAATTGAAAACAGGCTTCTAGGAAAGCTCCCAATATCACAGGTTTCTGTGAAAGCAACAGGAAAAGCAATTCAGAAGTGGGTTATGGTGGAAAAGTTTTTACTATCAGCTGACATCAAAAGGCAGGTTTGAGAGATTTAATATAGTATGAAAATCCCAGTACAAATGTCAATAATAGAAGTGCTAGGAGAGAAAGTAACGCTTTTTCACCTGCGAAACAGTTGTACTAGTAGGAAAGTCCCTACTATCGATTTGGATAGTGATAATGTTTCTCAGGAGTCATCAGGAACTCAGGTCCATTAAATGTATTACCTCCCGTGCGTTGTAGATAGGAACATGTGCTTACAAGAAGAACGTAGGACTCCACAGTGGGCGAACACTTCATACTCATTGACCTGGCTAGTCTGTATCTGTAATTAAAATCTCCAGCCGGGTAGGGGCAGTGGTAATTAAACATAACATGCAACCTGCTGGCCTCAGAAAGCAGCAGTTATTAACAAATCTGAACAACTTCCTTCTCATGCAATTGCCATTACTAAATCCATTTGCTGCCAGGAAGGAACACAAAAGTCAAAACTATCTAATAATCTCGAGGGAAAAGAAAAATATGAACGAAACACAATACTTAGCAACTTGTGATACTTCATCATGACAGAAAACTTTCAACTCAGAAGGACTCACTGATTTGCAGATGTACGTCTACGTCAAGCAACAAGAAGAAAAATCCTAAGATCACCTTAATAAAAAACACTAAGTATACAGTTCTGCCTCACAAAACCTAAACAAGAGTCAAGAGAATTTCTACTCCACATGACGGAGTTTAGTGGAGACATAAGAACTAACTCTTAATTAGCTAAACTGGGTCCTGGGCATGGTATTGGCACTTGAATATGGTACCTAAGCCAAAGAGCCTGACAGGCGGGGTAAATCAGCCTCGATAGAGCACTCCATAAGCATAGCTGTAGGGCTTCCAGAGCCTACACTAAACTGGACACATATATGCAATTTCTTTAAAGCTGAACAGGTATAATCTAACTCATGGACACCAAGAAATCTACGTGTGTGCCAGTGTGCCAACAGCAGTGACCTGAGACCCTGGAAAACAAGTAAGACACCCGATGACAGGGTAAGACTTATGTCAGATAATCCCTCTGCTTGAAACTAAGAGGTGAAGAAAGCACGGTTAAAAGTTGTAATTGTTGTAGTTCACTGACTGTTCCCTGGGGCACTGTATTCTGAAGCCTGGAATAAAAGCTATCAGCATCCTGAATGGAGCTGTCAAGCCACACTTGTTAGCAAAATTGGTTGAGAAGATGAAAAATCTCTTTTCACTTGCAATTGATAGAGCCAATAATTCAGGCTTGCCAGAAGAAGCCTCTAACAGCGATGACATCTGAGGCAATTTGAAACCATCTAGAACTTCTTGATGGGTTTCTGTGAATTTAGCTCCCAAGGGAGGTTCAGAGATAAGCAGAGCCTTGTATAATAATCTTTCCAAGGATGAATGTTTATATAGCACAAACCACAGTATTTCCTCCATGACAGGTATGCTGTAGAAATGCAAAGAAGTTGGATGTGGAAAACCTTGATGGTCAACAGTCATCTGTTTGCCCAAGTTTGTATTTCTTTTTTCAATGTGTGTTGGGATGATTCTCAAAAAAATATTTGAGACCCCCCCAACAGCTTGGACAAAACCAGGAAATTCAGGGCATACACCACTACAAAAATCTTCTTCACCACCCCAATGCAAGGCAGCAAAGATTAAAAACCCTAAGGCTTTTCTCTGTTAGGAAGAGGTTTTCCTGCTGTTGTTTCTGACTAGAAAAGGTCTCAGCAGAGGCATTTACATCCACTGGATGTATATGAGCATTAAATGTAGATCTGCAGACAAAGAAATGTATTTTTACCTGTTCATGTCACAAATATCAAAGTTCCTAAGAAACCTCCTATAAGAGCTTAGGGAGCTTTAGTGGTTTTTCAGTAAACCACAGGTAAATAAGATCTCATCTGATCTCTAAACCATGAAGAATCTCTCTTCTGGATGACAGGCTACTCACAGTATGTATCACCATCACAGGATGCAGATGTCACTCGCAAAGATTTACACATTTTCTAATGGTGTTGCTGCCTTTCTTGTGGAAGCTAATAATTCCCCTTGTGAGCTGTCACTGCTACAGAACCCAGTTCTACTCCTTTTAGTCTACAAACAAGACTTGAAGACCAGAAAACATTCAAAGCGCATAAATATTGTAATCAGTGGAACAATTTATAGCTTTTCTCAAAGCATGGAGACTCAAGATATTCTTAAGAGAAGCCAAAGTACCTGAAATGCTCAAGGGCAGAAGAATTGCAGGACGTTTCATGTCATGCATTTATTTTTGTCAAAGGTTGTTGAACCATGCATTGGACACAACCTATTTGTCTCAAGGATGATAATGTCTGCAAGGCTTATTCACACATATTCCTCCTGCAACACAAGTACAGAAGTTAGAAGTGTTTAAAGAAACACAGAAAAATGATGAATCATACTAAGAAAGTGAATGCACTCTCTGCTTGTCACAAGAACAACCACAAACAGCATTGCTGGAAATCTCTCCTGAAGTCAGCCCAAAAAGAGTTCACAGAATCCAAAGTTGATCTGAATTTCCACTTATCAGTAATGCATCTAGTCATCAGTTAGTCCCTAGGAATAACAAAAGCTTTGCTGGCTTCAGTCCAGATAAACTAGGTATGAGGCAAGAAGTAACCAAAGGTTATGGACAAAGCTAGCAGTGTGCACACTGTAACTTACCATTGGTTAGCAAGACAGGCAGTACCTACACAAAGTAGGCACCAATGACTTTTGCAGAAGTGACAAAGAAAGCAAGCATAAAGGATGATGGGAATGAAAATAATGAGGCAGTTTGTACCTCTCAAGCAAGGGAAGAACAATGTGCTTGTCTGAAAGACAGAAGCAGTGGGCAGATAGTTGGCATCTGCAGCTGAACTCAGGGCAGAAACAGCCACTCAACACTGAGAAGCACTTCGGAGTCTGTTTCACCACCACCACCATTCTTCCTCAATAGAGATGCCCCATGGTCAAGAGAGTCCTGCCAATGTTTTGATGATGGATATCACATTAAATATATCTGTATTTTTACTTGCTTTCATTAACAGTGTGTTTTTTATTATTTCACAATAAAAAACTATGCTGAGCTAATAAATAGCTCATATCTCTGTTCAAGTGCAAACAAATCTCCCACAAGCTGAAACTTGTGGCTGAAACTGGGCACTCTTCAGTAAGTGGTTTTGCAGGAATCCTGAGGAGAAGTGTTTGCTAAACATAGCCAGTTTAGATACCAGCCTTTTTTTTCCTTTAAGGAAAACTGGCATCTGGAAGAGTCATATTTTAAGGAAGGTAGCCTAAGGCAATTCATTTTCTTAAAAGAAGTCAAATCTAATATATGAAGCATCTCGGTTTCGGTGCAAAATTAGACCTCAAATGTCACAATTGAGTTCTTCAGGCATAAGAAGAAATGCACTCAAGTTCAGAGAACTCCTCTGTCTAGAGAGGCCCTTGACCTTGCTGAGACCCTTGAAATCTGCTAAGCTGAGAAATAATAAATCTTTTAAAGCCTTCTCCTCTTGGGTGAGCCTCAATATCACACGGTCATCAATGAGGTTTCTAAGCCCTGATGCAGGTTTTTCTTTACCAACTGACATAATCTGAGGTGTGGTTTCTAGAAGAATATCTGACTTCACCTCTAGAGAAGCTCTTTTGAAATCTGACTGATGAACTTGCAGCTATTATGACCAAACTTTTACTATGAAATGAAGATAGAAATTATTTTCTCAATAGATGTTTCATACTACCAAATTCAGCACAGATTTTCCTTTCTAATGATGAGTAACTAATCTTCATCTTTCAGAAAGACCAGACCTTTAGTTGAGATAAGAATTTACACAAACCTGACCACTTTCTCCAGCACCAGCTCCACCTGGGAGTTGAGTGCAATGTGTGAAAAGTGCAGGCTAGTAAGTAAATTCTGAGAGTAAAATCACTCCATTCTCACTGGCCTGAAGCACTGAATGTACTTCTTAATATTTTTTGCCTTAGTGAGACTCCTTGGGTCTCAGAAGCATCTCCACATAATCTGAAAAGACAGATTCTAGCAAGTCAAACCAGCCTCATTTTAAGTCTACAGCAGCATGTTTTCTCAGTGGGATCCTGCTAAAATCAGGACGATGTACAATTAGTTTCCTCCTTGCAATTTAGGTTATTGCATTAAAAAGTAAACACACGTACAGTTCAGCCTAGAAGTTAACACCTTCTGCATTGTAAACCTGCAGCCATTTGACTTCTATTCTTGTTGGTCTGCTGTGATGGCATTTTATCAGCTTTCACTACCTCATTAACTGCCTGATGTGAAATCTAGCATATGATTTATAAGCTGTAAAATATCGTTTTTGTGCTCAAGAAATGAACACAAGTTAACAAGATACCTCATTTTAGCAGGTATTTGATCTGCTAAGGTGATTGTAACACAACCCAAAAAAGGAAAAAATGCTCCCTTAAGGCAATTCTCACCATGTCTTCTTGAATGCTTCCTCTTCAGGCTATTTATAACCCAGTTCTAAGATGTCATTCAGCTACCTGGAACAACCTCCCCAGGGACATGGTGGGAGGAGTCCCAAGCACTGGAAGTTTTCAAGAAGCAACTGGACAGGGTGCTAGATAATCTTATCTAGACTCTCTTTCCCATGAAAGGTGGGACCAGATGATCTTTTGAGGTCCCTTCCCATTTGGGCTGTTCTAGGATTCTCTCTCACATCCAGTGGTTACAGGAATCTGAAGAGTGTGAAGTTTTTCAAGGTTAATTCGCCACATCCTCTCTGTACTTTTTAGTAGAATTTGGTGCACACAATGGATTCCACATAAGGTGTGAGTACAGAAGTGGAAAAGTGCCACTGAAGTTCTTCAGTTAAGTACACATGAACTACAGTAATTTTTCACTGCTTGAGCACTCTGAAGCTCAAATAACAAAATAATTTTTCTGTTTTGTGAGTTTCTCACATTGGAGGTTCCAGACAGAGATTTATAGTTCTGCACACAGCATAACTGCAATTTTCCAAACAGGGGCCTGCAAGTGATAAGACCCGCTGTTTTTACTACTCCCACAGTAGACTCCAGCTCTCAGAGAGTGCAGGAGACCTTGTAAAGGACTGTGATTTACAGACACGTGGTCTTTTAAGGAGAGCAGAAGATGAGATATACAGAAGGAGCTGAGGCATGAAAAAAAAAGCAAATATAAATGCAGGGCAATTTACAAAAGGACTCGGCTACAAACAGAGGTGGTGCTTTCTTTGCTTAAGTGTTTTCAAATCCCAGTGGTCCTCCTGTGGCCCTAAATGGGTTTGAGTACCTTTTGCAAATACAGCCCAACTTTCACAAAAGATTGAAAACGTATAGCCCTCATGGTTAGCTGAAAAATGCTTTCGGCACTATCTGACAGAAGTAGTCAGAATCCTTTTATCTAGCAAACTACATGATGTGAAAACCCAGCACATATCATACAGAACACCTGAATGGAGGTGTCACAGACCACATCCTTGGGTTTGTGGCCACCTCTCTGTTGTCTGCCCACCCGCTCATACGCAACCTGCAATTCTGCTTTAGCTGTGGAGCTGCCCAATACAGGGTATTTTGTACCGCCAAAGAGTTTGTTTCTTGCTCACATCCAGGATTATATATATGTGATAAAAAAATATTGCACATTATGGAACATTTATCCTCATTATTTCAGACAGTTGTCTACAGATAGTTGAAAAGAAATAGATAAATAAGATATAGCTACAAAAATAGATAAAATAAATGCACCAATCAGGGTAATGCCAGGAAGGAATCACGCTATCACCTTTTCTTCTTTTTTTTAAACAAAAAACAAAGCAAAGCAAACAACCCCTCAAACTTAGTATTTTTGAATGTATGACTTT
Source organism: Tringa tobata (assembly GCA_033628505.1). Classification (NCBI taxonomy): domain Eukaryota; kingdom Metazoa; phylum Chordata; class Aves; order Charadriiformes; family Scolopacidae; genus Tringa; species Tringa tobata. The sequence continues at coordinate 5,138,970 of JAHREE010000183.1, forward strand.
GGACACCGCTCTTTAAAATTCATTTACCATACCCATTTCACATTTTAGTCTTCCCTGATTCAAACTTGTATGAAAAGTCCTGTAGCTCTGTGAGTAATTACTACTTGTGCTAGCTCTCCTATCGATTATTTTTTTGTTTTCTCATGTGAGCAATAACTGCTTTCCTATTTCCTTCCCTCCTTTTTCTCCTTTCTGTTCTTCCTCCTGAATGCCCTTGATCATGCCACCAGATCTGCTTTTTTTCTTTTAAATTGCTGCCAATACAACCCTGTATGAAACATTGCCTTAAAGGTTTCCTGTCAATGTATTAAGCTGCTATGCTTCAGATACTGCAGAGATAAGCATCAAAAAATATTAGGAAAAAAAAATTCAATAAAATCATGTATTTATAGATGTGACATCATGAGTTGATATGGTTGAGTGATAAGTCACAGCATGGCCGACCTTTCAATCAAAAGAATGCGAGAAGAATGGTCTCCGAAAAGGTGACAACCAATGACTTGCAAGATTCTGAATAACAAGAAATGAATGCACAGTGTAAGGGTTAGGATTTGAGGAACCCCTGAAGATAAAGACACGTCACATACAGTTACGTGAATGTAGCATGGTCACATTTAGAAAATACTTCCTGTTTTTAAAGATATTTCTGGCTCCAGCATTACTCCCAAGAGGGAGTTTCTTTCAATATGGAGTCACCCTTATCTAAGTGCACACTTGGCTAATTGTTTCCACTGTAGTTTTCAGATTTCTTGATGCTTTTGTGCTTATACCACTGAACGCAGTTTATATCCACCTTGAAAAGTGAATGTAACATTCCTGTCATATTCTCCATCCCCCTACACTCTTTCTGCACAGATGTGTAAAGAACATAAGGTGTAGGTTCTTTTTGCATGTGCACACAGTGTATAAAAATGGTAGTATCCTTAATGTTTAAGAGAGAAGGTAGAAAGAGAGGAAAACCAGGGTAGGATCTTCCTATTTACATTTTTCACTAGACTCAAAATATGTTCTCCCACCCATTAAGGGAGCACAAAAAGAACTTGAGACATGCAGCTGAAAATAGGAAAGTAAGATCAGTAGCTCCCAATTATCTCACAGTATCAATGAAGTATTGTTGTTGTTTACATTTAAAAGACTGCAGCAAATCCTCTCCCTCTCACATCCTCCCTGTTTGGGAAGGAGAAAGCCAGCTATGAACTTATCTACCCAGGTGGGTCATCTTTGCAGGCAGTGCAGATGCAGTAGCTAATGTGAATTAGACAATAAGCTACAGCCATTTCCAACGAGCCAGCTGGCTCTCACCCTTCCACAGGGCTTTCCTTTTCACTGTTTGCAGCAAATTATGGGCTGCAACACAGGCATCCCACAGGGCTCTGTCCCACTGCTGGGACAGAGGGGGCAAGACTACTGAATGCACTTGAAGTTCAAGTGACCAGAATCTAATGAAGTATGCAAGGTACAGGATTCACATCCTGAAAACAAGAGTGTGACAGATGCACACATAATTATTTTTTTTTAAAGAAAGCTTTTTCTTAGAATCTTGGAAAATACAACATGAGCATGCATCTCCACACCAATGTCAACAAACACAGCAGCATCTGGGCACGTGGACCATGCCCCACAGTGACTGACTGGGTTCAGCGACCTGCTGTCTCCTAACCCACCTGCACACGCATGATTCCTTGTAGGGCACACTAGGTCCAGTGACCAGCTGTGTCCTAATACATGTCCAAGATTTCTTGTATGGCAGATGCCCAGGCAGGGCTGTGTGACATATTTACAATGCCTATCAAAGGCAGCCAAACACAAGGACAGGCTACATCTCAGAAACTCCCCGAGCCACAAACCATGGGAGGCAGGGAGAATACTCTGGGGAGCTATAGCTCCTGCCTGCCCCGTCTGCACCTCTGCCCGCACAGAGTGCTCTGCTGGCACTGTTAGACATAAAATACCGGGCTGGACAGACCTCTGGTCTGAACTGGCACAGCCGTTCTCATGTCCTGATGTCGTGTTGATGGCCTCATATGTCCCATGATCACTAATCCATTTGGACAAGGGCTTGTTCTAACACTTCAGAACAGCCATTTTTCTGAAAGACTTTTTTAAGGCAAGGAAATAGTCTTCCTCTTCCAGCTCCGGCTGTTCTTAGCACTGCAATTGTTGGAAAAGAAACTGCGTTTTTAAACTTTATTTCCATCTGTTGGTCAATGACCCAGTTTGATGATGTGGACGGCAAGTTAAAAACCAAAAACGTAGAAGAAACCAAAAGGTAGAAAAAGGCAGAAACAGAAGCTTGGAAGTTTAGCCCTAACCAATGTACATTTCCGAAAGTTCCACGGGGGAGTTTATAGGGGCACTGCCATGGTAAGGCAAACCATAGGTGTCAGTAACGCTCCATCCGCATCTGGGCGGATCAAGAGTAACTCAGCCTTTCCAGTCCTGACTTCCAAACTGCACACACACACACACACACACACACGGGCACACACCACCCCCAAAGCAAAGAAGTACAATGCTGAAGCTGGAATGACAGTCACAGACTCGTGCACCGCAAGCCACTACACTGCCACCGCAAAGGCCAGATGTGCCTGTGCCACATGGCAACTAAAGAATATTTTTGAGCTCATAGAGATTAAGAAACCTACTAAATCATCAGTCTGAGAAAAAAAATGATGACTCAGTTTTTTTCATTCAGAAGGTCCAGCGTAATTTCTACTGCTTTTGCTTGTTACCTGCAGGCTAGAGGTAGCACCTCAGTACCTTTCAGGTTAGGATGTTGCCAGGTCCTCCTCACCTAAACTCTGGTTGAAAAACTACCCAAACAGCAAGGTTAAACAAAATGTAGTTGTTGTATTCATTAGAAAGATGTCTTCCTTATTTTCATAAATAATAACTGGATAAAGGTTGGGACATACATGGAAACACGTGTCTAGGTTGATCAGATTCCTAACCTCCTAATACTGCAAAATGTACGTTGATTATAAAAAATACATGTACATACATGAATTAAAAACTGATAGAATATATGAGAAAGAACACAGTTTTGGAAGAACAGAGAAAAATGTTTAAAAATAAACTAATTTTAAAGGACAGGTGAATTTTAAAAATTACTGATATTTTTAGAAAAAAAATAAATTAGCTACAATTTAAGTCTAATACCTCCAGGTAGTACCTGCAGTTGTGCTATTTATTTTCTCATTTTCTCCCTCTTCCCCATTTCTTCTGTAAAAAAATAAAGAAATAAATAAGAAATAAATAAATAAGAACAGAAAATTATTGAATGCCTGGGGTATATTATAAACCATATATGCAAACTGAGCATATTCTGAATAAAAGATAAGCTTATTTTCCCCTTCACTACCTTTGATTACAAGTGACTTTCGTTGTTATTTGAACTTGTAACACTAGCAGATTGAAAAAAACATGACAAACTGGGACTGCTAAGTTATACATCTAGTTATAGGTCTCACCTTGATTTAAACAAGTTTAAGAAATCACTATATGTAGGAAAATATTTTAGCCAGAAATACAGTTTTGAAACCAACATATTTCTCCAAAATAGGGCCAGATGAAAGCAAAAATAATCAAGACAGGTCTTGTTTTAGGTCGGTTTTTTAATTTCATCATTTTTTAATAGAAAAGCTTATAACTACACAGATTCTCTAGAAACCTTGAATTACTTTTTTTTTTAATTCACTGTCACAAATAAATTAACTTATATTCTCTACTTCAGTAGAAAACCTTGCGTTATGTCCTCCAGACTTCTTAATGGGTTATTTTATAAACATCAAGAAGTAAAGTCTAAGCTAAAGCAAGATCAAAAATTAACTTTCACCAATAGAAAGTTGCATTGGAATGCAAATGGGAATAAAGACACTAAAATCTGAGTAAAATCACAAATCATCATACCAGCATTTATCATTAACAATTCAATAACCTCCAGCAAAACACTTCAATATTTTCAAGCTGGTTTCCAAATACTTTGTATTAACAGGCAATAAAGTGAGTGTGCAAAGAAAATATTTTAAGAAAAGTTTTAAAACACAGTGACGTATTTAGCATTTTCTTGTAGCTCTGAGCAGCTGAACACTCTGATACTACATTTTCATGAAGAATAACTTTTTGATGGTCCAAGAACAATTCAAATGATCAAAATGAGGAGCATTTCCTGCAACTGCTGGTGTTTCATTTTCCAATAAAAATTAAAAACCCCACTCATACAACTGCTTATTCTAAGATGTATGATTTATGCACACACAGGGTTCCAACAGGCTCAAAGTGGCTAACTGTACACAGATCTGTTTGGATGCTGACAGCTTAACTATTCATACAGCTTAGAAAAATTATTCTGTTTGATATTAAGCCAATTCACTTGCAGGTTGTACCTCTTGGACTCGCATTTCAGAACACTAATTTCACTAATAAATTCATTTTAATGTAACCTTGAAATGAATATCTGTTGAATAACATTTTAAATCAAGAGATGGCTCTTTGCTACTTCAGCGGGTTATGAAATAAGGCTTTTGGAGGCTGTTTGACACCGAAGTTAATGGAATAGACCCTCAGCTGCTATACATTGTCACAGATGCATTGAGGAAAAAAGTACAGGAGAGACAGGGTCATTATTTCTCCACACCTCCACTCTGAGCTTCATTTTTGCACTACGATCTCCACCTATTAACCTTTTTGGGGTGCTTGGGTGCAGCTCATAAGGAATCTCCTAACGTGGATGGCACTCACAGGTAAACCACACTCATCAATATATTAAGTAAGCTTATACATACAATCACAGATTTCAATGATCATTAATTAAAGTTTCAGGAGAGTGTGATAAAATAACCATCACGGTAAATTTAAGGGATTTGAAATCTGACCTAAACTGAGAAAATTACATGGTTATAAGGTCATTCATGTTAAAAAGAGGGATTTTCCTTCCTGCCAAAAGACCGTGAAAAGCTCATGCTGTCATGCAGAATGGGTAGAGGAGTGTTACTTCACGGATGTCATTATAGGTGGAATAGCTTTGGCTGGCTAGCTGAATATGAAATTCTTAGACCAAATCAACTTCGATAACGAACTTCCCCTGACATTTTTCAGGTACCAAATGGACACAGGATAAATCTCATGGTCCCACACGATCCATGAAAAAAGATCCCTTTTCTGGACCATTTAGTGACCAATAGCTGAAGCAAACTTTTCCTGACCTCAAGAATCCATTCCTGGGTAGCCAATTAAAAGGGACTTACTTTTGTGCTGAGGGCACTTGGCCACTTCTCCTGCACACATAAAAGCTACTGATTCCTTCCAAGAAAAGAAAAGGAGTGTGCAGATTTTTTTTTTTGTTAAAAGTCATGCTGTGAAGACTCAGCTCACCAAATGCCAGCTGTATCCCCCCTCAGTATATTTAATTCAATATTTAAATGTCAAAATACAGGACAAAGGCCAAAAATCTTCCCCTAATGTGTTTATAATAATGAAGATCTGACACTTAGATCAGCAGAGCACTACAAACTCCTACCTTCTCCCTCTGATAAGAAACGGGTTAGTATCAATATCAGTGTATTCTCAGAGACACTGTTGACACAAAGAAAGCTGGCAGAGCAGGCAAGGAAATAAGCTCGAACAATAGAACAGAAATTAAGAGAAAAAAGAAAAATCAAAATGTTTTTTGCCTATATAATTTCCAGTCACGTTCCATTCTGAACGGAAGGACTGAGAATAAACATGAGAAGGTCAATGGATTATACTGTCACTGGCATTTGAAACAGGAGCAGAAACATGAAAATACATTTCTGATTGCTAACAAGAAACTATGACATCTCAAGAAAATGGATGTCACTGAGAGGTAGACTCCAGGAAGTTCTAGCTTGGGGTTTGTAGCATTTTTTAATCCCTGCATTACTTTCCAAATTTACTAAAAGTTCCAGCAACAGCACGAAGGTCAATACTGAGAGGATATATAGGGCCTACATCAACCATTACATAGCTGTTGTCTTAACTGCTGCAATTTATAAGAAGACTACACTCAAGAGGAAGCCCATCAGATGTTTTCTATGCTTCTCTGCATCATTGCAGGGAAAATACAGATGATAATCCAGTGAAGAAGTTCCTCTATGAAAATGATCCTGAAACCAGCATCATCCAGCTAACTATTAGGAGCACGCTGAGGAATAGCTTTATAAACAGCACACAGGTAGGATCTTCTGAATTATAATGCCATGAGTGACTTTCTCTAAAAAAGGGAATGAGGCCACTGGAATAGATACACACACCATGATTTAACTAATGTGGTTAAGGAGAGACAGTTACCTCTTTGTTATAAATCATAATTATCAAGGCAACACTAATGAAAGGTGGGGGGAGAGTTAAAATTATTTTTAGTGATGAAAATTCAGCTGTATGCAGAAGATAGTTTTCCATAGTAAAAAGACATCGAAACTTTCAGTAATATACCTTTATATCATTTTGAATGTAGTTAAAAATGACTCTATTGTGGATGAAACCTCTGTTTTCATAGTGTTCATGGCATGTAGAATTAAGAGGACTACGCAGCTAGTAGACTGCAGACAATACAGTCTTTGCTGTACATTCATAAAATATCTAAAGTTAATTGATCTACGTATAACATTTGGGAGCAAATTTAGAGATTCCTGAGTTGTGAATCTAAAAACACGAAGAAAATCAGATAGCTTCTGTGCCTATAGAACAATTGTTTCAGCTTTATTGCACTGTGAGAAGTAAATCATGTTTCACTGTCTTCTTTCACTGAGGATAACTGCCCTGGGAGGTATAAGACAGACTGTTCTGTTGATGGAAGTGGAGGAAGCAATGAACCCAGGATTAGTAAGAACTTTACTGTATCAGCTAGGAAGGAACACAGTTATATGAAATATGAAGTCAAATGGGGAACAGGTTCTTGCTGTTACTCGTCTGATGTAATTGTGTATTTTGTGTGGAAATGACACTAAGAGAATTTTGTTTAGAAAGCGAAGCAGCATCTCCCATGGCCCTGACTTCCTTGGGAAGGAATTCTGTGGCTGGGGTGGACACTAAAGGGGTCCTGTAACAGCACACAACATGGTTTCTTGTTTTGACTCTAACCACCTAAATACAAATTGTCCAGAATTTTTTTTTTAAATGATGCTGCCTGGGATATGTAAAGCTATTTTCATTGCTTTCACTTGTACTGAAACACCCTTCAGTGCAGAGCTGAGCATGCCCCATATGAAATAGCTACCCGAGGATACCCTTTGGTGCTATGCTTC
>JAHREE010000183.1:5146334-5194990 GCA_033628505.1 Tringa tobata
GGGGTGAAAGCCTAGAATTTGAGCCAGGGATGTCATCACCAGAATCTCTGTAATATGGCCCAGAAATCTCAGCAGGGCTCCATGCTGCCCTCTGCCCCGGGGAAGATGTCCTCAAAAGCCTCTGTTTCATTCAACCTACCAGATACAAGCATGCTACAGGTGAGAAGCTCAGCTCACAACAGTATACAACACCATAAACCAGCCATTAATTCGCTCTCTTCACAGACCACACTATTCTCACCCCAACTGGAAATATACCTTGGTGCAAACAAGTGTTGTCCACTTTGCTGCCTGTGCAGCTGACACAGTGTGTATGATTTGGAGGTCCACATTACATATTGTTTCAAATTATAAACACATCCACTTCACCCCTAGAGTAGCAGCACTCCCTCAAGAAAAAACAGCACGACAGAGAAGACAGTCAAGTGGGCAAGAAATGGATGCTTACTAAGTTTTATTCATGCATAATGAAAAGGCTTCACCTTATTTTTGATTCCTGGAAATTTGCATTAATGAGTTGTCAGAAGCTTTTTTAGCTCCTTTATTGTCTACAAGGATGAGACACATTCTGTATCAGTAGAGTTCAAGTCCCATCCCTAAGAATTAAAAAAAATAATAAATGCGATCAATCTACAGAATACAGATTGTCCATTATTAGCTATTTGAATGATGCGTGGGATGCCACAAATTGGCACAAATACTCTTGCTTAACAACAATCACATAAGTCTGACATTACAAGGAGGCTTTAAAATGTCTTTAACCAGCATTTCTCCACTTTCAGAGTTTAAAACGTAGTTAGGGTTTGCTTTACAAAAGGATGCTTGATACAATGCTGCTGGGCTTTCAGAGTAGAATCCAGCCCATGAACGCAGAGGGGTGGAGGAGTGACAGAATGGGGTGCACAGATGAGCACCGATCCTGAAATTAGGTAGGTGAGCAACTGAAAGGGAGGAGAGGACACTGTGTTGGGTCCCAGTGGCTCAGTCCTTACTGCACTCAGCAAAGCCAGAGTGAGGTGGCTTCCCAGTGCACAGCCCAGAATAGTGCCCTGACCTTGGCTTACAGACAGTTCTGAAATCAAGGTGAGGATTTTCCATTCCTACTTGTAATATGTTAACATTTTGTGAAAAACAGAGCCACATATCCTTGAGACACAGAAAAAGTAGCATAGGCTAGAGAAGTTAATGCACTCATTCAGAAGAATAGATATGTGGATTCCAAAGACTATTCAGATTCACTTTTTTTGTTCTTCTTTCCAAATGTATCAAAAATTCCAACTGAAACTGGACAATTTACTATAAAAAAATATAAGCAGCCCTGGAAGCAGAGGTGAGTAATTTTACTTTGATAATTAGTCCTAAGGAAGCGAGTAAGATGCAAGGGCAAACTAATGTGCCTAGAGTCCGAGCATAAAAGGAGTTACTCTACAGTCTCTTGTTTCTTTTCAGCAGGAAGAGTTAATCTATTTTCTTCATCCCCTTTTTTTGTTTTGTTTTGTTTCAAGGCAAACTTCATTATTAAAGACAACCCAACTGTTCATCAAATAACACCATCATGGTTTTTTGATTTGAATGGATGTCATGCACTAATATAACAAAAATAAAATCTGTATGGCAAATCTGAATGCAACAAATAAATGAAAAGATCTGGGACAGTTCAAAAGCTTGAAAATTACTTGCAGATGTGGCCAGGTACTTCACAGTAATGGACACTCGTATCAGTAGATACATCAAAACAGAGTGGGAAAATGAAACAGTCTGTTCTAAAATATATTCAAAGAAAAAAAGATTTTATGCTAAATTTGTATAATTGCTAATGAGACATCCAACAAAAGAGTATACACTAGTCAAATGAACAGCAGTACTTCTTTTCTTTTATTATCATGAAAACTTCACTTAGAAATGGAGTCAGTGCTTAAGAACACAATTATGCTTTGTGCTTTTTTGTTTTTTAGCCATGGATGAAATAATATTCTTTATTTTTATGTTCAAGATAAGGACTCTGATTATATTTATATCAAAAGCATTTTAAATAATAATGGTAGAAAAATGAGCTTCAAATTACATTTATGCTTATTTTAAGTCTTCATTACACTAGCTGAGTGGTGCAACATGGATTTTGAATAAATGAGAATTAAGGTCAAAGTCTGTTTAAAACAAAAGTGAAAAACAAGAGCTAGTTCTTTTTCTCAGTTGAGTCTGAAATTATTGCAATGAAATACCTAATCCATGGTACTCCACAGCAACCAATGGAGACTTACAAAAGATACTCAGACAATCTGTTGAGATCCAGACAAATGGCTCAGAACAGGTCAGTGTTAGCTAACTTGTTTTCCCCACTAGCAGTGACCTGAGCTTGATCTTCTCACACAGATACAGGTTAGGACCTTTTTCCTAGCCAGCTGAGGCACATATTTTGGAGAAACTCCAGTGGTTTCTAACTACTTAGGTAAAAGTGCTCATTTTTCACTATCCTAAGGTGATAGGTAAAAAAAAAAAAAAAAAAAAAAGAGATAAAATGTACTAACCAACTTCAAATTCATCTTGACTTATTTCAGTAGTCTGGACAAATCCACGGGATACCTACAGGGGACTATACTTTCAATAGCTCATGTATATTCATGTACATAAGTGATGCATATGTCAAAAAGCAATCCTAGCTTCACACATAAAATGAAAGTCTCTGTGCTGATCATCATCTGCTAGAAGTGAGATTCTGAGGTCACAATAACTCATGAAAACAGCTCAATGCTCACCAACAGGCAAAAAAGGCAATCCAACATTTGGATTAGCAAGGGAATAGATGGGCCATTGCTATGCCACTATGCAAATTTGTGGTTGCTGCACCTTGAATACTGCATGCAGGTTTTCTCCCTTCATCTGAGAAAGGAAATGGTAGAACTGGAAAAGGTTCAGAGAAGGGCAAAAGGGATATCGAAGGTATGGAATAGCTTCCATAGAAGGAATAAATATCTAAGCTACACCTTTTCAGCCAGGAAGAGAAATTACTTTAAGAAATGTGAAAAGGGTCTACCCAAATCATAAATGTCATGAAAAGACTGGATATGGATTGGTATCCACTGTCTCTTCCTGAGCAGGAATCAAATGAAGCTATTAGGAACCAGGTTGACAACAAACAAAAGGAAGTGGTTTGTCACACACTACGTAGTAGATTTGCGGAAATCCTTGCCAAAGGATATTGTGGGATGTGCAAAGCCTACGACAATTCAAGGGGAAATTGAGCAAGCTCATAGAAAAGCTTCCACTGAAGGTTATTATGTATAATAAACAACATCTTGCCCAGGAAGTTGCTGAGATGCAGATACAGGATGTTGGCAGAGTATTAGAATGAGGTGTCAGTACGGGCTTGTCCTGATCTTACTCCTCCTTAGAAAACTGTTCACAGTCATTGATGGAGTGAGGAAACTGAAGGACACAGACCTTTGACATGACCTAGTATACCTCTTCTTGTACACATACTACACACTGGATACACATGCTTGCACTCCCTCAGATCCGGGCAAAAAAAAGACCACTGAACACTTAAAAAGTAAGAGAAAGTACAAGGCAAAATTTAAAGAAATTTCTTTTGTCAAGTGTTGGACATTCAGACATATCCTATAAAATGAAATTGTGAATGTTCTTATGGTTTTCCCTGAAGCTAACTTTTGGGTTACTTTGGTTTATCCTTTTGTACACATTTAACACCCAGCAGCATTTACATTTAATATCTACCAGCATTTGAGAGCCTGAGATGTAACTAAACCTGGGCAGCTAAAATATATAGAGCAGCAATTATTTATTTTCAAGACATCAGTTACACTTTTGCCTTCGGCTAAAGATGTGGAAGCCATAGCACACAAGAAGTACTCAAGATGAGAAGTTATACAAGAAAGAGAACAAATTAATTTAAGAAGATAGTGTTTTGAAAAGAATGCTTAGGTGTTATTTGTCCAAAATTTGACCAATTTAATGATCTCTGCCTGGTGGGTAATGTATTCCCAAGATTAAGTACCTACTAAAGAGATATGAAGGCAAGAAATATTGACCACTGTGTTGCCAGGAAACAGTAAAATAAAATCTGAAGCAAATAGACACCCTTTAAGTTATAGCTACAATATGTGGACTTCCATTTCTGAAAATCTTTGCAGTCAGAGAAGGCAACATAAGTTAAACCATACTCTCAGAGCAGTGTGGACATTGTTGGCTGCATCAATTATTATGTCGAGGCTTTAGGAAGGAAAGAACTACAAAACTGGCTGGAGTTTTGGCTCTATGGGAACAAATCAATAGCAAGACAAATGTGACAGTGTGAAGAATGTCATTTGGAAGTTTCTAATGAATCATTTCAAGCAATGGGGAAAAAAAAACAAACCACAGAGAGTTACATATCAAAAAATACTGTTTATGTCACATAGGTAGGGCACTGCCTATTGTTACAGAAAAGTAATTCTCCTGTACATGTGGACAGGTCTATGAAGAAAATGCAACTGTGAGTGTAGAATATATTAGTACACTCGTGGTATCCTGCATAGGCAACAATGGGGGCCTGCTAGCGTGTGCTCAAGTTGTCTTTGCCCTGCCATTACCTGTGCTAGCAACGCCGCTGAGCCTCACCGATGAACCACCTCAAGCACAGGGGGTCTCTGAGCAGGGAAGCGCCACAGCACTCAACACTCTGTGGGGGTGACCTATACTCAAAGGGGTTCTGCTATCATGATGTTTTACCTAGCAGCTGCTGTTCACAGCCATTTCTCCCCTCTTCACACTGTCAGACTGCTTCCCTTCCGCCCATTCATGTGACAGGAGGTACTGGTGTATTCTTCTTCACTGCAAAACCCAAAGACCACAAGCAAATGCCTTCCAAGAGCAGGCAAGTCATTCCCTGCCAGGAAATCCCTATTGTATGCCTGTCCTGTTCTTACCTTGTTCTCGAAATATCTAATAATGGCCACTCTGAGAAGCAACGCTCTTGATTAAATGGATCTACGATCTGGCATTTCCTACAATATTCATGCATTGAGTCAGAAAAAAATTTGACAGGTTTGCACAGACTACAACGTTCACCTCTGTATGGCTCTAGAGACATAGTTTCAGAGTTATGGCAAACAAAAATTGCCAAAGAATCCCAACAGGTCAGTTTTCAAAAGAAAGCTCTCAAAAGATATCATATATACATGGTGATTACAAAGCTTAAGGAATTTTGTACAGGTACCTGAGAAACACTATCAGGAAGAAGCCAGATCTCTACTGAAAAATACAGTTTGTTTTTGACAAATTTATCATTTGTCTATGCGCACATTTATGCATACCTATCACTCTCAGGTCTCGAAAGAAACTCATTTACTTAGACTTATCAGAAAACTGAACAACTATATACAGTAGTATGCAAAAAAGACTGAAACAATCCATTGATTGGTTTCCAATCAAATTCCAATGGAATTAAGACATTCTAGAATTCATCAGTTATTCAAACAAGTAGTATTTAATTCCAAAGCCTTAAGATTTCAGTGAAATGTTAAAATCAACTATTATACTAAAAATGAAAATACACACCAAAAAACCATAATCTTCAAACATATTTTTTCATGTTAAGCAAAACAGAGAAGTAGATTTTATCTGCATAGAGAAGGCTGTTTTCCCTTGCAGAAGAGTTCACTAAAAACACATCAAAACAAATTCAGAGATTTCTGACCCTTTTAAACTTAAGTCATCCTAGAGTATATTAGGGGATCACCGAAACATTAGTAAATTAATGGCCATCATTATAGTAGCTGTCACAAGTCAGTCTAATTGTAGCCATAAATACAAGAAAAAAAAACTTGGGGGTTTCCCCACAATTTTATTGGAATATCAATACATGCTTTTTAGAATGCACTCAACCACCAGTCATAAACACAAAAGATGCCTGAAGTTAAAAAATATCTTCTTTCATTTAATTTTTACATAGAGTTTGTGTTTATTAATCCCCACCCTTTGCATAGAAGATTGACTTCTAAAATGTGAGGCAAGTTGGGAGAACAGACATCTCATTAAGCTCAGTGGTGACTACCAGTTAAGAATCATACTAATGTATTACTCCTGACAGAAACATGTTTCTTAGACCTCAGCTTTAGAGACACATTACTCACTGAGAAATGCCTATGGCACTTCATGGAGATGGGGGAGAAAGAAGTGATTAGACTGGTATTGAGCCTAAAGATAAAGTATACATCAATCCAAGAGATAAAACATTGTTTGCCCTGATTAATTCAAAAGAATCCTATTAAAGTTCTAATCTGAATTCATCTCAGCCATTTTACCCATCTATAAAAGAATCCAGAGCTCATTAAAACCCTTGGGGCCATTCACGCAGGGCTCAGACTTTGCCTTCCTGCCACTGTCTGTCTATGCTCTCCATCACTAGGAGGCCACATGTACTTGGCCACTACGGCGTGATGCTTCTTAGTGGGGATGCTCTGGCTACATGGTGTGCCACTGCGCCCAACTGCAGCACGGCAACTGCTGACTCCAGTCCACGGGCTGTCTTTACACCATGATGTTCACCCCCAGCCAGGATGTCCAGGCCCTGTGACAATGGTAGAGGCTCTTGGGTAGAGCAAGAGACTCTTGGGCACATTTGTCCTGTGCTCAGGTTACCCTGGAGTGTAACAACTGCTGCACAACCACTTGTGCACCCACCTCCCGCTGCTGAGGGGTCGATAGTGCCTGCTTAAGCAGGCCAGGTAGCTTCTCTCTATAGGGATGCATGGATAATGAGAGATAGTAAACCTACCCTACGCTGGTATTAATCACTGCAGCACCCACCAAAAGTAAGATTACTATCCCAATGTGCTGTCTGCCAAAGACAGCTGATTGAACTATAATGCTTACAATCAATGATCTAATCTTATTCTTTGAATAAACTTTGATGTGCCTACCTTGTCCATGAACTTCCCTGAGATCTGTGATTCAGCCCTTAATCTGCAAGTCTATCAACTTTAGGTTAACAGCTCACAAAGCTTCTGCATTTCTGTTGCTAAGTCAAACTCTAACTTTGAAGACCAGACCATCTTCCTGCTATTTCCTCAGGGATTTCAAACTCTCATCCAAAACATGGCTAGATTAAGGTCATGACCTGAATTCAAATAATTTATCCTGCACTCTTCTGCTTTCTTAATTTCCTCTGATTCTACAGCTTCCACTGAATTGAATGATTTTTTTTTTTTCTATTCTCAAAGCTCTCTAGAAATTATCGCTAGGTGTTTGGGGTGCTGCTTTTCTAATATATTTTGTGCTCTCAGCTCCTGCCACATTTTCATCAAGGATAAAGGCTCTGTTGCTATCACAGAGACTGAGAACAAAGAAAGATAATTTGGGGGTAGAAAGAAGAATACCTAGGAAAAAAAATCTTCATTCCCAGCCATCTCTGTTATCCAATTGAAATTAAAGTAAACAAGGCCTCTTTACTTCATTTTTAACTCAACAACTTTTCTGTTGCCCTGCCATATATCCATATACTTCTCATCCTCCAATTTCCCCTTAGTGTTCACTTCTAACCACAAGTTTCCATTCATATATACTTTTACCCATTCTACCTCTCACTAAAATGCCCTGCTACTATCCTGTCAATTCCTGTTACTATCCCACAATATCATCCTGTCACAATAACAGTAAACACACATGGAAATCCACCATGTATATTTTTCAGTCATTTTGACAGTAAGACTGAGCATGGCTGGTAGTTTAGTGGACTGATTTGAAAGAGGAGGAGATGGGAAGATTTGGAAACAAAGCACCAAAGGCAGAAAGTGTGTTCCAGGTAAGGGCAATGTTATGGCAAGTAATGCCAAGGTCTCTTCAAGGTCACTGCCCCTCAAGCTCCTCTAAAACACCCTTTTTCCATAGTGTAAGACTACACTGAAAGTCTTGGGTTTTTCCAAGCACGAATATGGCAGTAATTCAAGTTCCTGAGCTGACAAAAACCACAGATGGGTTTAAGGAGCTGACAGAAAGTTATCTGATGAACAAATGCAAAGTATAAACACATGGATTTCCAGGCTTTATTCTGTCTTTAGCTAGTTAGGGACAAGATGAACACCAAGGGCCAAATCCTAGTTCCGCTCAAGTCAGCTGGAGTTTTGCCATTGACAGTATCTGAGCTGTGTTTCCCCCTGAAGTCAGAATTCATCCTCCACCTCGCAGGAAGAAGGCTGTCATACTTGCCTGATGTTTACACTAAACGGAAGTTTCACTGAGAGGTGAAGTAAGATGAGATGCACAATATATGTCTCTTACTCTTTTAAAAAATAATTTGTTGGAGAATCTCGTAAGCAGGGATGTTTATGACAGCAAGTACAAGAGAAGAGTTAGATCCAGTGTGGGTGGGGTGTTGCGTAAACAGAGGTTTCACACTGGAACCAGAACCTCCGCCTCCTTCACAGTGCTGTCTGTGATGGTCAAACAGTGGATTTAAAGTCTGGTTTCATTCTTGAAGCTTTCCGAAGGACAGCTGCAACTAGAGCATAAATGTACTGCCTTTGCAATATGTGGAGAGGTTTAGGGAAGACTAATATGAGAGCACCAAACTCTCTTCAGTTGTGATTTACTCCAGTCTGAATCTCAGGCAAGAAAGAGAGAGAATCTGGAGCATAAACTCTGCTATCTACAGTAAGTCAGTGTGTCTGCACTCCTATTATCTCTCCCACTTATTTAAAAAAAATGGTGGTAATAATTTCCTCATAAAACATCAAAATACCTGTAATCTAGAAAAATATTCTTAATACTTTCCCTGTCTAAAGAGGTCATAAAAGCTTCAGGCATGTTCTGATTGATGCATCGTATTTGCAGATGTGCTCATGAGAATACTCCTTAGTCTCTTCTGATAAACTACAGCATCCACCACATTCATTTTCAAATTCCTCATTGTATTAGCCTGTATTTTTCAAAGAGGATTTTATTTTTCCACTCCCACCCACTTGTAATAACTCATAGGTCTATCACCTATAATCTCCACGGACACAGCATTTACTCTCTCCTTATTCAGCAAGATATTAAAGTTTCACCTCTTAAAAAACATCATCAGTTTCTGTATTATCTTTAACATTTCATTTGACATTTGACTAAGAAATTTGTCTGCAAAGTGAAATAAGTAAGTTGCAAAAGAGAGAATAGTTTCTTGGATTTTTTTGTTCTCATTTATTCTATATCCCTGAAAAAGTAATTATCCAGCATATGGTAAGTTAAGAAGTACATCAATTTTTTTCTTTACATACAAAAACATATGCCATTGTGAATTCAGTTACTTTTTCAGTGACAGCCTCAGACTTCAGAAATGGAAAATTGTTTCAAATATTACTCAACTATTACATTTCTAGAATAATCTTTGACAATCATAAGGCAGGAAGAAAGCCAGTTTAAAAAGTCTTCTAAGAACTGCACCTAAAAGTCTGCAAATATGACAGTTCACACACATTCCTTGGCTTCTACACAATGGCTCATTACTTTTCTATTCCTAACAGGGTCATGTGGAGTATCAGAAGAATTTTTGAATTCCAACTGTGGTCTTAAGCAAACAAGTTGCATTTAGAAATCATCTCTAACCACAAAATCACTTCCTAGCTCTTGTATCAAACCTAGTCAGATTTAGAAAACCTCTAGTTTGACTGTGCAAAAGACAACAAAGCAACACAGGAAGTTCTAAAATTGCCTGCCAAAGGAAAATTGAAAATCTGAATGATCAACATTTGGTTCATATGCAAGATACCAATATTATTATGGACATTTAGATTACTTAAAGCTGCAAACTGGCTTTATACACAAAGCTATGTAAATAAGAAAGCGTGTTCCTCTATATGTCTATTTTTAAAGAAAGCATGTAATCATGGATTAAAAAAATAAAAATAACACAGCACTCAGTACAGGGATGTAAGGGAGCTGCAAGGCATGCCACGTAAGAAATGCTGAGATGTGGCTTTTTAATTTTTCATTGCTTTCATGCTGCTGCAGTCAGGCCCACACTTGTCTAGTGGGGCCTGCTTAGCTTTCCATCAAATCTGATGGTCAGCACTCTCTAATACCCAGCCCAGCATGTGCCTTTTAAACAAATTCTCCATTTAGTTTACCTGCTCAAAACTCCCATTTTGCTACAGCGACTCTCCAGCAGCAGCTCTACCTGTACCTCATAAACAGGAGAAGTATATAAAGCAGCAGAAGGTAGAAGGGTGCTGCTGGAAGCCTGCACTGCCAACTCCTCCCAGAGCTTGCTGTTGTAGTGAGGTATGAATCTGCATCCACTGCTGTATGAACACCCTGAGCCACCTTCCCAATACAGGCACGTAGGCTCTACAGAGCTGCTCCGCTTTCTATCCTGCAGGTAGCCGAGTGGGTAGTGAGAAAATCTAGCACCTCTTCAAATAAGCATAATGACGCTGTTGTACCTGTTTCCTGGAGCATATGCAATGGTGGCTGCAGTTTATTCCTGTCCTGGAGCAATGGACAGACATAGCAAACAACCCTGTGGTAGATGCAGACAGAGCTCTGTTTTCTCCCTCCTCTGTGGTGTGCTCTTAGGGGAAATTTAACTTACAAATTTTTGGCAATTGCAAAACACAAGCAGTGTCCTCCACCTGTTGTGTTGTGTTCTCCTGGCACATTCCTTCTGGTCTTTTTCAATAGGTCTAAGGTTTATTGGAGGGTAATTATGAGCTCAGAAGTATTTTATGGCCAGTGATGAGTGAAAGCAGGTGGAGAAGGTGTAAGGTGCACTGTTATCACCTAATCGGCTACTGACTGCCTACCTGAGGCTGCAGTGGCTGGGATTCAGCCTGAGGACTCCACCTACACACACTGGGTCACATCCAGGTTGTACAGACAACTTCTGGCATTTGCAAATTACTCCACTTTTCTGTCTTAGTGATTTGAATTTAAATGAGCATTTCTGTGTATTTTGCTACTTCTAAAGTGAAAGCAAAGCAAGTTAAAAAAAAATAATCTCACAGCATCCTACTGAAACCTTACTCATCAAGCCAGGTGAAATATTTCTGGATGCACTCTTTCTGTTACTTGAACTAGGGGAAAAACTGACACAAGATACGTGATTAGCACAGGTTAATTAGCAGGAGGCCCACACAGGTTTTCATAGTTATTTGCTAACTTGGAGGAATGCCGAATTCGTAATTCTTGGTTTAAAAGGGAGAATATTACTAGGACCAGACTTTTCTGCTGGGTTTTGTTTTTTTCCCCCAAGGACTGCCTTCATGTCTGACTTTCCATAGTCTGGGCCATTCATAATTGTCTCCAGATCCCAGACTCATTCTTGACTGTGCTATCTCAGTCACAGTTCTGCTAGCTCATTTTCTGAATCCTAGTCTTTCCTTTTCCTCCTAAAAGCAAGAAATGAAATTATTAGAAAGTAAGTTCCTGAGTCTATCTCCCATCAAAATCAACACAATTAGTATGAATCAAGGGATCTTTTTCCTGCCAGATTATTTAAAAGAGAAATTTGGCTGGTAAATAGAAGTAAACATTTAACAGCACATCCAATTTTAAACATTTAGGTTCCTGAGAATAGCCAAGAATTTTTAACAATAAAAAGATAAAGGTGAACCGCAGAATCAGAGAAAATGGAATAACATAGTACTGAGATAACAATTCTGGGCTGATCATCTGAGTTTCTGTAATAATTGTTGATAAGAACAAATGCAAAACCTTTCAGACAACCTCTTGCAAAACTGATGTAAATCATGTCAATTACTCAGAGGA
The DNA here is from genome assembly GCA_033628505.1 of Tringa tobata. Lineage (NCBI taxonomy): Eukaryota > Metazoa > Chordata > Aves > Charadriiformes > Scolopacidae > Tringa > Tringa tobata. Next base: position 5,158,077 of record JAHREE010000183.1, read on the forward strand.
TGAACACAGAGTCTGTATCACTGATCCATCCTAACAAATCCAGCAGCAGTCACAAGAAAGACCAGAAGATCAATTTGAGCCAGCTAAATATAAATCTGTTATTTGTCAGAATCCATATGGACAGTTGTCCTTGGGTTGTTCTAATCGCATTGCTCAGAATTTTTCTTTAGAAAAGTATACAATGCATCACAGAATCCAGTGTTCCCAAGACACTTTTATTCCCAATAGACCTGGTTATTAAATGCTTCTATTAGCCCGATTTTGTTATTGCTATTAATATTAATCAGAATTTTGCTGTTTCTAAAGAGGAAAAAAACATTGCATAATGCGCTCTGTACACAGTGAATAGAAGTATTGTCTTTGCCCATAGGTGATGCCTCCCAATACCCATTACTGATGAACACACCTTGGGTTGTTTGCATTAGCAACTGCTCCCATCACCTACTGAAAATAATTAGGATCATTTATTGAAAAGCTGATCCTACTGAAGCATCCGCTTGTATCCCTTTTCCAGTTCTATACATTCAGGAGCAGCACAATGATGCACTCTACAGAGGTATGACCTATAAGGTAAAAAATTGTTCCTTTAAAAGCTACAAAACATTTTGTATGTTTTCAATGTTTTATCCTTGAACAAGAAGAGCAAAAAAAGAAGGATCCTTCAATGTGCTGGGATTATGAATTTTCAGCTCACAAATCCACTTCTCCCCCCACAAATGTTCTAAACAAACACACTTTAACAAGACTTAGATTTATAGCCATTTGTGAGCATAGCGGGCAAATTACAACAGAAGAATTTGTTTTTACGTAAAAATATTCAGTATCATCCTTGAACTTGGCATTATGCCACTACCTGAAGATCAGGATTACTTATTTTTGTTGTTTGGTCACATGCAGTTTCCTATGTATTTCCCGGTTATCTATCACACCTCAGCTTTTCCTTTCCCAGTGAGTGTAGCTGATTTACAGAAACAGTAACAATTTAAGATGACAGAGTTCACTCTGGATAAAAGAATTAGCTATTGCAAACTGTTGCTAATTTTCTGCCTTGGCATATGTTCTGCAAGCTTTCATGGAGGCTTTAAGCTTAAATCTCTGCTATAAGCTCTGTAAAGCTTTAATTGGCTTTTTGACCATAAAATCCCCACCAGTTTTTTCTTCTGGCTTTCTGGATATGCTGGCTTTTTAAGTCTAATTCAGTCTTCATTCTGCATTTTGTACGATTGCTGCTTTTATGCACATGGAACTAGTCCACAATTACCTTTGTATTCAAATATATAAATTAGTACAGCTTTTCCATACCAACCAAAGAATTGCTAAAACTTCCTTCTATTAGTTATTGCAGGGTGGCTACCTTTGCAGAGCACTGCCCATCCCCTCTGGACAAATGGCCATTGCTTGGCCACTGCACCAAAGCTCAAGTCTGCAGGAATCATCAAGCCACATCAGCTGTAGACAAATCGGATGGCAATCCCACTCCAATTACCTGGCCAATAGCACTGCCTGACCAATTTAGTGGAATCAAAATGTTTTAAGCCACCAAGATTATGTGCATCCCCTGTTGTAGACAGCTTCAATATTACTGCCATTATTAATACTAAATCTGAAAGCAAAAGCAGAGCAAGAGGGAGATAACCTGAATAAACATCTGTCTTCAGGATGCTAGTAAAATGTTTTAGCTTCATCTCACAGTCCCTCCTGATGGCTCACCTCCTGGCCCTTGGACCGCTTGGTGGAAAGCCAGTAGACACCTCACCACGACTGACCCAGAAGAGGAGCACTTCACATGGCTCCTTGTGCCCTTGCAGCTGCGCTCCTCAGCCTTCCTCTTCCTCACGCATCCACAGAACCACTCTGGGCTGGTGGGGAGCGACAGGTCCTGGGAAACATCTGGTCTCCGACAGGTAACAGATTACCCTGACCTACGTCACCTGCCTTCTCTCGGAGCCAAGGCAAAGGGCTGCACTGGGAGACGGTGCAGCTTCTGCTCTGGGCAGGTCTGCTTCTTCACCTTGAATTCCCCGTGAGCTTTCTGGCAATGGTTTTAAAATTGCCAGGGAAACTGGTCTGCCTGAAAATTAGCAGCAGCACCCCAGGTATGTCTGCACAAGTGTGGATGTGACCTGATCATCAATGTGCTCTTTCCGCTGTTGGGAAAAGCACAATTAATTAAATCTGCTACTCAACACACAAGATCACCTATTAAAAACCACCTATGAATAATCTCATTAAGCAACACGGGTTTTGCTTATCCCTGAATCACCTTCCTGAGAGCAGATGCCAGACACTATATAAAAGAGTTTATGAGCATACAGAAGTCTAGAGGGAAAATCCTGCTGACCAGTCACAAGAGAGAACACACCACAGCTGCTGAGCAGCATCTCCTTAAAATATTTGCCAGCCCTCAATGCTGAAGGACATCGGGACCTCTGACGGCTCCCATACTTTCAAATCAAAGCTGCAGCAGACAGGTACTGCTTTTGCAGTGCGGTTTGTTTAAGCAAATCAAAGGAATTGGCAATGCTGCCTCAGACAGCAACAGAACAGTAAAATGAAGATAGGAAAGATTACAGCAAGTGGTGGACAAAGAAAAAGATGGCCAGCAGGGAACAGCAAATAAAACAAAGGCATCAGAGGAGGCAAATGACTGAAAAAACATAGCAGTGATTGCACCTAATCAGCTTCAATTTTTTGAAATTACTTAACTTAAAAAAAATAATTTATCTTTTTTTTTCCAAATCCTTAAATTATTTGAACAATTGTACTGCTCCAATTCAAGAAAACTGTAATGACAGAAATTAGGAAGGCTGTGTTTCTTAAAGGTTGTTATTGCTAGATAATGTTAGTTCAGTTTACCAAAAAAAAAAAAAAAAGAAAAAAACCACACACAACCAAACCCTGTGGGCAAAACAGACATTACTGAAATGTTGCTTACACAGTTATTCCTAAAGTCTTCCACAAACTGTTTCTGTACTTAAAATCAAGAATGTGTATAATTACTGCAGCATCAGGAGCTAAGTTTGTTATTTTTTGCTTTCACAAGATTTAGTTCCATCACAACAAAACAGCACTTCCTTAAGAAAGCAATCTTGATTTTCAGCCTTTTAGCAGAATTACAGTGAACTTTTGAAATACAGACAGAACAGATTTGTGTAAGAGCCTTTGAGAGGCTCCTGAATTCATACTCAGACACGTCGATGAAAATTTCCAAAACCACTTAAGTGACATGGAAGCACAAACCCCAAAGCTCTCTCCTGCAGATCTTGCTGGAGAGCTGTAAATCATCAGCTTCCCTGACATGCAGAAGTGCAGGATGCTGCATAGCAATTGTAGCTACAAATACCGCTCACGCTGTTTACTTCTCAGTTTTCTCTGTACTTTTTTTGTGATATGGATACTAACAAAGCCCTGGAACTGTACTTTGTAGTTTAGACAAGCATTTTAAACCAAAAGTTAGTAGGAGAAAACCCTCTATATGATCTGAAGTTTTATAAAGCTCTATACAATCTGAGGCTTTCACAATTAGAAAAGTTAATATATAGGCATTGCGCATTTCAGTTTATAAAACACAGAAAATAATGAGCCTGCAAGTTCTTTTCTTTTTAGTCGCAGTTTTATGCAGACCGTGAAAGTGTGTGGAAAGAATTCACTGAGAAAATATAAAGGCCAATTATGAATCACAGACTTATGAAAATGACTGCATTGTGGGGTCAGGAACAAGTACCCACCTGAGAAGCTAGTTAAGTACCAGCCAGAAAATTAGGAAAGTTATACTGCCCCTGTATATTTCTCCTTCTTACAAGCAAAAGAACTCTCCCAAAGTATGTTTTTTGTCTTACTCTACCACCAAAAAAAAAAGGTAAAAATAAACTTAATAGATTTTTAAAAACAAAGAAGGAAGAGTTGATGGCAGCATCAAACAGCAAGTACATTAGTCGACCAAAGCTTTTCTGCACAAATTACAGACCTACAGACCACCCTGACACAACTACAGCAAGATGCATTGGGCTTTAAGCAAGAAAAAAACCATATTTTCAATGCTGAACTTCGCTGCATACAAAATTTCATTTTCATTTCTTTAGTGTATGAGAATAATTTTTCATATCTCCGTTATTTTCCACCCTTTTGGCTCCTTGGGATTAAAGCCAGAGCAAGAGGAATCTGGCATTACTCCTCTGTATCACCAGGCACCTGCTACAGTTCACTGCCCTTTCCTATGCAGTGGCATAATTTCCATGGGTGATTACGTATTTCTCTTTCCCGGTTCACTTGGTACCCAATATACAATTTCTACACTGGGCAAGGCATAAACAGCTGTCCAAACACCAACTTAATTTGTGCCATCTCACCAACCCCTTGATGGGAAGGCCGGATGCTATTCAGCAAGCTTAACTGCAAGGTCCTGAGCAGCGGTGGGAAAACCCAGTAACACTAATATGGAGTAAGTAGCATTCCTGCAGAAACATGGGCTGCTGTGGATCATGAGGTGAACAGAAGTCATCAAGACCATGCTGAAGGGTAGTGATGAAATAGAGATTTGGAGGCATACTGGGTACACCTAGCACCAGTACACTTACAGTACTTTCCCCCACGATGAGGCTCAGGCTGGGAGGGTGCTCCCAGGCACACAGAGTGACCCACCTGCAATGTCCTCCAGCAACTAGAGCTCTACACACTATGTGTGAGCCCAGGCACAGCGACCAGCATGCACTCCACTGCTGGTTGAAGTGTCAGGTGGGCATGCAGTCCACGGAGAGGAGACAGAGGTGTAGATGTTAACACTCTACCAAAACATGAAAAGCTTCTGCAAGGGGTAAGGGAATAATGGTCTGCAATCCACAGGGGGAAAGATAAAAAGAAGTGAGCTTCAGTCACAGACAGATAGATCCAGGTTTGATATTTGTGATGAACTATTCATCACCCTGAGAGGTGGCTATGGGACAACAGCTAGCATGGATGAAGCCCAGTTAAATGCTTAGAGACACCAACAGTCCACAAAGTCCAATGAACTTTCTACAGAGACAACCCCCCTTCCATGCATTCTCCCTAGAAAGGCTGGCTGCACAACTAGTAATTTGTGCAAGTGCTTCTATGGCCAATTGATCTTTTGGCTAATGATTCCTGCCTTCTGCAGAGGTTAACAAGTCCAGAAGGAGGTGGATGTGTTTGTCTGAGCAGAAATCTGGATTAGTAGAGGTGGTCTTCCATTTTGGAAGTGATGATGAAGCACCAGTGCTCCCCACCACTAGTGAAGCACAGTGTTCACTGTTTGCTTTTTCTCCCCTGGTTGCCGGGCAACCACAGAATCTTTTACATCTGTAAATGCAGCAAATACCTTATTTTGAGCCATTTTAATATTCAGTATTCAGCCTGGTGAAGAGCTGATTCATCGGCACTTTTCTTCAGATGGGTATAATTAAGCCTTGTACTGTAGTATAAGCCTCTGGAGTTGGTAGTAGGTTGAAATTACAGGAGATGAAACAACAGTAGGAAAAAACACAGGTTGAGCATCATTAGAAAGGGGTCTGACACATTGCTCATTCTTTATCCTCATGTGGACCAGGCCTGTATCACAATGGCACTTCATAGAATGGGATTCCTTAGATATAAACTTTAAGTTTTTTGCATGCTTAAGTTATTCTATTTCTATCTAGAAAACATGTACAAGGGATGAAAAAACATAAAAGGTACACGACTGATGTAACAGTCATGACTAAATTTATTGGGAGTGTTGGGCATGCACAATTTCAATCCTGTTTAGTATCTCCCAACATCTCTTGAAAAAAACAACAGACAAGGCCAATTAATAACCATGTAGATATATGCTTCTACCACTACATGACACCAATTATATGATCAATTGCGGTGTTACGCTCTATCAATAATCTCACCCACAATACAGTAAATAACCAAGCTCCTCCACAACTCATCCTAAAAGCACCAGCAGATGTTTTGTGACAATCTTGCTGCAATGGTGTAAGATTTCACTATTTCCAGTTCTTTTTCCTGCTGTGCTGCCTGCCCTACCACACAGCAGTAGAAGACAATGCACACTTATGGCTCACTTGCTCCCATGCAAAGCTTTGGTTTTAAGCATCTGATCTGAAACTGCCAGTGACACTGGGTTTGAGCAAAGAAAATGCACCGCAAAAGGGACTATGCTGAAGGGGCTTACAGACCAACAGCTCCTGCCAAGCCTGCCACAGGGTAGGAGGCTATGAGTGACAACATCTAAAACTTCTGCACAAAATATAACTAAGATATGCCTTAAACCTCTCACAACTGCTCAGGAGACTTAAAACAGTCACTGGTTTGAAAAGGTGAATGGAAGATACTGGGGAATACTGGCTTTGTTTGTCTGTTTAAGAAAAATCAGCCATCACAGAATCACAGAATCTTCTAGGTTGGAAGGGACCTTAAAGATCATCTTGTCCAACCGCCAACCTAATTCTGACAAAAAATAAACACCCACATCACCACATCCCTCAGGAGTACTGGGCACTTAGCTGATCAATTCATGCTTATTTAGTGCTTTTGAAAACCCCTTTCTGCACACTCAGAGTTCTTGGTGTTGGCTGCTCAGCAAACTATGGGAATTCTACCACTGATGTTTATGGGAACAAAACTAGACCAAGGCAAGAAGCTGTAAGAAATATTATTTTCCCTTTTATTTTTAAGTCTTCCAAGATGATGCAGGACACCAAAGCTTCTTGATATTTTGTCTGTGATGTTGTGTATGTATGTCAGGCCTTCTTCAAACAAGGCCACTTTAATGCATGATTGAGACAGATTCAGACAATCTACAGGAAAATCAAGAAAAAGCACATTTTTCAAAACATCTCAGATAAGAAAAAAAAGAAGAAAAAAAGCTATTTATTTACTATTTCATATTGTGACCTCATTAACCTACATGAAACATTAGTATACCAAAACCTTACCAAAGGAAGATTTATGCTGCTGGCCTTAGGATAAAGAGAAACAAATGGAATAGGATTCAAGCAAAATATTCCTTAAAATTATTTCCAAATAGATTTTTAAAAAAAACTTCCCTGACAAATATAAAGAGACAAAAAATAGGCACATGTAATGATTATGCTAAAAAGTGACAGTTTTATAAGTGATCTCAGTCGCTTGATCAAAGAACTTTCCACTATTGTTTTTCATTCTGACAACCAGCCAGAACAGATTCTCCTTTAAAACAAAGTTGATATTTTAAAACATAACTACAAGTTCAGATTTGAAATTGCATTGAAATACATTTTAGCTAAAAACTTAGCATATTTTCTAAGTATTCTTCTTCAGAAGGGGAAAAGTCTACCAGAAGCAGAGATTGCCTCAAAAAAACAAACACAAAGTTTTTGACCACATCCTTAATTTTTCTAAGTGATGATTTCCGATGCAACTCACAAGCTGAGAGGTTATAACCTTTTCCATAGAAAACTTGAATATCTTAGAGTAACTGGACTGCCTAGTAAATACAGCAATATCTTTCTTTGTCCTTTGTCATATCAATTTCTGAAGTAAAATATCAATGATGTTACTGTAGAATGACGATATAAGCAGCCCATGTTGATAGTTGTGAGAAAAAAAAAGAAAATTTAAGATAAGCATTGAGGCACACAAGCTCTTTAGATCTCAAATAAAAGCAACAATGTCAAATGCAGATTAACTGTTATGAGTTACTAGTCTAGGTTAACTGGATATATATATTGGTTGGTGCCAGCAGAGCATAGGACAATGTTCACAGATGAGGCTGCTGTAGAAATCAGTCCTTCTAGAGGACACAGGAACAATCACTGTTCCTAAGTCTAGTATACTAAGAGGCTAGTTGGGGCAGTTTGAGGTGAAGCCCAGTGAAGAGACAAGGATTTGTTTGAGCCCAATGAAGAGACAAAGATAAGATTTATGTCCCAGACTTTTCTTCTGAAGGCATTTCAATGTCTCCAGTCCATTCTTCTGCCTTTCGCAGGAATCCTTTTGTAAACAGCGAAGAGGCAGATCTTAAATACAAGCAACATCAAACAAAAACTGACTCCTCGGAGCTATTGCCTTTAGCTGCAGAAAGAGGTGAAAGCAACAGAAAGAAGAGCTCCTGCTTCTGGAATAGGATCACATTTTTCAGGTCCTCATGACAACACCGTGCTTTTCCAAACTCTCACCGTGCTAGACAGGAAACAGCCTTTTGGCATATGGGGCCCAATTCTCAGACACAACTGGCAGAAGGGAGGTCTCCTGGTTTCTATAAGGGTAGCCATCTAGATCCTGCATCACGTGGCAGAAATCAGGAAACATACTATGCTACTCTTCTTACCTGATCCTTGAAAGAAGGGTCACTGAAATGAAACACAAGTGGCAGTTATTCCATCTCTAGGTCTACCACAGTTCCTTTTACATGTTTTCCATGGCATTGAAACTGGGTCTTTGCACAGCAGAGGCTCTAGCATATTATACTGCGATATTTACAAGCCTCATTTACTGCAAAAATGAATTGACTATTAGTTAGGAAGTGAACTAAAGTAATAGGGAACCTCTGCAAGGTTGCAGTAAGAATAACATCTTCTGCTCTCAACCTCAGGACAAAGAGGTACGCCATCAGTCATGATTATGGGTAAAAAGTCATTATTCATTAAATTAAATGGTCTGGAAAACAAAGCAAGCTTGGCTATTTGCAGTAAATGCCTGGGGAGGCTCCCTCTTTCCTTAAGTTGCTCAGGCTTTCAATGTCCTTGATCCATTTGCTTTGTGTCAGCCCATACCACCTGGATATAAATCTTTTCTAGCTTCTACTCCGTATGCTGCCTTTTCATAACTTATAAGACCCTGCAGAAAGGTACGACTTATTTATATGCCTGGAAACAGTGCCGGATCTATTTTTTAAACATGCCATTGGTAGTACACATCAACAACTCCTCAAGGTAGTTTCCTGCACTATGCACGGCTCAGTCGCTGCATTACAAATGATGCGGTAACTACCAGCAGACCAAAGATGTACAACTCCAGCAAGACCTCCTCAAGCATTTTCTTCCAGTAGCCGTGATGCTTCACAGGCAGAAAAGCACATCAAATATGCTCCTGAATGTGCTTCTCTCAGGTAATACCAATTCTGATAATCTGCATGGAAAACAGCAGAATCATGGTCCCTTTACTATTTCCAGAGATGTGAATGCTAAACTAAGAGAGCACCAGCATTGTACTTCCGTCCTTTCTTTTCTTTCTTAATCAAACTAAAATATGTTTAAGCAAATATTCATTTCTGCTAATCTCCACTTAAAAGCTAGTTCCATCCAGCCACCTAACACAAATACGTTTTTTCCATTGGGCTCACTCAAGTTTGACAACATAGCAAAGAAATGGTACCCAGAACCAAACTAGGTATATATTCAGTTCAATTTCATCACTGCATCAATTGCCTTTTTCCCAGGATGAGCTGATGGCAGATGAACAGTCACATTTTTCCCCGTCAGTATATCCCATTGTAAATTCATGTCTACAATATTTTTCTTTCTGTCAGACCACCCTCGGTACTGTTGTGTCTCAGGCTTTTCCTCTTTCTAACAAAGATCTGTGTTGAAAATCACTTTTTTGAACCTGTATTAAGGAAAACTCTCACAAGTATGGATGTAACCTAGCACTCTTCCAAATCCAGCTTTGTTTTTGTGCCCATATTTCTAGATGGTTTTGGTCCTTTTATATTACTTCATTGTCCCTACTGTTCTGTAGAACTAGTGTTACATATGTAACCCTATCAGCAGTGTATTACTTGGTGCAATGATTCTTCTCCCCATTTAATCAGAGATGCTGTGCTAAATTTCAGTTTGATGAAAAGATACCATTCCTTTTAAGTCAGGATTTCCTACCTTTTGATAACACGTCAACAACTTTTGTCAGCAGTGGTGTTTTAAAATGTTGGCTGTTACAGCATTAATTGTTTTCTGTTACCTAATTAGATTACTTTTGCAAGTATGAATGACTGCATAATAAAATTTTTAAAAAATAACAACACAACACAAAATAAACAAAAAACCACCACACGAATTCCAGAAATCCCCAATTTCACATAAACGTAATTTGACTGCAGTACAGAACTACATCGTCCACATCCCCTTGACTTCTTCATAATAAAAAATATGTTAAGTTATAAAAAATAAACAATTCCTTTCCACTGTTTGCAAGTCAATGATTTCGTTAGTTCTAAAACTTAATTACAGAAGTTCTACACAATAGTTTGGGTTGGCATCTGAGAAATAGTCAATTAAGCAATGATATTAAAAACTGAAATGATTTGTAAAAAATAGCAGTGCTGGGAAAGTATAATGGTACCAACACTCCTATGTAGCAAAGAAGTAATTCAGAATCCAGCATGCAGGTCAGACCTTCTGGCTGCATTAACAGCACAGATGTATTGAGACTAAAGATTAGAAACAACATCCCCAAGTCAGATGCAGTTTCTGAAGAAAAACCTGTAAGAGAGAAGCAGAAGACTGCAACAGAAGAGTGGTCATAGTGCTTAAAATCCACTAGGATCATAAGGACGAGTACATAGGTTCTTTTTTGAAAATGCACAGATTTAGGTGCATATCTAACTGCTTCTACAAGAAAATTGCTCTCTGCGTATAACATTGCCTGCAGAATAAAAAAAAATAATCAAACAAAAAAACTATCCAGTAAATCCTAAATTTTAAGACATTAAAGGAAATAAAGGAGGAAGAACTAAGGTTAGTCTAAGAGAAAAAGAAGGAAAGCAATAGTTGAAATTCCAGGTGAAATTTTAAATAAAAGTTTATTTTATTTTTGTTCCAGTAATTCAATAGACTACCTATACTGTCTGTTAGAATTAGAGAAGATCCTGTCTTTCCCTATTAATTTAGAAGAGTCCTTACATCCTAGGTCCCCCATGTGCCTAATGAAAATGAAATTACTGATGCTTTACGTAAGATGGAAACATGCAGAGGCAGAAAAACAGAAGGTGCTAGGAAAAATACATAATATAGCAACAGAGCAGAAATATTAAAAAAGGAAAAAAGAACAAAACCAATATCAGATAAACACATACAGTCAAATTATTATAATAACCAAGGGAACAAAAGGCAAATAATTTAATGAGAAACTATAGCAGTAAACTAGATACACTGTTCTATTGCATGTTTTCTTATTAAATCAAATAATGTCACAATTTATATTTGAGCAGTATGGAAAAACTGAAGATCAGCCACATGGTTACATTTATTTAAATCAGCAGAATTTTTGATAATTTTATCGAAACTGTAGCACTCCTTTCAACAGAAACCAATCTTTTCTTACTGTTCACAAAGCACTGCAGTGATGTGGCCAAATAACGATCATCTCTGAGTTTGCTGCTTTAGCCAACAAACAAAATGAGTAGGGTCTTAAAATCCCAAACAAAGTCAGAATGAAGTAAGGTATTTGACCTATAAATCGGCATTGAAACCTATCTGCACTTACCTACAGAACTACTCTTACCAAAGGGAAAAAATAAAAATCACCTACACAACTTAGCCTGAAAGGGAAACATTTTCAGATACTGACAAAAAGAACCTGGTAAAGAGTTGACTAACATGGCAGAAAGCAAACCAAAAAGATGGTGGTGTCTTTTATTCCTTCTTTACTAAGAATGAAGGATGCTTAGAAGGAGGTGTTACATAAAAGATCATGAAGGGTGTTTCTCTTCACTTACATTAAATATAGCTCTAGATTCCTCACATTTTGCTGGATAACTGAAAAATAATGACAGCATGAAATCACAATAGAATAAAGCACAGTGGCTTCTGACTTGTGCAGCTTCTCATTAAAGAGAAAGAATGTTAAGTCAAGTTATTAAAAATTCCTTGTTTACTTTTCATTTCTACTTAAACCTGTTTAATTTAAACCTTTGATAACTGATGGGATGGTCTCTCACTGTGAACAAATTCTTGTGGTACATCAGCGGGTCCTTCAACCAAAAAAACCAGCCTTGGTCTTCCTGACCATTCTTACACAGAGAGCAAGACAAAAACAAAGAGCAGAAAGAAGGAGCAGAAGATGAAAGACATCTGGAACTGATTTCTTTTTGAGATGGAGAGGTTATGAAGCTTGGAAGGTAATACAAGCAAAACCTGTTTTTCCCTGGACTTCACTATTAACTCTCAAATCCAGTAATTTTCACGTATAGAAGATCATGCATGACCATATATAAGCATCAATAATCAAGAGAAGGGAAATGACTAAGTCATTTGACTCCAGTTTAACCAGGAGATAGAAGACTATGGCTTAAATGATCGAGCCCGCCCTGGGGTTGAGCCCAGAGGCATTCCCCCTGCTCTCTCCAGAAGATGAGTGGAGCTCTGGATCTGGTAACCATTTTTTCCATCTCAAGAACTCAACAGACAGGCAAAGTCTCCTCAACCATTGCCACACAGCCCTTGCAGCAACATCTGCCCTGTGGGGGCATCACCCACATTCCTCCTCAGTGGGCTGCATGACCTCCAGGCAGCTCCCTCTGAAATGGCTCTGTGGAAACAACTCTGTGTGGTTCTGCTCACACCATTTCCTTTTTCTTCTGTCACACCCAGATATGAACTAAAGTCTAGACGCCAGGAAGGCGGCCCACAAGGCACAGGAGTGTGCCAGCACATACCTTGAGCTAACTCCACAGCCACAGGGGACAGGAACTGAAAAGTCCCTCCATGGGGCAGTTGCTCCAGCGTGTTCACAGCACTGGCGATGGGAGCTCTGAGAGAAACCTTTCAGTGGCCAAAGGGAGCCCTCAATGCATGGGTACTTCAAATGCACCAGGCAGCATCACCTCTGCCAGTTCCTACACATTTCTCAATATACCAGCTGCACTTTCCCCCTGACGCTTTTATAAATCCCCTCCCCATCTGAGGTCCCATCACACTGTAGAACTATCCAGGAGGAGAACTGTTGAAGGAGGAAGGTGCTGGAGTGCGTCCAAAGAAGAGCAACAAAGCTGGTGAAGGGTTTAGAGCACAAGTCTTATGAAAAGCAGCTGAGGGAACTGGGGTTGTTTAGCCTGGAGAAAAGAAGAGTGAGGGGAGGCCTTATTGCTCTCTACAACTGCCTGAAAGGAGGTTGTAGCAAGGTGGGTGTTGGGTTTTTCTCCAAAGTAAAAAATCATGGGACAAGAGGAAATGGTCTCAAGTTGTGCCAGGGGAAGTTTAAATGGGATATTAGGAAAATTTTTTTCACTGAAAGGTTTGTCAAGCATTGGAACAGGCTGCCCAGGGGAGTGGTTGAGTCACCATCACTGGAGGTATTTAGAAGACACGTAGATGTGGTACTTACGGATATGGTTTAGTGGTGGACTTGGCAGTGTTAGGTTTATAGTTGGACTTGATGATCTTAAAGGTCTTTTCCCACCTAAATGATTCTATGATTCTCTAATTCTTTGTTTTTGCCTGTCCATGGGCAGAGCACTACAAAACAAAGTTTACCCAGATCCTCTGATGCCTCCAGGGAGCAGTGGGGGTGCTCTGGCCAAATATCTGTCCGTCCTTTCCCTCTCCTTTCCCACTTCTACATTAATCTTCAAGCTTCCTCTTTTCATTTTTGTTAATAAAACACAAAGATGGATAAGAAGAGGGTTTGTTTGCTAAGACACAGCTGGCATCTGTCCCAGTGGGGAAAACCAGTATGATCAGTGCCCAACAACAGATGCCTGTTGAAAAGTATAGAAAACAGCGTGAGCAAGCACAGCGTGCCTACTCTCTCCTCACATATGTTTCAGGCAGCAGACAGCTATGGACTCAACCAGTTAAAGGCTGCATCTAGACTCACACCAGCAACACAGCCACCTTCTGTAAATCTCTCGCTCCTTCTCCAACATGTCGTGTTCTGTTTTGGCTCCCATATATCCTGGGTCAGTGAAGTCCATAATCTTATAACAAGGATGCAGAAAAGAAATGAACTAAAACCCACAATCAATCTTTACATGGCTGCTTGAAAAATGCTGCCTGATCATTTCATTGAATATCTAATGAATAATTCTTTCTCTATGAGAAAGATCAGAAGATTTCTTCATAGGCTTCTAACATTGCTCCATTTTTCTCATGTATTACCTTAATCTAGCTAGTGTTTGCTCAGATGAAATCTGCGTTATAGTTCTGATCACAAGTGGTTTTTCTTGAATCACTTTTAAAAAAAACCACAAAAACCAAGTTATAGTTTATAAGAATATACAGTCATTTAAATAGTGATGTAATTTATTTAGTACCTCCTTTAAAAAAAAAAAAATCACACACTGCATCTTCATTTACAGACTGGAAAAAAATTTGGGTTTGTAATCTGATCTTCAGCTTCTAAGGTTACTCATTTGATTTATTCAATCAAGGGAAAATTCTTTCCACTCCCCCAGAAAAGACTACAAATACCAAAAGTGGGCTCAGCCATTCAAAAAAATGCAGTCCTAGTTAAACAGCCAGGGATCTCCACCTCATTCATGATCAACATTTCTTAAAACTTCAGCAGCAAACAAAGCTGTTACGCTGATTTTTTTTAAAAACTCACTTGGAATTATCTGAATAGATTATAGTGTATTTACTTAGGCATAATTACAGTCCCGTAAATTTTCATAATGAGACTTCATTTATACTTAAGAGATTTTTTCATAGCACTTTAAATAATGAAAGTTATATATTTATTTATATAAAGAAAAGAAAATTTACTGAAGTTTACCATGTTCATCACTAACAATCCTAAGATTCAGGCAAGAACGGACTGTGCTGGAGTTGAGGAATGATTCAATTTCATTTAAGAAAGTGAGGCAATTCAATAAACTTCCAAAGGCACAAGCGAGATGTGTAGCACACAGTCCCCTAAAAAACAATGGGAAATGCCAGCACTGCTTCGGGCTTTTGCAAATCTCATCCCTGTTGTAAAATGAGGAAAATGCAATGCAGCCCTGCTAATCAACAAGTCTGTCTACTTTGTCCAAAACACCGGAATCTCACACCCTCAGTTACATCAAAACACTTCCGAATTGAAACCCAATTTCATCACTGCAAAGCTACTTATAAATTGCCTCAGCAGATATACTGCTTCCCTAAAGAGACCAAAATCCTGGAACATGCAGCGAGAAATATCTGTTTCAGCCATATCACAGAGTGGATGGTTAAGCCTGACACAGAACAAGAGAGATGCCTTCCTTGCAGATGCCATCATATTGCAGAAGCATGAACACCAAGAAAAGACACCCTCCCAGAAGTTCATTCCTGATGCAGTGTGCTCCTTTCCCTGTGCAATGCATAGAAGAATTAAATCGTGGGGAAAATCATACAGGAGGGAGCCATGATCAGCCATAACCAGAGATGGAAGAGGCCATCACTCAGGCTGTTTACTTCCCTTGCCGGGTTGCCGCTGTTTCCTGCACATACCCGTTCACAGGCCAACTGACCAGGTGTTGAGAACAAAAGCTGCCAAAAACTGCACTGAATGTAATTCCCTTCCTCTTCAACTTACTATTCATGGAGAATGCAGAGATGGCTTTAGTTTGCTTATAAAAAAATAAGACTCTTGTCTGTCCCATCACTAGTCAGTTCATATCTCAGAGTCTGTACTGCAAAGGCACGATGCTATTGGTTTACATTCTTGCAGTTCACACTTCCACCCTGGGAAAGACCACAGATTGTCAAATACTTCTTGGTAATTTACATGATATAATCTGAATGCAGTAGTCACAATTTCACAATAGTGAAACAAAATAAAAAAAAATAATCTGCAGAAGATCCAAGTTTCAGAGCAGTGTGTGGGTGAAAGATCCAGGCTGCTCCCTAATTTGAGATCCCTCATGTCACAATGTGATCATCACATCTCCTGCAAGCTGGCACGTAAAGATCCCGCAGGACACAGACAAAAACAGAACAGCATTCTTCTGCTAGTCATTATCTAACAAGCTTCTACGGCAAATCCAAACACCCCATCTCATATTTATAGATGTTATAAACAGGAAAGTTCTCTCAATTACCTTTTTCTATTAAAGAGAAACATTTATGCAACTACTACAGATGTCTTTTTTCCAGCAAAATCAGGAGAATCCAAATGCTTTGTCTGACTCTGTGAGCTAGTGCCCATTAAAGATTAAACCACACACAGTCCCTCCTTCCCAGTCATACCACAACGTGTGTCATTTGACTGGTTTGCAGGTGTGCAGCCTCCCTCTGTTCAGACAAGAACCCCACTGACGCTTGGCAGTACAACCAGTGAGCATAACTTAGTAATATTTATATTGTGGTAACACTCAGAATCCAACTCAACTGGGATCATCAGTATTACATACAGTAAAAGCATTACTATTTAGAGTATTTTACCCTGACAGCATAGAAGCTACACAGGAGAAAAGGTGAGTCATAACAAGAGGACAGACAGAAGAGGAGTGGGGAGGAAATGCAATAGCAAAAATCACAGAATATACTCAATTCCTGGCCCAGCTGGGAGCAATGTTCAAAACTCATTCCTGCTACCATGTTATAGTTCTTTTTATAGGTAGCATAGAAAAGAAGTTTTGAAGATGTGCTTCCAGTACGTGAAAAAACCTAGCATGGAAGAAAGGGTTTAGGTATAACATGGTCCAAAAACATTTGGAAACATAACAATAACAAGAGTTTAAGCTATACACTTCTACTTAAAAGAAAATTCACCAATGCACAAATACAATTAAAACCAATGCAATTCTAGGTTGGCTTAATAAAGCCCTGAATAAGAGAAATGCTAGAGAACTTCATTAATGCTAGAATCACAGAATGATAGGGGTTGGAAGGGACCTTCAAGCTCAATGGAGTTCAAGCACACTTACAAATAATTGAAAATCTGAACTCCATTAGAGATAAAGTCAAAGTTGTTAGAGGATGATATTGTGAAACAAGGAAAATTTTTACTTACATTTTACATTCAAAGATCTATCTGCATGTTTCAAAAGTTTAAGTATGTGACCAGTTTGGTTTTTACTTAATGGGGATGAATACCCATGCAATTGGACTACATACTTTTGTACAGGCCTCCCAGTTTCAGAAAAACACACAGATATTTTAATTTAATTTGATACATAGACCAAGACCAAAATAAGTCCATCTTCTCTTGATACTTTTGAAAATTCAAAATTACCTTCTTCATCTTCCTGTCCTTCATCAAAACTATATGGGATGTCTAGGTATCAGTTTAATTACTTTTTATATTTCCAAAATACAGAAATACTTTAGGTTAAACTCATTTACCTGGATCGCCTGCTTGTATTCCTATTTCAGACAAGTTTTTTTCTAAGATAGAAGGCAAAAAGGGGGATGACATCATGTTCTGATATTTATTCATTGTTACTTCGGTAGGTAAGCTTTGCTCACAGCTTAGCAAAACATCATTTCATGAACAGCTTGCTGTTATCATCTAATCCTATTCTATCTTTTCAGTTATTTGATAATTCTTAAGTAAATCAATGACAATCTTATCAATAAAGTCCATTGTCATTTGCATGGCCAAAAATAATTATTCCATATCATTTAACATAGCTGGCACAGTATTTTTTATCTTGCAGTTTAAATACATATAGGCAAGCTGTTAGACTATTTTAAGGCTAGATCTGAACCTATAAGACACCAGCTGCCAAAACGTTCAAAAATAGAATTTAAGTATGTTAACTCCTATTTTTACCAACTAACTCAGGAAAAAAAAAACAAACCACTTTTTGGAGAGGTTCATCTCACAACATCTTTGCTGGTGACATGGACAGTGTGACAGAGTGCACCCTCAGCAAGTTTGCTGATAACATCAAGCTGTGTGGAGTGGTTGACATGCTGGAGGAACGGGATGCTACGCAGAGGGACCTGGACAGGCTTGAGAGACTCCAGGTCCTAAGTGTATTGTCTAAATGTACTGTATTCTCATTCTAAGTGTTTTTCAAATTACACTTTTATTTATCACCTGCTCAACGTTATGCATCATGAATGTAACAAAAACTTTTGCAGAATTTTGAAATAATTTTTCAATGCACATTCCAATTTCTGCATTAAAAAAATTATCTGCCTTTCAATTCTACTGAATACCCAAGCCAGTGATCTTAATACATTGTGGGTGCTCACAGACCTTTTAGCACAGCAGCTAAAACAGACTAAGGTTTAGTCACGGAAAAATAGCACAGATTTTTTTTGATGTCTTCCCTCTATTTTTTAGTAGAAAGGTTTACCTAGTACTTCTGCCCAGGTAAAAAGCACAGTACATACACTTTTCCATCAAACCCCTTACTCATTTTTCCATTTCTCTGTGAACGCCACTCAAGGAGTGCTGTGCGCAGTTTGAAATAACTAGTTGTCAAACTAGAATATTCATTGCTGCAACTGTAGAAAAGGCTAAATTAAGACTTCTGTAAAATGCCTTAGATGAACAAAACCATAGCTGTGATACAGACGATAAATTCAGTGCAAAACTAACGGACTTTCTACAAAGAAATTAATTACAATGCTAGAAAGGGAGGGGGGAAATGAGCTGTAAGAACAATCAGTCAATGTAAAGAAACCATCCAAACATGTCAGTGCAGATCATTGCATAATGTTCTCTCAGGGTACTTGTTATGAGGAAACGTAGCTGTTTCTGTTCAGGGACACGGTTTTCACCAAGGTAACCGCTAAATCCCAACAGCGTTGGCTAACACTGCACACACATCCATTCGGTTTGCACGTGTTTGAATCATGTGTTTATATTTAAAACAATGAAAAAGTACAGATCACTGCGACACCAGGATTACAGTCTTGATTCGGGTATGTGTGAATTTGCACACATATAGGCTCAGCCACTAAGGAAAAGAAGGTGAGAGGACTGTGGATTCCAGTGTTACCTTCTCAAGAACAGTTTATCTGGAAAGGAGGGGGTGGAAAGAAAGGGCACCTTTCTCAGCCAAATTCCCAATACATGGTATATCTGGAGACAGCACGGATCACATCAATATTGGACTTCATCCCCTCTGTTCCTGTGATCCTGAACTGATACAGGACTGGGCAAGTCTAAACAACGTCAGTAGAAAACATCATGTAGGGATTTGCTGCTTGTACAAAGCAGCATCCAGTTCTCTCTCGTTTTCCTGCCCCTAAAATCTGCTTTTCTTGGAAGAGCTGTCTTTTTTCTGTCCCTTATCAGGAACGGGTGGTCAAAGAATCTCCAAGTCAGGGAAATATTCGAAAAGCAATTAAAAGCCCAATACTGTTAGGCAAGCAAAAAGCATTACCAAGATTCAGCTACTATTTATTATTTTTTTTTAATTATATGTGCTTAGGATTTAGCACAGAAAAAAAGGAAATGTTTATTTTGAAGCAATCTTTTTGACATTCTTCTTTAGCATTTAAAGGGCTATAAGCAAAGATAATTTCTGATTGATGCTAAGCTGTCTTTGTTTGTTTGTTTGTTTCAGATAAGTTGCTTTCTCTTCTCTGCCTACCTACAAAACAAAATAATACAACAATTGCAACATAGCCCAGCTAGCACTCACCTCTCAGCCAAACACGTTGGGTATACAGTCAGTTCATGTGTTAATATTTGAGCTCATAATCAATTTAAATAAGAGTATGAGAAACGTATAAAGATAACACAAACCCTGACGCTTCTTAGACTTTCAACAGAAGAGAAACCTAGTTTTCTTCCTAGTTCTAGCTCTTCAGGCCTGTTTGAAGCTTTTGTGACCTGTCCTATGCCTTTGCTACTCTTCAATGTCTTTCTTATACTATTTATTTCCTTGCTAGTTTTCACAGATGCGAATTTGGCTGCCTGCAATCCGATGTTCCATATGGCACTCTCACCCACGCACTCTTACACTTCCATAATAATCTCTTTTACTTTGTGTTTTATTTTGCTTTGTATTTTTTTATTTACTAAATTTATTCAGAATGTTTCCTTATATTTCCATATTTTATCCCTGTTGTTCTTGCCAAAATCTTTTTTGTTAATTGCCCTGTCATATATGCATATGGATACTCCAGCACATCATAACTATCAAAACCACAACTCAGGTGAGTTAGGTGACATTCGCTTTCTGTATCGACACTTCTCATTACACCTGCAGGAGCTGAGGGAAGGCCAAACAGCCATCCCAGGCTCTTCAGAAAAGGCTGGCTTAAAGGAGGTAGAGGGCTTCAATATAATTCACTAGATTTCATTCTTAGAGATTACTGACTGCACACAAATAGATTGAGAAATATATTCTTCTGCAGGACAGATACTACTTTATATTCTTAATATTTGTATTGGTGCCCAGGAGTTGCACAGATCCTGTTGTAAAGCACAAAAAACAGACCTGACTTTCAGCTTGATACCAACTTGATCCCCTTTTGCATTTACAAACCTATCTTCACTCATTTTAAGTGTTAAAATTAACGGGTATAACTCATGATTTCCCAGCATTCCACCTTGACATTTCCCCCAAACTTCTTGGAGAATTGTCTTTTTGGCACTGGCCACCTTGTCACTCTGGGCTTCCTATAGAAAACTCAGAACATGTTTGCAGTTTTTCTTTTTAGCATATCAGTGCTCAGGGTGTTGTTAGTCTTTCTAAGTCTCTTTTTTTTTTTTTCGGTCTATCATTTTTTATACATGACTAGCACTGAAGCTAGTAATGCAGCTGGCTGTCAGAAGAAAGAAAGAGACCTAATGGTGACAGATGAGAAACCTAAATAGATGAGGAAAAACATTCATCAGCAGCTGAGAAAGAGAAGACAGGTGAAGCGGTTAATGGGGTAGAGACACCAGAAACTAAGAAGTTGAGTTCCTGGGGTGAAAGAATGACCTACAAGCTAGGGATCAAACGTGGTGCCAAATAAGGCAACAAAGTCCCTCTCAGAGAAGGATGACATACAGGTAGTCACAGATCCCAGGCTACACCTTAGAGAAACCTCACTACCATGAAAATTAAGACAAAGGCAACAGGATGAATCTAAGGCACAGATGCTTATATTTGAGCATCTAAATCTCATTGAAGTTAACTGAATTTAGATTTACTAAAACTTTTGGGGATCTCAGTCTTCTGCCCAACCATGCAGAACCTGAA
Source organism: Tringa tobata (assembly GCA_033628505.1). Lineage (NCBI taxonomy): Eukaryota > Metazoa > Chordata > Aves > Charadriiformes > Scolopacidae > Tringa > Tringa tobata. The sequence continues at coordinate 5,179,111 of JAHREE010000183.1, forward strand.
AATTAGTATAAGTAATTGAAGCTTAATTATTTCCAGCTTTTCCAGCTGCTGTTGGCTGGCACTTATCTGAAACGCTGATAAACTGGTGTGTTTGATCTAAGAATAAAAACTGGTACCCTTCCTTTTCTTGCCATTGTCAATTTCCTCTCCTTGACAAAGTCTGCACCAGGAAGGCCATTAGATGGCTCCCCAAGCCACACTGCAGTCCAGTTCAATTAGGAAAACTGATTCTTATTTGCCTGCAGTTGTATATTACAATCAGCTAATGTATCCACAGAGGACTTGCAACTGTACCTCACATCAACAAAGTTACCTGTTTTTAAGGAAGGAAAAAGAAAAAAGAAATTTGTATAGAGTATTTTGTCCTGATTTGTCCAAACTTTTGCATCACTGTCATCACAGAACCCTCCCTTGCTCTTCACTTCCCATGCAAAGTGGATAAATCTAGCACCTGAGCAAAAAGGGCAGCGACTGGAGAACAGAAAGCAACAGTACCAATTTCCACATAGAATCACAGAATGATTTGGATTGGAAGGGACCTTAGAAAGCACCTAGTTCCAACCCCCCTGCTATGGGTAGGGACACCTCCCACCAGACCAGGTTGCTCAAAGCCCTATCCAGCCAGTCTTGAATGCTTCCAGGGATGGGGCATCCACAGCTTCTCTGGGCAACCTGTTCCAGTGCCTCACCACCCTCACAGTAAACAATTTCTTCCTAATGTCTAATCTAAATCTACCTTCTTTCAGTTTAAAACGTCATCCTATCACCATACTCCCTGACAAAGTGTCCCTCCCCTTCCCTCCTTTAGGTCCCAGGACCCACCTCCCAGTAGCTAAAATGACTTTCTCTCCCCTCTCCCCCCATTCCACTTGTTCAAATCACAGATAATCACATGCAAATAAAATATAATTAATATTGGATCCTTAAAGATGACAGTACCTTAGATAAGGATTATATAGAACATGATGACTTGTGTTCTGTATAAGAGACTGTAAGTCTCTCATAGTCTACACGACTTGTGTGCAATAATTTTTTTTCTTTTTCCAAAAACCTGACCCAGAGTTAAATTTGATCACAAAAAGTTTGTAACCATAATTTCTTGTCATATGCCGCATTTGGGACTGACGACATCTGAATTATCACTTTTATCAGCTAGATATTTGAAAATTTAATGCTGTTTCCCCAAACTCCACAATTGATAATTGTCTCTATTTGTCTTTTTCTGGCTGCTTATTTTAAGGTGGACTCTACAAGCCTCTGCTGCTTAAGTAGTATTTTACTCCACTGAAATCAACAGAGAACCTATTTAAATAAAATGAGTGATGTACTTGGTTTGAAGGGAGTTTTATGGTTAAGAAAATGGTGATTCTTGAAAACAAGATATCAAAGATTTCATTTCATAACATAGCGATATAGTGTTTCATTGCTCACTCAAGAAATATTACCAGGAGAATATTTTTCTCAAACAGACCAATCCCATCAAAACACTAATTTATACAGTTTTTCATTTGCATTAAATAAACTGCAAAGAAACACTGTCACAAGGATTTTTCCTTATAGACAGGCCATTGTGTCAAACTTAATTGCTCAGCACACGTGAATTACTTTGGATTATACCACAATCTGGAAAAATTACAAGATCAGATTGATGAAAACAATTAAAACAGACCTATCATTATTTTGAAAAGGATGAAAGGATTAAGAGAACTGAAGTATTTTGACACTGAATGGAATTATTTCTGTTTGCACAGAAAACATAATTGGTTTATTCACACACAAATTGACTTACAATGTATATATAATAGCAATGATGAAAACTTCTAGATCACTATAACTAGCATATACAAACAAAAATGATATTTTATGTTGTGAAGAGTATTAAATTGGTATTTTCAAACAAAATTTACATTTGCAGTCAGTAGAAACCAGCTATTTGGGGCAATACAAATAAAAAACATCCTAAAACTTTAAATAAACAAAGAAATAATTTTAGTCACATAGCTGCTGAACAGCTTAAGTTACTATATATAATTTTGCAGGGGCTTGAAACTTGTGTATCAAAGAATTGCAGAGACATTACCTTGGAACTCAGAAGCTCCAAGGAAATATAACTCCCTCATTATTTAACTGAATAAAAAACATTGAAGACCTATCTTTCAAATATAAAGCAGATACATGACCCTGTACTTACACTCATGGGTATTTTCAGGTATTACTTTGGTTACCGGATAAGGTTCTTAATATTTTAATGGTGTAACATTAATACAATAAAAAAAATTGAGAGATGAAGAGTAGAATGAAATACAATAGCTTCAGTTGGAAAGGACCTACACTGATCATCTAGTCCAACTGCCTGACTGCTTCAGGGCTGACCAAAAGTTAAAGGATATTATTAAGGACATTGTCCAAATGCCTCTTCAACACTGACAGGCTTGGGGCATTACCTTATACTAACTACTATAACGTTTAAACTTCATTCATTAGTTCATCCAAAAAGTTTATAAATGCAAAATTATTTGAGAAATACTATTTAAAGTAGGTAATGGTTGAGAATTGCTCCAATTCTAACTCCAAAAAAAAAAAGACATCATATTTATGAGATGACAGAATAATTCGTCCTATTAGAAATAAACCAACAACAACAAAAAAAAGCAAGAAAGACCAGGACTTGCAAGGTTGGTTACTGTCAGAGAAATTTTCCAGCTTTGACACTGAGCTCAGATTTATATAATCAATTTTCTTTTAGTAAAATTAGCTGCTGTTGCACAAAGCAGATTAGAGTGCAACTGGTTTAACCTTATAACAGCTGAGATCTATGCATCTCAAGTGAAAGAAGCTTTTCTGCAATGTGTTGATGTTCTTGTACCTTCCAATTTTTCTTCAGTGTACTGTAATTCAGGTAGAACAGTTAATATCCCAAGTGTATTAAATCTCTTGATCTAAACCTCTCTTTTCTTCCAGTACAATTCCTACAGCTAGACATACAACTTTGGCTAAGATTCTATAATTCTCCCTCCAAAAAAGTATTTCGAAATCCAAATTGTCTCAACATTTGAGATTGTTTTACCTTTCTGTTTTGAACCACCCCAGATAGAAAGACAGTTTCATTGCTCTCATGCTGTCCTCACCTAGCATAAATTAGAAAGACCATTTTCTTATAAATAATTGGAGGATCCCAGATACTTGCTGTCTAATTGCCTTCTGCATGTAAACAAAGTGAAGAAAACAAAGGAATTCACAAGAGGAGTGCTCTTAGCTGGAAGTGAATTTACTACACACATTTACATCAACAGATAGCTACAAAAGGAATGGTCTCAGCTGGAAGCTGGGACCAGATCCAGCCACTCTGCACTTCCATTTGAAAAGTGCAGAAGGCATTAGAAGAGGAAAAGAGACTCTGGCCTTGTGTTAGCATGTTGTCTCTGTAAAAATACTTTGGCTGCTTTACTCCTGGGACTTTCTGGAGGTTTATGAGTGTCCAAAGCTGCCAAACAGCACAGCCCTCACAGACCTATTACAACCACAGTTAGATCAGAATCCTCACTCCCCTTCAGGAGCACACTATACCTTCACACCTTTGGTTGCCGGTTTTAGTAAGGCAAAATTCCTCTTAGCTTCTATCGGAGTTTTACCAACGTGAAGACTGAATAATTTTGGTCTTGCAAAATAAAGAGGTAAGAGGTTAATGCACTCACCCAATCAACCAGCTTCATTAGATGAATTTTAAACTTTACCTAGGAGTTTCTCCAAGCCACAACCCGTATGTCACTCATATGGCTTTGTGGTGGGACAGTTTAACAATAACAAAAAAACCTAAGCTGTGTGTACAGTGTTTTGTTATCTTTAGCATTTCAAATTTCTCCAGGAACACTGTAATTCCATCCCACTGCACACCCTCCTTTGTCTATGTCTATGTCTATGTTTTATATGCTCTCACTCCTCAGCTGACCAAGTCAGGGCTATCAAAGCCTAACTGGTTTCCAAGTTATAGCTTATACAAATGATGAACTAGAATGTCTTCCGTTATTGTTTGAAAAAGGCTCCTGCCTCAGACCCATTCAGCATCCCCCACACTAGTCCAGGTGCATTCTTTGTCCTCATCTGAAGTGGAAAAACATGAACAAGGATTTAGCAAAAATGAGGGAGTTTGGGCTTGGGGAAATATGAATTTTCTATCATCAACACACCTGTTTGAGGACCTTCTCCTCCTAACCCCATGCTTCTACAGCATGCCCTGTTAGAGGTCTCAATCCTTAACTCCTAACCTAAAACTGCAAATGACTATATATGTTCTTTCTCCTTTCAGCACTTTGGCTCTGGGTAGTCAGCTTTCTAGGCAACAGGAAGAAAGAGGGGTCTCTTCTTAATTGCTGTAGATGGTCTCTACCCATGTTAGGACAAGCTATTAAGTACTAATTAAATACCAAGTTCAAGACGAAAGAAAAATAAAACTGCACATCTATTAAAAGAAATAATTATTCTATAATTTAAATAGAGCTCCTCAATAGTGCTCAGGAACATATAATAAAGACCATGTATGGGTAGGTGTAATTGGAAGCAGTTGCCTTAGGAACAGATGTTCAGCATATAAAACAGGAACCCTGCTTAAAAGGCAAACTCAAAGACTTAAGCCTGGTAGGTGAAACCTGGCTTGACTGAATTTACGGACAGAAGTGCCATGGGCTTGATTAGAGTCAGGGATTCATCCCAATAGCTTTTCTAATTATCTCATATTTGCAATTTTATTACATGTGCAGAGCTCAATAATATATTACTTTGAGCCAGAAGCACTTTTACTGGAGGTACATTTCCCAGTTTCCTTTGTGCAATAAGTTCATCAAGAAATGAAAAGTACCTAGGGAGCCATAAGAGAGTCTAGGTTTACACTCTGGAGATTCTGATAACATTCCCACTTCCAATGTATTTTTATTATGTAGAAAAGAGATATTGTGCTTTTAAAGAAGAGTTATTGTAGGATGTAAAAGAATTTGACGTGCAGAAAGAAAACACTGTCTGGTACACGAGTGTCATTTTAAAGTAATATTAATAGCAAAGATTCCTATAAAGATGTCATGCAAAAACCTTTTCATTTTCTGAGCTATCTAGAAAAAAAAAATACAGAATACCTAATATTGCGTGCCAGAAATTCCAGTGAGATTCAACTTCTACTATGCACATGCCACAAAAAGAAGGTCCAAAGTACTGCTCCAAAGTACAAGATTCAAGATGTGTTCTTGTCCATGCATTTCTCTACTAAGTATATAGTTGTTCATGCTTCTGTGACTTACTGCACATTTTTATTTCCATTTGGAGAAATATTATAAAACACAAAAACAGTTCTCACCCTGCATGAAGTCAGAACATGTATACAGCCCTCTTGACGTCACTATTTGCAAAAGACAAATACCTTCTATAGATATTGATCTACACATTACTAAGGTATAAAGTTTGAAATAGCAAAGTTTACTACATTTTCTTTCTGTCTTTGAAACAAGAAAAGCAAATAAAGAAGTTGTTCATTACATAAGTTATTTATTAAATAATTCTTCCCAAAGACTTGGAAGTAATTTTATGAGCAGGAACCAGAGGCCAAATTCTATGCTGCACCCCCTAAGAGGATCATCATAAGTCTAACAAGCCAACTGTGGCAATGCAGTGATTTAAGACGTCTTTGTGCGCTCTTCATATATTGTTCCAGGATTACCTTGCAAGCAGGAGAAACCATCCAGGAGTCAGATAGCCACCTGAAATCCCTGAGGCCATGCATACAGTAGCTCTATTCCTCCATGTTAATCTAGTTTTCATTCCAACTAATTAATTTTCCCATGATATTTTGAAAAAGAGCTTTACTCCCTACATACTGGGAGAAAGCTCATGTGGTTGGAATGCAGGAGTCCCACAATATACATACAATACTAATTAAATGTGGGCTTGCCTTCATTTTCAAATCAAGACCCACCTGTCATTCCCATGACTATAGAGACATCCTAAATTGTTTTTGAACAATTGCACCTGAATGCACCATAATTTGCCTCTTTGGGGAACAATCTTTGGCTTGCATGAAACCTGAGCTCCCAAATTCAGGCCCACAGAATACACTTGTAATATACATAAGAAATAGCTGAAATACAAGAGAGGCCTCTAGTCACAACACATGATGTAGAAATGTCAGGAAGATGAATCTGTAGGAAAAAAAAGCCTTTTCTGCTCTTTTCTCACTCCTCTTCCTTAACGTGAAAGTGATCCAAACTCCTAACTTTGTTTACAGACATTTTCCATGGCTCTACTGACTTTTAGGGGTTTGTTTCTTGCCTGCCTTTTTCTACCTTTACATTATTTTGTTATTTCTTCTCTTTAACTAGCCTCTGAAAATCAAACCTAAACACATTTCTTTACACTATAAATATCTTGTTTCTGAAAGGAAAAAAGATCCACAACTGAGAACTTAGCAGGCCAGTGGGACACTGTAAAAGTAAATGCTATACAGCAAAAAATAATTTCAGCAAAACTACAAGAAATAGTATGTTTTCTGTTACTCATTTCTGTTTCATGGAAAGTACTACCCAAAAACGTAAGCAGTAGCTAGTGTCTAAGCTGAAAAATTAAACATGATTACCATAAGTCTATTACCATGTTAGTTTGCCTGAACAAATACTAGTATAAATGGCTACATATGTTATTAAATCAGTTTCAGAGCTTTCAAAGGACATTGCATAAAACGACCAGGAGAGCCAACAGAATCATAAAACCACGAATATGTATTTCCTGTTTCACAGTGCAAACACCACATGGTTGATGTTAATGCTGGCACTAAGTATTTATATATATAGGGCAAGAAATTGCAAGCAGGTAATCCCTACCGAACACCTGACAAACAGCATTGTCTGGATACAAGTTACTGTTTGAAAAAGGAAAGCTAACTCCAGCTGTTGAGGACGTGACCATGAAGACACCATCATCATCCTCATACAAGCACAACATCTCTGAAAGGGCAGGTCCTCAGTTCACTTCCCACCCGAGCACAAGCCTGCGCTCTGTTCACACAACTAGATGCATGGCAAAGCCAAAGCGAGATACCCTGGACGAGGCAAAGTCCCCAGACTGCCACAGGGCTCACAAACAGCACAACTGCCAACGAGTTTGAGTCAAAGGACTTGGCCTGCTGTCCATACACAGACAATGGACAACAGGCTCAACTGTCACTCTACTCTGTTACTTCAGCCGGTGTGAAAAAGAGATAGTGAGGAAAACCATCAAATCCGTGCTATTTCCAATGTAAAAGTCAAGGAAAAAAGAAAAAGAGAAAAACCTTTGGGTTGTCACTGTCGGATAAGCTCTGCTACCTATTATTTATATTGCAGTGGGATTGGTAGGACTTTGCACCACTATTCAAAACTGAAAATCTGGTTGCTCCCTTCAGACTTATAAGGCCCCTTTTATAACTATTGCAAAGAGGCCAGTTACAGGAAAGCAAAAAGCATATTTCAATGCAAGATCAAGGCCTTATATATTTCACTAGCATCCAGTTACATTCCTTTATCAAAGATTCAAATTTCCTTGACTCATATGACCGGCTTGCTGAGTTAATATATCCTCTTGGCTACGTGATGCCATCCCTATTTGTCTAAATATTAGGCCACCTAAATTCCTACACTACTGGAATAGCTTTTCTCAGAAAAAAGCCCAATTCTTACATTGGCCAGATACAGTCATGGAAACAAAATTACGGGAAGCAAAATAAGGCATATTTGGTACAAAAATGAACCTCACGAGACCCTCAAGTTCAAGATAAAAATAGAGGTGTCTGAAAGCACCTTAGATGCACTTTTTTAAAAGGTGAGCTGGCTGAGTGCAGCACAAGTTTGCCATAGTTTAAAGAAAATGCAATCAGGGAATACTACCTGCCTGAATCCCTCGTGTCTATGGCATTTTTCATTCTTCATAAAGCAAATAGTTCTCAATGGCCTTCCATGCAACCACAGCATTTTTTTTCTTCCAGTGATGTGCTGAAGAATGAAGTAACATGTGCCGAGTGAAGATAATCAGAGAATCAAAAATGCTCAGGGAAGCAGGTTCTACAAGATATATTGCACAAAGGCTAGCCATTCCACGATCTGCAGATAAATGTCTTTCTCCAAACATAAATGCTCGTTGTATTACTGTTCTCAGAGTAGTCATCATTCAGTAGCAATAGTGGGAAGTCTATGGCTTCAGCTTCCAAAATAAAGAGAGAGACAGAACCATCAAATGCTCCGGGCAGGGCACTTTGCCAAGGGGCTAAAGCTGCCTTTCTGTAACTTTTCCATCCCTCTCTTTATCCTCGGTCTTATTTGACCTCAATTAAATGGCAGCAATTATCAGCAGCTTCTGATTTACACTAGGATTATGAAACACAAACACCTAATTACATTAAAGAGCGATTAGGGCGCAAAAACTCACCTTGAAGACAGCCCTGACGTGAGCCAGAATCTGGTAAAATTAGGTATTAAGCTAACGAGCATCACTGGTGGTGCACTAAGTAATTTCAAGAGGGACAAACACCTGGGACCCAGAGTCTTTGTCCTTTTGTGGCTTTGTGTTTCAGTAACACTCCAATTACACAACAGTATCTGATATTATGGTAGACCAGCACAGACTTTGCAGCCAGATTCCAATGCCATTATCTCATGCAATTAATTGCTTTTATTAAACCAATCATTGATTTAAGTTGCAAATATACACCACACAGTACACTCCAGAACCGTTGCAGAAATTTGCCCTGATGAAGGAAGGTTCTCCAATAAAGACACTTCCAAAAATAAGCATTTGTTCATAATTCTTGATAGTGTCCAAATTCTTTTTTAACAAATTAACTTTCTCCCTCATTATTACACATGAATACAGAGTAGTTTGTGTTTTTAGAAACAATCCATTGTTATGGATTCAACTCATTTATTAGTGAACACGTTCACATTTCTATTTGAAAAAAATAAGGTTCACCAATGAGAGGAGTCTCAAATGCCAGATAGCACTCCTTCAAAACTTCTAACGTGGGCTCTGACTTTACAAAAACATACAACTAGCTTTAGTAGTAGGTTTTCATGATGGAGACTTCAGTGGTATATTCTACCAAAATAACAGCATCCAATGATAACATTCATTAAGGGTATAAAATGAATGCTGGAAGCCAAGAAACCCCTAATTGCTGTCCATTGACTGTTTTGCATAACCAGCATACTGTAGATGACGTGCAATTAAAGCTGCACTGAAAAAAAAAAAAGTTGAAAGCAACCAATTAATTTGTTTAAACAGCAAACAAACAAAAAAAAAAAAAAAAAACCAGAGAGGCCTTTTTGTAGGTGGCAATTTTTAGTTTCTTCCCTGTGAAAACTAGATACAAAATGTAAAACATTTATCCAGCTGCCTAGTTAAAAGTGATGGTTACTTAACACTACACAATTAAAATTGTTTAGTAAACAAGTTGCTAAATGTTCACTAAACATTTACAGTTTACTAAATATTTACTAAACAAATCAAATTGTTTAGTAAACATTTCAAATCACAATTTTCTTGGCTTACCAACAAGCAATTTCAAACCTACAATTTTGATTAATGAAGTTCTATACTGTAACAGGAACCAGTTTTCTGCTTAGCATTGGCCAAAAAATATTTTTCTTGCCACCTGTCAAAAGCCACAGAAGCCTTGTGTCTCTTCTCCATCTTGAAAATTAAACTTCTGAAAGGCTGGCTATATTTCAGTTTCTTTTTTTCATATGGTACATTTGCAGCAGCTGAGTATTCATCACCTCTGCCCTGTCTCAGGTGGCAAGATTGTGATATTCTATACCTATTCTCAGTTGCAAGACCACCCAAAGAGTTAAAGCCCATGCGGGCTAATGGGTTCGCTTTCCAATTAGAAATGTGTCCTGTAATATTCTGGGATATCCAGTGCAGGCTTACGATTAGGTCTCTGAAATATTTTAAGAGGCTGTCTCTGGAGACAGTTCTTCTCAGTTACAATGAGCACTAGCACATGGGAAAATGGCTTTAGGAGGTTTTGTGTGAGCTGTCATGTGGATATAAATCAGGAATGTCCCTGGTTTGTGCACAACCACGGGTAGGTTTAGCTTGCAGCAGACAGCTATTGCTGACATTTGAAACAACAACGCTACAATACTTTTAAATCTGCAATGCAATTCATTACCATGGCTTCCTTTCACCTGTAGGAGTTACCTAGCCTTAGGTGGGTTAGCCTTTTCTCCCTAGCGTTAACAATGAGTTGCGTCTAGTATTGCCAACGAACTAATCAGGCCTCAGACACCGTAAGCCTAGCTTAAAACAAGGAGGTAAAGCACATATTTTCACTTGTCTCCTCAGCTTCTGGGGGGGAATTGACCTATAGGTTGACCCTGGGGAAGCTATCCAAGTTTCTCTCCCAGAGCAAGGCATCTAGAGGTTACTCTACATGTTTTCACCTGAAAAACGAGATTCTCATGTAATCACTTGACCTCAAGAACAGCAACATGAACAATATCACCAAGTCTTGCATTAGTTAAAATACAGCATTGCATTCAGTATGCATGTACTGGAAACCAAGTAGTTTTAAATTAATTGCTTACAGCTGGCCTGAAAATGGCTTTCCCTGGAGAAAAACAATAATCTTCAACTTCTGTCTTTGAACTTCCAGAGATTCCTACATATCACCTCAAAATATAAGTTAAATTCTTGCTCATATATTTGCACAAATTTCAAGCATTAATATTTTTATCCTGATTAATATCCCCACTGGATTTGCTTTTAGCAAGCATGAAAGTTACAGCATTCAATGGCACATGAAAAGCAGCTCAGAAGGAGGAACATTGGGGATCAGCTGGAAACACTGGTCTTTAGCTGTTTAACTGATACTCCAATACTTACAAGGCTCATAGTTTTAATTAGCTAAAACCAACACTAAACTACTACCTTGAAAGGCTATCAAAGTTCAGTAACTGGGGCATTTTCATACACAGAGAATTATGTTTTCTGAACAATGTTCAGGACATTTGTAAGCCATTGTGTTCCAATATGCTAGTTTTATTGGTGATAGCACTTAAATTCCACGTCCAGGTCAAGACCTACTGTGCTACATGCTAGATGAGTACTACATTGAAATTCTGGTCATTAAAACTGTATGGTTTATTTTGTTATGGTTGAGATATCTATAAAGAAACATTAAAAATAGAAAATCAATATTTAAAGTAGCAGGGAGAAGCAGAGTGAGAGAACTTCAGTTACTAGACACAATGTTTCCTTTTTGTCTGAACAACAGCAAGCCACTTAAAAGTTGTCACCAGAACAACCTGGAATTATTCAGAAGGTCAAAGTCTCATAGAAGCAATGAACCACAGACTGTAGTCGATTCCTACTAAATAGAACTGAGAGGAGGTAAAAATACATACCATTATCTTAATATTCTTTCTGCGGGTAGAGTAACATCTGTAAGCACACAAAGAAAGTAAGTGAATAAAAGTGGGAGGCCAGGTGGTCTCTTGGGCATCTGAAAAGAGGGAGGGACCCACATAATCCTAATTTGTTGATACCAAGTCTGTATTTAAGAACACATGCTAAGGATATTTTAAAGTCCCTGCTTCAGAAGAAAAAACCTAATCTTAAATAAGGACTAGTAGCGGGTGCTCTGTAGGAAGAGGCAAAGATTGCAAAATAGGGATAGCTGGCTCAAGCCCACATGAATGTATTTAAAATACTAATCACATAATGACAGACTGTGATATTGAATTGCCACAAAATAGACCTAGTTAATGTAGAGAAAAATGAATGTTTGGCAAAGGTGCTAGCTGTGCACATTTCAGGTGGAAACAAGCACCCTGCCAATTGCTACAATAATTAAAATAGACAAGTCTTCCATACAGATCAGCAAGACAGTTCAAGAGGTTGGTGACACCTGTATTTCTCAAGTACAGAAAACCTCCTAGGGGCTATACTGCTAAAAATATTTAGAAACATTATTCCTACCGATAACAGTGCAAAATGGAAACTTCAAATATGGCTGTTCACCTCCAAACCTGTCTCTGCTATTAAACTGAAGTCACAGCCTTTTAGAGGCAGAAATGATGGTAATTTACTTAACCTTCATGGAAGACAACAGCACTGCTAATACAGCCCTAACGATGGTTTGATCTCCATACAACAAAAAGGCTGTCACTGGATCTACAAACTTTTTGGTGTTTTGTTGTTGTTTTTAAAATGTGTTAATTAAAAAGATTTAAAAGTCAATTATCATACCTCTTGTTGCTAACTAGGATTCCACAAATATTAAGCTCTGTTATTGACGTAGCTGCATCAGAGTATGATTCTACAATCTGACTGCATCTTATGTGTGTTTCTTCCCCTCTGCCTCTGCACTTAAGAAATCAAATCAGATGCTGCAAAATAGTCCCCACAGGACAAATATGAATATTTGATTGAGACTAGAGAGCAGTTATTCACATAATTAGTTACCCTGAAAATCAATAGTGAGAATTTCAGAAAAATAAGAACTGCCAGATTGGATCCAGACACACTCCTATCCTGTTTCTGAAGGTGGGCAGATGCTATGGAGGAAAGTGCAAGAAACCCTCAAGAAGAAGCCCCCTCCCAGCCTAAGACGGACTAATTTGAATTCTAAGAAATGTTTAATATTCTCTCCAATATTTTTCGCAACTTACTACAGTTCTACATCTTGTCACTGCTATCAACAACACGCCCTCAAGAACAAATGATGTGTTTTCTTAAAAAAATATTTCTTTTTTAATCAGTTTTTAACTGATGGCTTTTCAGCTTCATTGACTGTCCACCTGTGTCTCTTACAACACAGTAAGAAGAAAAGCTCTCTGTTTGCCTGAGCAATACGTGCCAGTACTTCCTATACTTTTCTTTCAACCTCATTAAGGTAAACAGCCAAAACTCTTGAGATTTTTTATAGATTGTCTGTACTCATCCTCCTTACTCATCTCAGAGCCTTCTGTAATCTTTTTTGAGAAGAGATAATCAATATTACACAGTATTTCACTAGGCCGTACCACTAAATTCTCTGAAGGCACCGTAACACAGAAGTACATTATGTTATTCCAGTTTCTAAAATCAGGTTTGCAAGTGCAGTCAAACAGCAGAGGTCTTCCCTGAGCTATGTACAGACCCAAACTACTCCCTCTCACCAGCTGATGTAATGATGTAAAATTTCGCAGGTAATTTTAGCATTTTCAGGAAAAATGAGGCTTTTATTTGTTGTAACTGAATGTCACTTGTTGACATTTGGGCTATTCACCTGGCTGGGTCAGGTCTCCCTAGAGTAATGATGAGTCCTTTCTTGTTCTGTCAGTTTGTGTCTTCACCAGATTTTCACTTCTTCCTCCTCTCTTTCCATCTAATTTATAAGTATATTAAAAACTTAAATTGGTACATAACCTTGAGGTATCACAGTATATTTTAAATGCTCAGATCTTTACTACAACCAAAACCAGTTTCCGAGGAAGTTTCGGGGTCATGGCAACACTAGCTCTGATTATTTCTGGTGTCAATAACTCCCCTGAGTTTTGTTTAGAATAACTAGCAAAAGCTTTCTAAACGTCTCAAACAATTCTATAAATACATACATACATATATACACACAAACAGTCTAAATAAAGTAGGAGAGGAAAACACTCTAGTGTGAAAAAAACAGTTCTGACCCTATGGGTGATTTAGTTACAATAATAAAGAATGTCACTGAGAGAGACAGACCAAATCTAGATCAGAGCAGATTATGGACTTATTTTCCAGAAAGCAGGTCCATCATTAATGCTCTGCATAATTATACACACAGTGCCAACAGCACCTAAATGTCTACAGGCACGCACAATAAGATGACAAAAAGTACCCGGGGTGCAATTTAAACTTAAAAAAAAAATTTCTTCACAGGAAAGTCCATATCCCAAAACTGGGCATAAGGAGTTGAAGGAGTATTCAAAGATGTTTCAAACTATTTGTTACAAAGTTGACTTCCCACTTTTGATGATCTGTGCTATTTACATGCACTCAGCCAGCTATTCAGCTGATACAGATCAACACATTTCTGCTTCAGCCAGGCCATATTATGCCAGCTACAGAGATGGGTCTTCTGCGTGTTCTTCTACATTCCTAGCAACTCAGATCTTAAATGAGCAATGACTTCGCATAACCTGTTATTTTTAGACATACATTTATGAAACTCAGACATTATGCATATTTACCCCCCACCATTGCAACTCAAGTATGTCATTTTGTTATTCAGAACGAGTTATGAGAGAAAATAGTAGAATATTCTACTTATTAGAAAATAAGTAGAATAGCAGGCTTAGGCTTGTCATTAACTTTTTCAGTTATAAATTTCAACAAATAGGTTATAATTGAGAAGCCAGCATGACTTTTATTATTTCAGAAGGTTCAGCCGTAGCAGCTCAGTGTGACTTCAGCTGGACTATTAGTCACTAGAAGCACTAACATCCAAATCAGTCTGGCATCAGCATATGATCTTATCCTGAAAACTGACCTGAATAAGCTTTTACTCTCGAATGGTCCCAATCCAGGCAATGGAATTGCGCTTAGAGAAATGTCATACTCCCTGTGAGTAAAGTAGCAAATATCAGATATTTCTGTCATAATCACAATCAAGAAAAAGGCTCTTACAGAAGAAGTCTTAGAATATTTATAAGTAAACTCCTATTACCAGGCAATAAGGAGTGGCTCTTCCTCACAGAAAAACTGAACTAGTACTGCGTACCACTCTTTCTTATATCATTCTATTCCATTATTAAGCACACTGCCACAAAGACAATCCACAAGTAAACATTTCAGAATGTTTACACTTAATACTTAGGAAAGTAGAACAACAAAACAATCACTTCATCAGAACCAGTCTTCCCTGAAAAGCACTGATTTCTGTTATAGCAGAATCATTTTTACAACAAAAACCCCGGTCATGTAACAAACGACATTAAGATAACCAAAATATTTCTATGATTTCAGGTAAATTATTCTCAGAACTTGTTAGTACACACAACTGACACCGTGGTGATGAAAAATGGACAAGAAATAAGACGTTACATGCAAAAATACTAGTTGATATGCTACAATCACTCAAGGTAATTGCTTCCTTTGTAAATACATATGTGGAGGAATACAGCTACGACTGTCTTTGTATTGATACCATGGGAAGTTTCTTTCTCAAGCACAGCTATATGGAAGAAACAGTTCCACTTGACATAAGAAAAGGCTTAACATTCCGATCAAGTGCTGTGAAAACCTGACAGCCCCCTAAAACAATAGAAGGACTCACTGATAACGTATTACTTGTGAAAATAGCATGTGCATGAATGCACTGGGCCTTTTACACAGCTGTCACAAACACGGTAATCACCAAGTGCGCCTGCAACATTAAGACAAATATTTGACCTATTTTCTCAGCAGAATTTAGCCGTCGTGGCTCCCAGCACTGCGCTCCTGTGAGCCAGCAACTGCCTGAGGGCTAACGCGGGCACGGAATTATTCGCAGAGAGCGAGAGCGCTTTCACCGGGAGAGTTTTTTCCCACGGGCAAAGCGATGAGCCCCTCGCACCCACCCTCCGGGTGTCCCCCACGCAAAAGCCCCGGTGCTTGTCCCGCAGCCCCCTCCACGCCCGGCCGCTCCGGGGGAACTCACGTTTGTAGCTGGCGGCCCAGGGCTGGTAGCCGTAGTAGCCGGTGATGCGGAGGATCCGCTCCTCGATGGAGGTGAGCCCCACGGAAGCGCTGGTGAGGTCCTCCACGGAGCGCGACCACTTCAAGTCCTCCTTGATGGCCTCGTCCACCACCAGGTACTTCAGCTGCCGCAGCTGGGGGCTGATGTCGGACAGCCGCCGGGGGCTGA
>JAHREE010000183.1:5195049-5210219 GCA_033628505.1 Tringa tobata
CGTTCGTCGCGGTGTCTCCTCGTCCGGCGACGGAGAGAGCCCCGCGAGGGAGCCGGGGCGCGGGTGGGCCGCGCGGGCTGGCGCGGGGCGGCTGCAGACAGGGCGCCCGTGTGTGAGGCGATGGGCGGCGGGGCTGGGGCGGAGCGGGTCCCGGCTCTCCGCGGGGAGGCCGAAGGAGGCTCAGCACAGGCGGGCTGAGGGTGACGGGCCTGAGGCGACAGGAGCACCCTCCTGATTTCCCCCTAGCGCCGCTGAACCGCTGCCAGCAACACCCGACATCTTATCAAGCCACGTTTTCAACACATACAGTTAAGTAAATGTGTGAGCACGGGTGCGCACGGAATGGCAGGGGACCTTCGGAGATCATCTAGTCCAAAGCAGGTTCACCTGGAGTAGGCTGGACGCTCCAGATGGGTTTTGATTATCTCCAAAGAAGGAGACTCCAGCACCTCTCTGGGCAGCCTGTTCCGGTGCTCTGCCACCCTCGTAGCAAAGAAGTTTTTCCTCACATTGAGATGGAATTTCCTGTGTTCGGGTTTGTGCCAGTTGCCTCTTCGTCAGTTGCCAGTCCTGTCGCTGGGCACCACTGAAAAGAGTCTGGCCCCATCCTCTCAACACCCACCCTTTAGATATTTATAAACATTTGTGAGATCCCCTCTCAGCCTTCTCTTCTCCAGGATAAACAGACCCAGGTCTCTCAGCCTTCCCTTGTAAGAGAAATGCTTAAGTCCTGCTCATCTTTGTAGCCCTCCGCTGGACTCTCTCCAGTAATTCCTTGCATTTCTTTAATTAGGGAGCCCAGAACAGCCCTCCAGCTGTGGCCTCGCTAGGTCAGAGTAGAGGGGGAGTATAATACTTTATTCACAAACAAAAATTTAAAATCCAATAATCGATACTTAAGCAAAATACGAGTAGAGACAGTTGAAGTTAAAGAATTTTTTGTGTATATGTGTCTCATACGAAAAATAATGAAGTCCATATTTTAGTTATGTTTAAGCATTGTAGCTAAACTGAAACATGACAATATGCATTGGACATTGAGAGATAAAGTATGGGATCCCACATGATTTGGAATTTTTAGATTTATGGAGCTACTTAAAATTTTTAATATGAGGAGAGAGAAAGTATTGTAGTATACTAGCAATACTACCAAGAGCAAGGAACAAGTTAAAAAGAAAAAATTGCTAAACAGTATATACCTATTTAAGGAGTAGTGGGCAAAATGGAGCAGGATTTAACTCAGAGTTCAGGTTGGAGCCACCTAGCATGGTATGCAACACCAAGCTGGAGCCACTATAAACAGCTTTTGTGAACCTCTGACTAGTGCATTACTTCAATAAAATACCTACAATCATCCAGACACAGAATAGTTAGGAAATACTGTGGTTTTTAAAATGGCAGACCACTATAGCAAGGGAACAATTAGTACTTATTCCAGAGTGTGGTGACTGACTTTGATACACCTTTATATTTTTTCCCAGACAGTATGTTGGGAATTGTATGCTTGACTGACAGTCAGCTCTTAAAAGACACAGCTACTAAGATATATTAGCGTTATGTTGTCTACAATGTGATGTCATCTCAGAGGATAATATAATTTACACTGTATTTATTTTCACCTCCCATCAATACTAGCTTGCCAAAAGTTTCTCTGTGATGGAAGTTTACACTTATAAAAATATTACTCATTTTACGAGAAAGGGAAGTGAATTTTTGTATTTCCCTCCCTTCCCCCCACCCTCTGCCGCCCAAGATAGAGTTTTGTGTTTAAAGGATACAGTGACATTAGTAGGATAAGACAGCAAAGGTATTTCATTGGGCAACAAAATCACAACTGCCGAAACTACAGCGTGAAGTTGACATGTTCCCTCTTCTCTAGTTTGTAAAAATCACCCCTAGAAACTGAGTCTTTAGAAGACATCCCAAGTCCCTCCTCTAAGCAAGTACTTTCCTAAGAGAATCTTCTGTAGCTGATGTATGTACCTGCTTCTTAGTATTTTTTATGCTTAGCACTGAAGGTATATACCCGAGCCATTAATCAGATGTTCCCACCCCAAAGGGTTTTGGGTGTTAGGCAGAAATACAATTTACATGATAAAAGTTCTATATAATATATGGAAATGCTTGTACAGCAAAACTATTAATTTTCTCTAGCTGTGGTCATATTTGATATCCACAGGAATATAATGCTACTGTATCTCCAAAGTTGCTCTGGCTGAATCAGTGGGACTAATTTTACTATGTTATTCAGGCTGAACAGGAGTACAATTTTGAATATAATCTATTTCACACAAAATATTTTGAATCAGCAACAAAAAAGAAATATACATAGCTGGAAAGTTTCTCGTCTATTCTGCATAATCTTGCTTGCATTTATGTTTTAAAATATTTATCACCACCTTTAAATGGTTTAAATAAACCCAGAGAACCAAGAAAAACTGATAGAACAGAGAATGGCCAAATGCAAGACTGAATAATGAGCTAAAATCAGCACAACCACCTTCAACAGACTCACACTTGCTCTCTCAAATTGAGAGAGAGAGGGAGGCTGAGAGAGCAATCAGATTAATTTAAGACAAGTTGCAACACATTTTTCGTGTGAGCTCCCACATTGTTCCAAGACCCCTGCAACGCACAGACAAAACTAAACAAGCATCAGGAATTCCAATGTGACTCCTTGCTGAAAGCAACTGGAAAGTTGGAAAAATGATGATGTAGCTGCCTGTGGTAGCGAGGAAGGTGCAGAGAGAGTCAGTGTCCCGGGTCCTGGGGGATATGCTGCTTTATAGAAAGCTGATTTTAATCTGCTACTTTGAAGCTATGGAATATAAACTGTTCAGTTTCTTCTTTGCCAGTTGCAGTGGAAAATAAAAGTCCTTTATATTTGTAATTGAAAATAGGCCTATTGGTTATTTTACTATTCATTGTTGGATGAGAAGTGCAAAAACTTTATTTTAGGACATCTCATCATATCTTGGTGGTGTATGAGCCCTGCCCTTACCTCTCTTCCCAGTTCGAATAGAAAACTGAAATGCAAAGAGCAGAAAAATAGTAACACTTCCTTCCTCCAGTAAGAGGCCCCAAAGGGACTGTAGGTGTCAATGACAGAAAAGACAGAACAGCAGACCTCTTCAGTACCTCATTTTGAGAAATGCCAGAGGCTTGAATCTCAAAGTCAATCTGCATTCTGCATCGCCTTGGTATCCACTTCAACGGATTTCAATCCATTTCTGCCATTTCAAGTAATTTGTATTAGAAATAATGGGCTACAAAACAGAGGTTAAGGAAAGACTAGACATTGTCTTTCAAGTTTTCTGTATTTATCTGTGTATCATTCCTAGTTTGTTCTTTTCACATCGTTGACCACAGTAAGAGTTTGGCTGAGGCATGAGCCAAACAATCAGGGAATAAGGAAAAGAGGGAATCATAGCAACAGCTATTACCCTGACTAGCCCATGAAAACCCACAGCGGGGAGGGGGAAGGTGCAACAGCCACAAAGACACAGCGGAGAGAATGAAGGACTCTGGAGAGAACTGCAAGGAAAACTTCTAATGGATTTGTGCTCAGGGAAAGCAGTTGCTTCAGTGAATCAGAGCACAACATCCATATTACATTTAAAGTTGCTTATCTGGAAGGTGTGCTGGCCCCAAGAAAAATCTGGTAATTCTCACCCTTCAGATAAACTTTTATTTTTCTGGTTTTGAAGGTGGTTTTTTAAAGTTGAGTTTTTTTTGGTGGAGAAAATATGTCTCTAGCCTTGAACTGTGCAGCTTTCTCAGCAGGAGAAATTTCTGAAGAGAAAGAAACACTTGGAGACTGATTTGACAGGCAATTTTTACTGTATAAAATTAATGGCAGCTGTTTGAAGCTGCTCATGTGTCCAAAACGTTAAAAATCCCACAGCTGAATTTCTGATCTGGGGGCAGAGAAGACTGTTGCCGTATGGTTCTATCAAGTGGGGCATAGCCACTTACTTTTATGTATTCATTGTGAACTCTATTTGTAAGTTAGCCACATTTATTTTTCCAGATCTACTGTAAATATCCTGCTACACCAACTCAGGCTTCACTTCTCCCCACAATATACAAAAAAGGTATCCTCTCGTCACCTACAATGGAGATATATCATCCTATCATAAAGACTGTATCTCACTGCACTTTTTTCCAGCTGCTTTTTGAACTTAAAAGACTTTATTAAAAAAAAAAATCCATTACCAGTATAAATTTTTAATGAGAGTTAACAGTAAGAAGCATGGGCAGACAGTTTGCAGAGGTGCTATGCAGGTCCCTCCTGCAGATAGCAGCACCCCTATAGACTGTATATACCCACGTAGGGGCAGATGTTAGCACTGCTGTGAGCCTCAAGGCTGCACTGCTTCTTAGTATAAAATGATATAGCATTAAAAAATGAGGTCTTTCATCTTATAGATTCTTTTATTGTGGTGATAAATTTGGAACAATGAGATTATTTGATTAAACTTTCTCAGTCACTGCTGAATGGACTACCCTGCTTGTAGAATTAATAAAAAGGCCAAGACACCTCATTAACATGCTTGGTATTGAGCTGGATTGGCAGCGGTGCAGTTTAATCCTGCCAAAGGGCATTTGTTGAGGAGAGTCAGAAAGCTTTTAAATCATATTCTTAAAGGTTGAGTCAGGAGAAGATGACCTTGCAAAAGCTATAGTCCTGAACTGTCCAGACTTCCCCCCCCACCCATTCAAGCTAGAGCTGCTTACTGCACAGAACAATATGTTAAATAATACGGCTTCTCCTTGTGTAATTCAATGCACCAAGCTTGATTTTGCTCTGCATGCTGATTGGGAAGCTAGATACAAAAGCTAAGTTTGAAAAGAGCTGCGTGCACTAGCATCCTCTGGCATTTTTTTAGTAGCTGAAAGTACAGGAGCATCACCTGATGGTCCAAAGGTAAACTTTCATTTATGATAATTGATATAGATCCACCATACCACTGTCACCAATGTCTCACATTCTGTACAAGCAATTACAGCCCAGAAAGACATGGAGAAAGTGGATGAAAAACACTAGTTGTGCATAGTCATGTCTATGAAAACAAAGACCAGGATTAATGTCATCACTGCTGTTCAAAATCATCCCTCTGTGGCAGACAAAACTACAGAAAGTTATGTTGTCGAATAAATTGCATTATAATTCTCATACACAACAGCCTATAAAACACATCTCAAACTTCTGTTTTGGAAACACTGTCTAGATTTACTTAGACATGTAGGGTGAAAGTCCCAGGTAATTAGAACTGTTGTTCTAAAGAATTATTTGTTGTCCAGACGAAAATAGTTTTTTCATCTGTAGACACAAGCAGCTGCATTTCTCAACCAAAATGAGAAGTGCTCAAGCAAACTAGTTTCAAGTCATTAAGATTTACGGCAAAGTTATCCACCAAGCTCAGTTAATCTAATTTATTTTGTGCTGGTGAAACTTGACCAGCTTAACGGATTTGTCTCCAATGTATAGCTTCTGAATTCACAGGTAGGCTTTCATTTTGAGGAGTGGCATGATTTTTGTGATCAATCACTTTATCATATTTTCAAAAGAAAAGTGACTGCAAGAAAATTTTATTGCACATATCTTAACTTCTTACTTTGCTTAAGCTAAGCACATAGACTTCTTAAAAATCAGTAGGTCCATATGTTCCTTTCTTGGTAATATTTCTTCTAAAATGCGTTTTTATATTCCTTTTTCTAGGCTACCTTTATTGATTTTGAGCTGAAGGTTTTCCTTTATATATAAGTTTTCCTTCATTGGCCTACAGAAAATTCCTATCCAGGTAAAAATACGGGAACGTGAGAATATCCAGCAAAGACGAATTAAGCCATATTAACAACCCAATAAACAGGAGACAAACTTAAAACCATATATGAAGGTAAGGAAGAGATCACATTAGGCTTAGATATCTTAACTGGGAAAGGGACACTCGCCTTGACTGTTTTGAAACACAGATATTGTCCTTGAAATAGTAATCCAGAGACAGAAATTACAAAAAGATTTCCTAGGCTGTAGGACTCCATAGCAGTACAGAAAATGACACTGTTGTGTGAAACTGAGGACCTGTTAGAAAGACTGGAGGAGAGAAACAATCTTTAGGCTACTGTGTTTGGTTTTTTTTAATTGAGTCTTTGGCTATAAAGATAAGGAAAAATACTAGCCTTGGTATTCTTTTGTTAGAATTTGTAGTAAATAGAAAAAACAAAGATAGCGTACACTTCCTCAATAGGATTTTTTTAATGCTTGCCAGAAATACAAATTTTAGTTGAATCAAATAGCTAAAGAAAGAAAAATTAGAATAATTCATTTTTATTTGATTTTTTTCTCCTGCTACACAACATATGGATGAAGCAGTTGAGATTTCACACATTAAAGAGTTGAAAAGTGGCAACATTTTGTGCTTTAGTGTGCAGAGAAGAGGTAATTTGCCCCCTTTATATCTCACATGGGATTTTTATATTGCCTGCAACATATTTTTTGTAAACATTGAAAGGGAATTAGAATAGCCCTTGTAAAACACAGTCATTATTACTGCCTGAACACTGAGCTGCAGGTACTGTTTCGAAATCGTCCAGTACTGACATGCATATATTCCAAGAGTTTTAGCTCTCAACCACTACTAAAATTAATGTCTTGTAACCTTGAATATGGTGATTCTCTACTAAAACAAAATAAATTCTCACCACAGCAGATTTTAGCCTGCCTTTTGGCCCCAATTATAGAACAAAATCGTATTCATTCCTTTTGTCGTCATAAATAAAAGGGTCTTTTTTGTGGCTTCTCCTCCCACCT
Source organism: Tringa tobata (assembly GCA_033628505.1). Taxonomy (NCBI): domain Eukaryota; kingdom Metazoa; phylum Chordata; class Aves; order Charadriiformes; family Scolopacidae; genus Tringa; species Tringa tobata. Next base: position 5,201,864 of record JAHREE010000183.1, read on the forward strand.
ACTGTATTGTCAGTTACTATGATGCCATTCGAGATAAAAGCCCATTTGCCCCATGCAATTACTGAGGTGGTCATGTCACTCCCCACCCCACAAGTTCACGTTGTGCTGCATTAGTCCATAAAACACTACCTTGTCCTTGCAGAGCTGAGCAAGAGCTCCCTTCTCTCTCCTCCAGCAGTTGTGGATGCTCTCCGCTTTATCAGGTGTAACACTCCTTAATATTATACGCAAGCAGAGATATTGTAATGTACAGGAACTTTTTTAAAGCCTAATTTTAACAGTCAAATTAAAAAACCTCAACAGAAATATACAGCTTTGCTCATGAAGTTGAGGAGATATACAATAAACATGCAAGTTATTAACAGCGATTTTTCTGACATTGTAATAATTTGTGGGCTAGCAGGCTAATTCTAGGCTCTGCTACATCTCCCACTAAAGTTTAAATATTCATCTTTCTTCTGTGATCAGTTGTTTTTGTAGCACTTTCTTCTTTTAGCATTGAGGTATTTTGTGATAGTAGGACAAGCAGAAAAAAAACTTCTGCAAAGTAACTGACGAAGTTTCCATTGACTGAAACAGGATCTTCAAATTAAGCTGATGAACAATGTTTGTGCTTATCTAACAATTTTGTGAGTTAGTAAATCGAGTGGTGACGTTATTAGACCATTCTACAATTAGTGACTAGACCGTGCAAAACAGAAAACAACAGAAACAAGAACATCTCCAGTAGGAGAAAATACGCAGAAATCCTTGCTGCCTCCTGGATCTTCCAGAGTGCACTTACACTCCAAAGAGAAAATCTCCGTGCCATTAAGGGAACCTGCATCTGTCATGACAGCACATCACCAGATCATACGCAAAGGTTTATGGAATGAAAACCCCTCACACTCCCCATGAGGTAGCCTAGGCATAAAAGCTGCTTTTTAGGCTTGCACATCAGCAGCACACACAAAGGTGCACCATTTAGGAGATGCTTAACACTTCAAGGAAGGAGAAAAAAGGAGAATTGTTTTCAGTTTCTCACCTATTTTATTCCCCCAGGAATGACAGTGCACAGGGTAACTGCTTTACTTAAGTTAGCATATCAGATTATAAACAGACAGGATGCAGTAAGGAAATGTTAGATTTTCACAGTCTCATTGTCCTGTAATTGATAGACTGGGCAGGAGGAAAAAAGATACTAATACAAATCCTTTAAAGCCATTTGTTATGAGAAAGACAATGCATTGTTTTTCCTGTTTGCCCAGGACAGAAATAAGGAGCTTCCATCTCAGCAAAAAACTTACTGTTTAGGTACTGAGCAAAACTTTTGGTAAGGATAGTTACCAACAGAGAAGTGCCGCGCTTTGCTGGAGCCTCCATCACCAATATGCAAGCAGCTAAACATGCACCTGTCAAGGGAGGAATCCTGCCTTGTCCATTGCTCTTCTCCACAGTGGAGGCCTCAGTCTCCATTGCTCCCTGGCAGCAGCCATTTCATGTGCTAAAATCATGCCAGAAAAAACACAGACTCAGTATTGGATTTCTAGAGAAGTGCTGCTGCAGTTGTTCCTATTATTCCATTTAATGTTTTGTATTGCATTAGTCAATAGCTGCCTCATTATTTGCAGCCTCCTTGGTTTTTCCATTTTATTACATTTTAGTTGTCAAACAAGATTGAAAAGAAAACTTCTGGAGCTTAGGTGATCACTTGTTTTTTCCCTTCTGAATGCTCATTCTCTGGTTAAGAACAAACCCTTTTTCTATCCCTCTCCTCAGTTAAGCTATCATTTTGTCTGGTAAAATTAAGTTACTCCCGATTCCCATGGCTGTGACCATTTTTTTATTGGGGAAAAAAGACCTGATGTGCAATTATCTTGTTCACCTACACTAAACATACCAGCTTTTTTTTTTTTTTAAACTAGAATTGAAAAAAGTTCACCCCCCACTTCATTTCTCTACCTTTCCTAAGCACCAGTTGTTTTTATTAACTTTTAAGGTATTTATCTACACAGACACAATTGCTGCCAATGTCAAGCAAAGGGCAGTAAGAGCTGAAAGGAGGGATAAGGAGATAACCCTGAGTGAACTGTGCAATTCTGGGGTGTGAAACTGCCTAGTGCCAGCATATATGTTTTCTTACCCTCTGTTAGTGCCTTCCCAGGAAGGTGTGTGTATCTGCACACAGACACAGCTCCAGACCACAGCACTGATCCACTCATTCCCTGAGCTGCTGGACCAGCAGTGGGCCCTGATGGAGGCTGCTCACTTGGGACTAGGGCATTTTTGCTGTCTTCTGCAGGAACATGACCAGGCTCCAAATAGACAAAGGATCTAGCTGTAGAGGTGTATAAGGAGACTTATCTTCCCTCCCTTCCTCTATCTAGGATCAAACTTGAGCTTTAATTTTTAATAGAAAGGCAGTTCTGTAGTCTCTCTCCTCTTTGATCATTGAGGAGGTTTTAAAAAAACAACCCCTTGGTTCTGTTCCTTTTGAAGTCATACACAGCAGGATCATTAGTGGTAGGTAAGCAGACAGATGTAGTTCTCAGTGTTAGATTTCCACTGTCACCATAACAACATTTAGTAGGGATGCTGAGCTACTATCATCTGAAACCAGACCAACAAATGCTGCACAGCTGACATAGCTTTCATTTTGAGGCTGTTCTCTCCAGCAGCGAGCTAAGAGCTCAGAGAAGGACCTGTTCGTTCTGGACAAGAGGCTGGGGAATCTGTGCTTCACAGATCAGTTGGGAACTTTAAGCTCTGTTCATCTTGTGAGAAGAGATGAAGCTTTGCAAGCTTTGGTAATTCATTGTGCAGCTTCTAGTTCTGGCTAGTTTGCAGTTCCTGCTGTAATTGTCAAGCTTCTGAAAATGGTTCCCTTCTCCCCCCTCTCCCTTCCTAAACTCTACAAGCCATTATTAGATGTAAATGTAATGAGCTCCGTTCAAAATTTTAGTCATTTATGCATAAACACTTGTATTAGATTTTCCTTTTATAAACATCATTTTGGTGGAAGGTGGTGACTGAAAAGTAATATAAGAAAAGTTTCCTTTTTCTCCAGAAACCAGGCGTTTAACTATGTTTAAATAACTTCTAGGCAACTACAAGCGTTATCCACATGAGTTAACAGTCCTAGCTTATTTGCAACAACATCTCATGGGGTTCATTAAAGTCATAAATCCATCCTAGGGGCAACTCCTTCACCATGAAGTACAATAATCTCCTTTCATACTGGTTTCTTAGGTTTAGACAAGCAGGTAATATACATGGGCAATTAAGGACCTGGTTAAAACTGCAAAAGAGAGTTGTTTGGAATATGTGTTTTAAGGTGAACTAAAGTGATTCCTAAACTTCTATCCCATTTGAAGACAAACAATAAGAGATCTCTGAGGTGGGACACCAGATGCATTGTGTGAGAATGTACTGAGAATTGGCAGCAACATGCACGTCACCAATACTTTTATGACACTTTTATCCAAAACCTTGGATGAAAACAGCATTTCTTCTATGAAAACAGCATTTTTCTGTGCTGTAGGTAGCTTCAAATCTATCTTTTAGATGTGACTGCACAGCAGAAGAGAGATTTAATTAATATCACCAAAACTTTGTAGTGGACACAGAAACAGAAGTCCAATTCCTAATTCTGAAACCTAACCCACAACACCCAATGAATGATAGTGAAACTCCAAACATGTGGTTTTCACTGCAGCTGACACTAATCCTGTCCACTTTGCTATAGGATTACCTCATGTAACTTGTCCAAACTGAAAAAAACACCCAAAAATTCATAAGTAAGTACTCTCAGGTGAGCCCACCTAATGTTGAGGACTAGCAGGTAAGAATAGTTTGACATTCAAACAATACCACAAGAGCTTCCTGTTGGGAAGAACAGAGGGGAAATAGAAGAGGACCTTAATTTATGACTTGCTCACCGTGGTAGTGTTGGCAATGTTATGCTGAGTTTCTTTAAAGCATCATTTCTAGTGACAGTGGGTACAGATGGCAAAAAAGAATCCCAATGGAATGAGTTTTGGTGCTAAATAGCACCAAGTTTCTAGGCTGTCTCAACAGGTGTAAGTGAAAAGCCACATTTCTTTCTGCTTGGAGAGGTGCATTTCAGAGAAGCCTGCAGCCTCCAGGTGGTGCAAAAGCAAGGCTTTGAACAAGTGAATTGAGTACAAAGCTCCATGCAGAAGGTTCTGCAGCTGCCACACTTTGCCACGCTAAATTACTGGCACTTTTATCTGTTTCCGCTGGTGTCTCTATTTGTCCTCTTTTTTCTTCCACGTAATGTTTTCTTATTGTTCATACAAGCTTCAAGATGGGATAAATGACTACGTTTTTGTGGAAATATATTTCTTCTTGTCTGTATAATGAACTCAATTCATTTGTTTATAATGTTATAATACTAGTTTAGCAATACATAGCTGCAAGTTTCAGTGTCAGAATGAAAATGAGCAATACCACTCCAACACAAACCTCTTCACTCCATCAAGTACATGTTTGTTAGAAAAATACTTTTTGTTTTCCGTTATATGTGCATTTATAGTTTTCCACTGCTTTGCAGATGTGCACGCATACAAAACTCTGCAAAAGAGCTCTGCAGTGGCAAAACACACATACTAATATTGTAGCTGGAATGTCAAGGGGCTGCTCATGGGTCTTGGAGCTAAAAGAATCTGAGCCTTCACTTTAGAGTAAATTAGAAACATGACAGAGGCTACTAGACCAAATACAGAGACTAAGATCAAATAACTACACAACTGTGTAAGCCAGCAGCCTGTGCTTACACCAAAGCAAACTCTGAGCTCGCTAATTCTTTGTCTGCAATTTCTACCTCTAGCACTGTGAAAATTTGGAATCATAAAATAATTTAGTCGTAAAAGACCATTAAGATGATTGAGTCCAACTATTTACCTAGCACTGCCAAATCCACCACTAAACCACGTCCCTGAGTGCCACATCTACACGTCTTTTAAATACTTCAAGGACAGTGGTTCAACCACTTCCCTGGGCAGCCTGTTCCAATGCTTGACAACCCTTTCAGTGAAGAGACTTTTCCTAATCTAAAATCTAACTTGTAGGAATCACGAGCCTCAGAGCAAGAACATTGGAGTAGGATGACAAAACAGCATACTTGTGCATCTCAGTACATAGCCCCTGATCAGAATAATCTCCTTGACCAGCAAAATCCTCTGGCCCAATGGCCTACATAGTGTATACTAGTATAACCACCGATGCCCCTAGGTGTAACAGTTTGTCACTTTAACCACATGGACATCATCTGCTTTCATTAGAGTTTTTAGGCTGCATCCTACCACACATGATTTAGAAACTTTTGAGAGAAGAGACTATTTGCCAGGTTATGTAGATGACTTAGCTCAGGTAATATCTGTACCACTTTTAATTTATCACTGCAAAAGGAAGAAGAAACAGAAATTTAGACTCCACTTTAGTATTTTCAACTATAAGAGCAATTTATTGGCCTGGGTCCACACACTTTTGTACTTCACAGAATATGAACTCTGTACTTTGGGGCTTTTGATTACTAATTACAGTGAGTTCATTACAAGCATTATCATCTGAGTGCAAAATAGTGCAAGGAAGACAGAGAAAGGTAAAATTCTAGGCATAAGAACAAAGATGGCAGATAAAAGCCGTAAGAAAGAAAGAAAAGAAGGCAAAGATTGCAGAAGACAGACAAATCTCTGGGATTCTCAGGCTGGCTGGGACTGTCATGTGTTGTTCATCATGCTGGCTGGTTTATCTCATACCTCCACCACTGCTAGGAAAAAACTCACCATAGCTTTCTTATGGACATGATGGTGTAAGCAATTAGATCTTCTGTTTTTTGAGTGCTTGTAGAAGAGGCAGTTTTATGTTAGTTCTCTATACCCAAAGCAATAAAAAAACCGTAATAGAGCAGAATACCTCACACCTCCATTCTGACATGAAGGTAGTGCTTTTAAAATGTACTAAATATACCTTTTATCAGTGCTTTGCATTTATGTATCATAGCAGTGAGCTATATTTAGCCCCTTTTCTCATGACCTGTCTGTACCTTTGACTTTTTCAGCATTTCATGCTTAGAAAGAACAGAACACCTGCCCATTCACTGGAGGGTAGTCTAACTACTAATGAGACAGTTTAGAGTTTCAGAATTATGTGTTCTCTTCCTTTCACTTCTCTCCCCAATGGCTCACTGACTGTTACTGAATAAAAGAACCTAATGGGCTTGCTTGTATGAGTTTTGCTTTTCCTAAGCATCTCAGACTGATGGCTATAACACTGTCGTAGGGAAAATACGAAATTGAAAAATCCTCCCGCAGACATTGGATATGAAAACACATCTACCACTTTGACTGCTTTTATCGCAACAACAGATCAGTCCTGACACTTTAAAATCAGTGGCGAGACGTCCATTTTCTGGAGGGACTGGGGTCTGTTACCCAGGTTCTGAAAATTAGCTGCTGGGCCCCCTTAAAAGACCAATATTTCTTCTGGATTCCAAGGAGACTCTGATGTGAGCTGGAGGCAGAGTTGCACAGCTGAGACTTCTGACCAAAGGAATATGCAGTAGCTCAATAAAGGCAGTTTCTAGAATATTACAGTTCAGTATCTGTTTTTCTGGCATATTCAGTGCTTTAATCATCATCATTATCCGTCACAGAAATTTGATAAGATCTTCAGAACTGATCCTTGATCAGATTATAGAGCTAAAATCAATGTGAGCAGTAATCAATTTTCTGCGGCCGGTGAACTTGCAATTGTTTATCTTGGGGACTACTATGGGCAGACATATGAAAACACTGTAGTATTGTTTTTCTCAGCACTTGCAATCCTACTTGAACCACTTTAATCAACATCTGATCTTGGATTTCCAACACTATGAAGAAATTTCTAAGGATCACCTGGTTGAAAAACATTGCACTAAAGATAAATTCCAGATGTCTTTAAATGCAGAATGGGATAAAGTTCCCGAACCTGTAATAAACAAGTACCAAAGGATTTTACATTTAATTAACATTAAGTATGCAAAGATAAGAGCATCTTCTTAACTGTATGATTCTGTGCTCATGCATTTTATAGTTGGCTTAAGAAATAAAAGAAGCACCATCCTTAGTGAAGAAATTAATTTGAAGTGAAAGTCTTGTTTAGTCATGATTGTTTTCTTTCTGAAGTAAGCATATCCTCACTCAGGGCATAAAATGATGTTGTGATAAGTGTTTGCACAAACCCTTCCAATCCTTAACTTACTTTTGAAGTCCGATCTGTCTCTTTGACATTTGTCCTACTCGACTGGCTCAGTGAAACCAGAATCAAGTCTTAAGGATGAGTCTTCAGCAAAGAGAGCACAGAATAGGAAAACCACATCGCTAGTGTGACCTGCTGCCACCCCAGTATAGAGAAGGTTCCCCGAGCACAGAGGTTCCCTACCTCTCAGTTCATTCACACGGTGCACTCTGAGTCATCTCCCGTTGGTATCTGTGCATTCTGTACTTATGGACAGCACTACACACACTGCTTCCATTAAAAAAAAAAAAAAAAAAAAGTCAGTCACGCAGCTCCTCTGGCCTTATGTGACCTGTTAGAAGCCAGGCTGAAGAAGCATGACACCCCATTCCAAACCTTCTTACAATTTACTCACACTTCTCTTAAAGGTAAAGTGTATGCTTGTCTGCTCAGCCATCAACACAAAAGAATTCAGTATTGAAAAGTACTGAGCTACCTGAATGCTTAGAATTTTTTTACTTGATATAAGGTCAAGGCTGACATCGGCGCATGCATAGTTGTTTCACTGATAGGAAGAAGATTCATTTGAACAGCAGGGAAAGCAGATCTGACTTTGCAGTACTTTCCAAAATACCACAGACTTGCCTAAGCTCTATGAGGTTTTATCAAGTTTTTAACAAACAAAAAAAAAAAAAAGCAGAATTTCTCTATTCCTGCATGCTTTGATCAGTTATGAGGAAATCAAAAAAAGGCTGTTGCTGTTTTGCTTTAGCCCTCAAATCCTGTTGAGATGAATGGTGCAATTAATACCTCTGAAAGCACTTAGCTGAGCATTCATACAGCCCAGAATATCTCTCAGAGTAAGGGGGGGTTTTATAGTTAACATTTATAAAATATTAATAAACGTCAGAAACATTAAGTAGAAAAATTTTCCCATATACAAAATGCAACCTACAGAGGATTGTTTTTCTTGACAGGGCCACATAGCTTTTCACTATCCTGGCCTGAACTGGAAACTCAAATATCATCACTCTGGAGCTAAAAAGATTGCATCCAAGTTTTGATTTTCAAAGGATTTTAGTTTAAAAATAAATTTAAAAGGTAAACCCTTGTTTTACTAATTCATCAAACAAAAAAA
>JAHREE010000184.1:0-129817 GCA_033628505.1 Tringa tobata
CCCGCTTCCCCATGGCGCCGCCAACACCCTACACCCGCCGCCGTCGTCGACTCGGCCCAGGGCCCCTTCTCCCTTCGCCCGGGAAGCCGCCCCGGGCCCCGCGCAGCCGCAGAGGTGCGGGCAGCGGCGGCAGCGCAGCGCCCCCTGGCGGCCCCTGGTGGCCGTTAAGCGCCCCGCCTCAGCGCCGGGGCGGCGGGAAGAGGAAGGCGAGGGAATGGCCTCGGTGAGGGAGCGTGGTTCTCGGGGACAAATAGGCCTCGAAGGGGTGCGGGGCTCGTCTGGGATCAACCCCCGGGGAGGGGACGGGATTTCACGGTGAGGGTTTTGTCTCCTCTCGACCCCTCTGGTGGTCGGTGGCAGGTGGAATGGTGTTGAAAAATGGATGAAAATACTGAAGAGGAAGGAAGGGCTGTGTGTGTCAGGAGACTGAGGGCACCTTGTTTATCAGAGGTGGGGAAAAGCAACCCAACTGATGGGTGTCAGGTGAGGCAGGCTGCAGGTGCTGTAGAGACTTAAAATCATAGAATCGTCTAGGTTGGAAGGGACCTTAAAGATCATCTAGTCCAACCATCAACCTAACTCTGACAAAAAAAAAAAAAAAAGCAATAAAAATCACTAAACCATATTCCTAAGGACCATGTCAACCCATCTTTTGAACACCTCCAGGGATGGTGCCTCAACGACTTCCCTGAGCAGACCCCACTTGGGTCTGTTTAGTCTGTAGAAGGCTGAGGGGGGATCTGATCAACGCCTATAAATAATGAAAGGGTGGGTGTCAGGAGGATGGGGCTGGGCTTATTCCAGTGGTGCCAAGGACAGGACAAGAGGGAACGGGCAAAACCTGGACATAAGAAGTTCCATCTAAACATGAGGAGGAACTTCTTTGCTGTGAGGTGGCAGAGCCCTGGCAGAGGCTGCCCAGAGAGGTGGTGGAGTCTCCTCTGGAGACATTCAAACCCACCTGGACATGTTCCTGTGCTCTGGGTGGGACCTGCTCTGGCAGGAGGTTGGACTGGGGCGTCTCCAGAGATCCCCGCAACCCCTGCCATTCTGTGATTCTGTGAATCTTGGGTGCCATGTGTCACCAAATGGCAGGCAAACGATAGACAAAGACACCACATTTAAATCTTTTAAAATGAACATTTGTTTCTATGGTGCTAATAAGCACGTGACATTAGTGTCACTGGATAATTTTGAGGCGAAGAGGATGAGAACATCTGTGTGACTAATGCAAGTAATTAACATTTGTGCTTATTTCTACAAGATCCTTAATATTTTATTGGATTTTTATTTCCTTTTTTTTAACTATAATTTTATCTTCCGTCATTGTGTTTTACGAGCTTCATGCATGGGGTGAGTCACCTTCTCACACATGAGGGCTGGGAAGGAAACTCCCGTGTGAAGACTTTGTTCCATAATTGTCCACAGACTGTTGGGTTTTCTTCTGCTCCTCTTGTCCTGAGCACAGACACAGCACGGGATAGTGTCCTGACCTGGGTGGTAGCTCTTGTTGAATCTGTTCAATATTCCCATGACTGTCCCTTTCCCCTGATGGGTTCGCGGTGGCTGACACGGGGAGCGGTGACGCCGACTGTTCTGCGCAGCCTCGGGCCTCGCTGCCGTGGTTGTTGTGCCTGTCCCTGGCCGGACCGCGCTCCCCATCTTGGGATGTGCTTAAAGACTGACCTGCAGCGTCACACCAGGTAACGGTGGCCACGGTTCGTGTTCAGCACTGTCACACCTGCAGTGGGTGTAGCTGGGTTTTGTGAAGGGCTTCCCTGGTTCCCTGCGGCAGCACAATCTGCAGGGTCTCAGTATGAAATCCCCTCCGGCTTTGGGCTCTGGTTAAGCTCTGCCAGTGTTTCTGTCTGAAGCCTGTTTGAGCTAATGGTTTTTAGATTCCTGTGTCTGTGGCTCATTGGAGGCCTCATGAGTAGAAACTACTTGTCTCCTGCTCTGGAGGGCACTTCGTGATCTTCTCAGTAAGCTAAAGCTTTATTTGAGTTGTTTTGGTGAGGATTTTTGGGTTGGTTTGGAGTGAAGACAGAAAATATGCATCTGGTTTTAGAGCCTAATATTGTGTCATTTTGTGTTTGACTCGAAACACACCCTTTTGCCATTTCTACATACATACCCAGAAATGTTACTGATTTATAGCCAACGAAGAAACACCAGCCAATTGATAAAGTGTGCTCAGCTCCCTAACAGAGGGAAGATGAAGGCAGCAGGATCTTTAGGAATACACAGATTCCACGCATGTTAGTGCAGCAGTGTGATCAAGTAACATTTGGGGAAATCACTGCATTTCATGCATGACCATACTGTTATAGTTGAATGAAAGCACAATTTCCCTAAACAAAACCAAGGAAGATTTCAGTAAAGACAGGCTCGCGCTGAACCCACAGCGCCCACAGCGATTGCAACAGTGCCATGCCTTTGAAAGACAAGTGATCACTCACTTTTTTTTTTTTTTTTCCAAATGGAATTCATCCTAGGTAAGGAATAAAGTAGATCAGGGAAGAGAAACCAGGACAAATGAGGTTAGATTTTTATGAAACTGAAGGTATGCGGTAAGGTGCCCGGAAGGGTGTGCCTGTGCTGATGGTCCTGTGCCTGGCCGTGTGTCCCTATGGTGATCTTCTAGAATACCCAGCGTGTTGAGGAAAACACTTGCAAACATAAAAACTAGAAAACAATGTTGCTATTTTTCTGTATTTAATATACAATACTTACTGCATTTGTATTCATTTTACATTTTTAGATAAAAGAAAAATATAGCTAGAAAGGTGAAGTAAACCTCAGGAAAGCAGTTTTAAATACAAAACTAATTTTTTGCCTTTTTACTTTCCAATAATTTGGGAACAACTAAAAAGAACTTGACACCGTGAAAATTTTTATTACATTGATTTTCATACTGAACCCTCAGCACCCAACAATAAATACAGAACTTTGCTTTTCTTGCACTGCCAGCAGCAAAACGTTCAGTTCCAAAGGACTGTAGTTCTGATACAATACAATATTGATAACCTCCCGTGCGCCTGGGTTTAACGTGGCTGTGTCGGCACGTGGCTATTTTTGCAGTCGGCCGCCCTTACGGACCTGCAAAAGCCCACGGGTACGTGACACGGCAAGTGGTGGGCTCGGTGCCCCGTCCCAGGGGCTGTCACAGCCAGAGCCCTGTGGGGGGAAGGTGGGACCCGGAGCTTGCCAAGGGGGCTGTGGAGCTCCCAGAGGGTCTGCGTTATCTCCCAGCCGCTCTGTTCGCTACAGCAGAAAGGGGTTTCTTTGCAAGGCGTGTGTGGCAGTCGGCAGCCGGGCCAGGAAAGGAGAGAGGCTGCCAACAGCAAGGGTGCCATGCCTTTACTTGCCACATTGGCAACGTTGATGTCACACTGACAACTGAAAGGTAAACCAGTATCTTTGAGCAACAACTGAAGAAATCCCTCTTAGGTTTTCCTGTACCTCTGCAGGTGATGCTGTGTCTCACACAGGGGTGGCTTTACTGCTGAAGGCACAGAAGGTAAGGAACACTGAGCAGTAACTATGAAGCACACAGAATAAAAACAAACGACGCACCTTTAAAAGAAACAGTAACACATGCACCTTTTCATCTTTGTACCCTGATTAGAAGAACATGGTGAATTTCAAGTATGAAGTGATACAGTGAATGGCGCCCTGTGCGCAGGCGGGGGTGGCACCGGGCAGTGGGACAGACCCCGCAGCCCCTCAGGGTGCCAGACCCCCGCCGCGGGCACGCACCCGCACAGAGCTGGAGCAGCCAACGGGACTAGGCTGATTGCCACCAGCTGAGCGTATGCCCTCAGGTGAATGAAAAAAAAATACACTTGAAACTGCTTTGCCTCTTTTCCTGGAATTATCGAATCCCAGACACCTCCAGAGCAAATGATATTTTGTTATAAAAGAGGGGGGAATAGGGAAAAAGGAAGCCAAACAGCATCAGAGGCTGTTTTAACTTTCTGAATGTTTTTAATGTTATTTTTTGTAAAGTCATACTGAGAAATACAGGTTCCCAGAGAGATTTTGATTTGCTAATGGATATTGGTTGGACGTAATATGGATTAATGAAGTTACTCTGGATGTGTCTCCGAAGCTGTCCTCACTGTTCATAGTATTCTATAGACCTGAAAGCCCAAGTTTTAATTAATGCCTTTTGAGAACGTGACTCATGGTGCAGGCTCTGAAACCAGTATCCCGTGAGAGGCGGGAAGAAGCTCACCCCCAGGCCTGTCTCCCGCTGGGCTCCGTGGGTGCGAGCGTGCGGCGGGAGCAGCGGGAACCGAGTCTCACTCCCGACACGTTTCTGCACCAGCAGCCGCTTTTCTCCACCTATCCCAACGCCACCGAGAAGTGCACTTCTGAACTTTTGTATAAAAGAAGTAATGAATAGAAATTTTGAGAGAAACAATGTTACTAGAGTTAAGATTTATATCAGACATTACCATTTATATAGTATTCTTGCTGATTTACTAAGCTTAACTATATAGAGACCTGAGCTGCCCGACACTGAAATTTGTAGACTCACAAGGTGAAATCCTTGGTTCAATTTAACTGTAGTCAGTGGAGTTACAATGGGACTAAATGATGCTGAATGATTTCAAATACTTTGAAACCCCGATCCTATTTAGTGCAATTGTCCATGCACCAAAAAAATACCTAAATTTGCTGCCTTTGTGCTTCTGTTTAGCCAACAGTCTCAGTTAAAGCCCAGACGGGTAACTTTATCACTGCAAACAACCTTCTTCAGTCACAAGAGGCCACACAAGGCGAAGAGCAGAGGAACCTGCTGGGCCGGCTACAAACACAGCAAGGCTGGAGGCAGCCTGGGTAAGGTCTTCTAGTTTTAGTTCTTCAGACAACATTCCCCCGCCACGTGTAAAATCAGCTCTACAATAGCATTTCAAAGTAATCTGCTTATTTCTTTACATATTAAAACAAATAAAAATACCCTAAAGCATAAAAAATCCTACATCTGAACACACCTACTACTCTAGTTGCACAACTCAAGGTACAGTACGAAGCTTATTTATAATTGGTTTGTACTGATCTTGCTTTCTGCCTCTCTATGGAACTACCTTCACTTCAACAACCCAAACGCATACTACATGCAAACAAACAATAAAGCAGCCACTCGACGTGTTTTTTGGCAACTACCATTTCACAGGCCTAGTGTGTTTTCATAAGAAATAATATATTGATTTATAATAGCAATAATTTAGGTGAATGTCAAATAACCTACAGATAAATGCGCCCACATCTTCAATAAACACTGACCCCATTTGCTGGTGTCCTGGTGCTGGCATTAACCCCGTGTCCTCACCGTGTCCTCACCGCTGCGGGCAGTGGCACGGGAAAGCCTTTCTCTGCAGAGCCCTCTGGGGGGGCCGTGCCGAGGGCGCGGTGGGGCTGCCCGGGGGGACACAGCGCTCGCCCCTCTGCAGAGCCCAGGGCATCAGGACAGCGAGGACACACAAATACACTCTGCCACACAAAGACAGGCACGCAGGCGAAAGCACCCTGTGATGCTTTCGGAGATATAACATAAACATAATTTCCCAACTTCTAAGACATCATTTTGAGAGTATAATTTCTCTTTAACTAGAGCATTCAAAGACATTATACTTTTAAGGCTGTTCAAAGTAATGCAGCTAAATGTTACATTAAAACTAAAACCCATACAAGATTCAATGGCAGATAGAGACCACTTAAAAGAATTGGAATAAAACGGACCATAAATACATTAATCTGAATGCTTGAAAAGAACTTACAAAGAAATTAAAAACTGAAAGGGAAGAATAAATGGGTTCCTCTGGGCTTGGTTTCAGTGCCAAAATCATAGACCTTTCTGTATAACACAGATTCTATGAGAAAAATAAATGCCATCTTTACATTTCCTCTATCTTAAGTCTTTTAAACTGTTTCTCTCTTCAGCAGAAGCGACTACCTTGCCTGTGAAAGGTGCCTGGCTGAGTCCTCCAGACTCTTTCAGGCCCTGTCTCTGTTGGAACCGGCCCTTGTTCCTCAGCAAAAAGCACCGCCAGACCACGACCAGCTTCTGCCCACACTGCGGTGACCCCACGGCTTGTGGGAGGGGGTTTCAGTCTCCAGGAATAGAGATTCTGTGGAGAATGACAGGGAGGTTATTCATCAGCACTGAAGGCAAGGAAGGTGTCATGGATATTGACTACTATTTGTTGGAATCTAAACAGAGACAACTGATTCATTTACTATTGGCCACCAGAGAGCGATTGCCATTTCTAGTCAGTGCTAGCCGGCTCTGCTGGAGTAATGCCTTTCCATCAGACTTGTTATGCACCGTAGGAAGGAGAATGGTGGTGGAGGAGGTGAAATAAAACAAATCAAACCAAAACAACATTGGAAAAACACTGGGTTGCCAGCCATCCCGGGAGCAGAAGGGAAGGATGGATGAGTCTTTGCAGTCCCTCCAGCCCCTGCTCTCCTGACACCGCAGTGCCTACTGCCTCACGCCTAAGGGAAGGATTAAATTAGCCACTCCGGGCCAGCGATCACCCAGCTGCCCTCACACATGGACTGGACACAACAAAATGCTACACAGGCCTTATATTCTGTATTTTTGGAGGTGGCATAGTAACAGTGAATGGTAGGTCTCAGGTTGGTGCTGCAGCTCAGAAAGCGCCGTTCCTGCTGTACAACCTACCAAAAAGCGTTTTTCCCGTGGAGGCTGGTTCTGCAGTATTACACGGGGTGTCAGACAGACTCTAGACTCTAAGACCTGCTCCCATAAGATGGTGAACCACCCGGACTCTTCCAACGAAACTTGCATGTAGATAATCTTACCAAAATCCAAGTGCTCAAACCCATCCTGCACTGGATTGGCGAAGGGCTCTCCATTAGCGGCAGGGCTCAGCTCCCAGTGCACGTCGTCGCACACTGGTGGGCACTGTTGGTGACTCTGCTGCCGCAGAGCTGTGCATTCCCCATGTCCCAGCCGCACTACAGGCAGTGCCCGGGCTCCCAGATTAATCTGCTCTCAGCCTCTCCTAAGACTTTTTTTTTTTATATCTGCACAGAAAAAAGTTTCACTTCTGCAACATGTGATTTAAAAAATAGAGCTTTTGCTATGCTGAAAAACTGCACTAGAACTCATGGCTTGAGTTTGCGTAATAAGTATCTGGAACTAACATCCCGTGCAAGAGTCTTGTTTATCATCTTAGGCTTATGAAAGTAAATGACAGGAGAAAACAAAGCATGTGGAAAAACAAGTCTTCCCCCTACACTCATACGTAACTTTTCCACTAGTCAAATGCACTTGCCAAAATTGTCCTGAACTCTCCCAATCTCTGCCCATTTTTCCTATCTTTGCAGCACTTAACAATTTTCCTCCCTCATACGGCTTACTCCAAACTGATCCTAACATTCAAGAACTGCTTTTTTGTTTTTTAAAAAAGGCTAAGCATTTGCATAACATGAGACAGGTATGAAATGTGGAATAAGAGGAAAGGTTGCATAAAGTAGAATGTTAATTACAAACTCTTTAGGGGTAATTGCATGAAGGAAGCTGGCAGTCTGTAAAAATTCATTTTCCATCACACAGTGCTCTGGCTGGGTTTAACATCAGCACGTCAATGGGAGCAAATGTCCATGTAAACACTAGAAAAGGTGTTTTTTTCTGGCACATGGATGGGTTTAAGGTGCAGACAGCTAAATAGTGTGGATTAGCTCGCTCAGATATGGAGAGCAAGCTTGAGAGCTTTACAGCATATCCATTGCCAAAGTAAATCACAAGTTAAACATCACCTGCTTTTCCTCCTTTCAGTCAAATCGTACAGGTTGATTTAGTGCAAAAGACCATTAAAATGGTAGTTAGAACAAGTTCATACTTGGATTCTTTTCTCCCATAGAAACCTATCACCTTTGCGAGGTCAGTGAGGAAGTATCAGTTTCAATGCATATTTAATACACATTGTTTGTATTTACATATTTCATATTATAAATACACTCCTTATCCCAACAACATTTTCCCAATAGTTCCTTAAAATCTCCTTTTTAATCTTTACTAAGTGTCAGTTGTTTGCTTTTTTAAAAAGAAGACAATATCTTTTGTCTGACCTTTTTTTTTGGAAACAAAAAACTCTACCACAATCACCCAGTATCAAAGTACCCACAGCAGAATCTCTTCTAACTTTCTCCAGCCACGTAAAAGTCTCCCTGGTGCTGGGCTAGATGAAGCCCACCAGTATATTCTAACACAGCCAAAACATTAAATCTGAAGGAAACAATGCCCTATGATTAGGGAGTTTTGGTTTGTCTGTGCTGGGCTGCGCAGTCTTTCAATGACGGCTGGAAATGGGGATATTGCAGAAGCTCTCAAAGGACTTAATTTAAGTCAAAGCAAGTTTTCCATCAGCTTTACTCACAGCGGCCTTGGGCTTTTCTGCCTAGAGAGCAGGAGGCTCCACAGAGCAAGGTGCTGCCTGATTCCAGCTTCCACTGAGCACAGAAAGAACCAATGGTTCCTACTGGCCTTGCAGAATCCGTATCGGGAACAAGTTCCTATTTGACTCAGAACTGCTGGGGTGCCTATCACCATCTGAATTAAAAACATATATGTAATTTTTCAGGAATATTTTTTAATGGAAAAATATATCAGTTTTAAAATTATGACTGTTACAGCTAAAAGAATGATTTTTATCTGGTTTCTGCAACAACTTAATGAGCCATTTTTCATATTATCTGTGCACACTGCTCCTAAGTGTTTTTCATGGTGCTTATATTGTGCATATATTGCATATCAGTATCTGACACTTGCTGAGCTTCAGACTAAAGAGAAGAAATGACACTTGGCAAAAGTATCCCTGTCAGTTCACATATCTGCATCTTTCTTAATGGCCTAGTTAATTTATATTGATGATAAAGGTTCTTACTGTTTTACATAAATTACTGGGATTTGATGGTTACAGAGTCTCATCCAGAAGCTAGAATTTTATTATAAACATTATCTAACAATTTGCAAAACAAGGAGACAAAATAAATAGCTCACAAATAAAACTCCTATTTGAGTTGTACAGCCTGTTAGACTGTTGAAATTGTAGTTATATTTTTGCACACCTGAACTGTACTTGCACGTGTGAAAGTGAAACTCAGAAGGTTAAAAATATAAATTTCATTTACTTTTCTAGAGATTGTTTCTGAATTTTTTATTCATGGAAAGTAATCTGTATAGTCCAATACCTAGTAACCAAAAGGAAGTAAAAGTGATAGCTTATTAGCGGTCAGTTACTAAAGATTTCAGTATATAATATTATTCTCTGTGAAAGTAAAAATCTATTTCTTAAGTTTTCCTGCACAACTGCAGTTTGGAAAAATGTTTTTTCTAATACACTAATCTCAAGAAAGTAGTTTACACATTAAGAGTAAAATCCCGTTAACATCAAAAAAGATCCTGATGTTAAGAAGCAGTTTTGTAGCAATAAATATGTTAGGTTCCTAAGGGGGTGATCAACTCAAGCTTCAAGCACAACACAACAAAGTCTCTCTAACAGCCTACTATCTTCTAATTCCTATTGTATATAAAAATCCATCTATTCCTGAAATTACTATATAGGAAAAATACTAGCAAAGTGGTTCTATAAAACAGAGTTCTTGGAATAAACTTCTTTATTATTCAGCTGTGTTTTATACATGGAACATAATTAATTTACGTGGCCTTTTAAACCAAACTGTGTGGTTTATGATTCATATACATATTTGACAACTGATGTGTTTTCAGTGTTGAGTCAGATAAGTGCTCCGAGTTTGTTGGCTAAAAGACCAAATCAGCACCTTTTCTCTCTGTTTTTCATATTAAAGTTGGCCTGATAGCTAACAGCAGAGACAATTACATCTCTAATAAAACATGCTTCCCAAAGACAGTGCGTAAACCTGTGAAAAGTAGCACAGCACAGTATTTTCTTCTTATTCACCAAAACAACCATCACGTGTAAAAGCCACGTGAGAGTTATGATGCTGGATACCGGCCCCAAGCAGAAGATGCTCCGAGGCTACCACTTACTCCTTCCTTTCACCTAAAAGGCTCTGCATAAAGTAAAGGCTCTGTACACATAGCACCAAATTTCAGTACTTTGCAAACACTATGTCCTCATTTTTTGGTGTGATTTAGGACAGAAGCAACAGGGAAAGGTACTCTAACACCTACCATGAGGACTAATAGGCTGAAAGGAACCTGGAGTGTGGGCACAGCCTACACAGACACATGCACAAACCCCATCTCCAGAGTTTTACTCGGCACACAGAAGGCAACAGAGGTGTACGCAAAACTAAGGGCGAGCGAGGAGGTGCACAAAGAGGTTCTTTTTTAATCATTGGTTATGGGCTGCTGGACTAAAAGTAGCAACACAGGATAATAGGGATGCAGGGGAAACTGACGCTGTAGCTATGGAAAATTTAGAAGAATCTTGTTGGAAATAGCACCTGTGAGTATCACTGAAACCTGTTTCCAAAAGGGAGCTGAAGAAGAGCTGGAGAGTTGGGGTGAGCAGGGAGATGGGGTAAAGGGAGAAAAGGGCCGCTGCAGAGGCATTGTTGTGGGTCAGCACGTAGCACTTCACTAGCTGGCCTTGGTGATTTCTTTCCTTGGCTATTTTGGGTCTATTTTCCCTGCAGAATTATGAAGGGTGATAAAAAAAAGGCTGGTGGGAGATAGCAATTGCTCCTTCCATTGCATAGAACAGCCTGTTCTCTGCTGAGAAGAGCACAGTCTCTAGTTGTGGGTGCTCCAGGAGCTAAACATCTATACTTATTTTGAATATAGTTTCTGTTTTTTAGTGGTTTTTAGCTGCTGTTGAACCGCTCCTATACAACACATACAGGCACAGGGATTCCTAAGAAGAATTGCACTCTGAAGTCCTATTTAAAGGGTGTATGAAGAGTTTCACCACACACACGTGTGTCAAGGAGCACTTTCTTTGTCACATATACAATTCCTACATCCTACACATATGGCAGTAATGAGTGAAGGTCCTCAATTACTAGAGCTATGGCAGTAAAATAAAAAGAGCAAAGGCACGGGCTCGAGCACCGTCCCACCGTTGTCTGTACTGTCTAATTGCAAGCATCATTCCTGGCACGATTTTAGGCAGCGCCAGCGCTTTCCCTGTCAGAGAACAGGCTTCCTCAGTTTGCCAGGGTAAGGGAAGCCCCACAGTTGGGCAGGGAAGACTGGAGTAAGAGTAAGCCTATGGCACCTAAAATGGAATTTCTTCCTAAAGAGATTTTGAGAAGCAAGTCATTTGAAAAGTCATTGGTCCTTTGAATCTAGGCCCTTGCTACCACAAGGACGCCATTAGATTAATTTTTTCCCCAAGACAGAACTTAGATTTCTTTTTTGTTCCTGCCATTCCCTCTGGAAGGCTGTTCCAGAAGATGACCGTTAATGCAGCCCTTCTCAAGCTGTTCTCCTGAATACTCCCATTTCTGCCCTGATCCTGTATCAGACAAGGTCCAGCACCGTGTGGCAGAAGCTATGATTCCACAAACCAGTCCCTGCTTTTCTCTGAGCTCTTCTACTGCAGGTTGGGAAATCCTGCTACAGCATTTAGCTTAGTAGTTAGTTGTGATTTCCATATTCTCAACAGCTTTTGGGCCAACACTAACCTGTGGCTTTAAGTGTTCTCTTCTCTCTTTTTTGTTCTACCCTAATAATGAGCCTACATTCAGCAATCATATTCTCTTCTAGCCTTCGCTTTGCAAGGCTTAGTACAACAAGCCCTTCTAACAAGGAACAGATGCATATCTCTGTCGGAGAGTTTTGAGCCCAATTTGAAAATACCCTCTCCTCCCCTGCGTTTCCGCTCCGTGTTGGTTGTCGGAGAGCCCTGGGAGAGCTCCCTGACCACTGCTGGAAAGCCACACCAGCCGAACGCCCCGATAAAGCATGTACAGTACTGTGGCACTGGGTAGAATGTTTTTAAAAATGTTTCTAATGTTTTTAAAAAAAACTGTGTAGAAAACTTTTCTATTTGTTGCTGTCGTGAGATTGTCCTGAATTTTGGGTCTGTTTGTTGTAGTGTTTAAAAATGGCTAGCAAAAATTGCACTCGGGCCCATCCTTTTCTCTGAATGTTCAAACTTCCTCACGCTCAGGTCCATGGAGCAGGGAGGAGCTGGGGCGGCACCGGGGCGCTGAGTTTGCAGCTCCTGTGGATGCAGGAGCAGATCTGGCCGAGGCAAGGCCAGGAGAAGAGGGTTAAGCTGCTGTGACCGCTCCCTGGCCCTCAGCCCCCGGCTGGTAGAGCCTCCCCAGCTCCTGTGCTGCGGGTGTGCAGTGTGGCTGTGTGGGGACACCTCCGGCAGCAGGCTGCTCAGGGGTCAGGCTCTGCACAGCATCACCCTGCGCAGCCCCTGCCTGCGGGTGGGCCTTTTCCAGTCTGGCTGGCTTACAACAGACTGAATTTAACCATAGGCGGCACAGTTAAGTGTCTAACAGTAACAAAAGCTTTACCCAAGAGACAGGTAAGACCGACCGGCTGTCCCAGCTACAGGCCGTGTCCCAGCTAGCGCGGGTGTGCGACAGGCAGGTAACGGTGTCGCTCGCCACAGCAGCCAGTCTGTGTCGGGGCCGGGAGACCTGCCGGGGAGGTGGCCGTGGCTCCCAGGCCACAGCTGGAAAAATCATATTGCTCACATTATGGCTAAGGACCTGCTTCTGCCAGGCATGCTGTGAGTGAGGTTACAATGCTGGCTCACCAGCTAGATGGGGGGAAGAGAGGTGAAGAAGAGAGGAGCCTGAGGGACTGTGGCAGGAGTGAGCAAAGCCAGCTGCTTCCCTCAACATCACTCACACTGCAATAGTGTCCATTTAGGGGTTTATCGTAAGGGCTAACTCGTTGGACCAATATTTTCCCCCAAGTTATATCCAGGTAAATGCACTAAAGTCATGCTAGGGAACAGCATTTATGGATTTAAAATATTTCTTTTTTCCCGGTACAGTATTAAAAAAATAAAAGCTTCTTTTAAAAACACTGAAAATATATTTTAGTTAAGGTAAAAATACTAAATATAAAATTTTAATGTAATATTTAAAATAACTGTGCTATAAAAGGCATTGTAAATTGCTTAGTTATTTTTGACATTCAATAATGGCACATTAATCCTGGAGGAGAAGCATGTGCCGAGATACCCACATGGTGGTTTAGGAGAGAAGCTCATGCATTTCTGCATAGAAAACAAGTCTGCTCAATAAATGACATCTGAGGGGTTCTGTGACAGTGATGTTCATGCTCTGGTGATGCTCGGGGGTGTTGCAGGTAAGGCAGCACAGTATGCAGCGTACAATTCAGCACAAATACCTATCTGTGCTTATTACAGGTACAGGAGTCTCTGCTTCTAAACTGGAAATAGTTTTTCTGTTTTCCTTTTTGGCTGCTAATAAGAACAGGTTGAAGGCAAAAATCTGTATTGATTTGCATTGGCTGTGCTCACGTCTTTGAGCTGCATATCAGAAAATCTGGAATGAGATAAAGAAAATGTGCGTGCAGCTGTTTCCAGGGGGAAAGATGGGTTAGATGATGGGCTACAATGTGCCTGGATTTCAATACAAACCGACCATTTGGAAATTGAAAGGGTCTTTAAGAACAGGACTCTACAAGTTTTTTGAAACACTTGTGTTTTGCAACATGCACACAAACTACTAGATAGGAATTTGTTTGTGTATGAGAAAACCCTAAAAGTTGAGAGATTTATTATGATCACCATCATCACTGTTATTTTTATAGAGCAATGAAATGATAAAATAATCCATCCAAGTTTTCAAGTGGAGAAGCACCTGCACATACGCTATGAATGAACAGTAGCTGGATGTGTTAATGCACATATCAGTTAACTGCAGGTCGCAGAGATCTGATATTTCAATGCCATTCTTTAAATATCATTGTAAGAGATCATATAATAATAATAAAAAAGTACCAAATCATGCTTCAGCAGCTAGAGAGATTGCGTCATGTTTTGGCAGTGACTCGGCCGTCCTAGTCCACACTGGCAGCATTCAATATTAAAAGGATAAAATGGCAGCAAAACCGGTCAGCAGCTTCTCTTCATCTGGCGTTTTCCCAGGTAGATAAACAAAACAAACCCAAAACAAACATAAAGCTGCAATGGGAGCAGGTCAGAGCCCTGGCCCTTGCATTGCTCTGATGAAAGTAAACTAGATTGATTTCCTTGGATAAGCACATCACAATCCCAAAATAAAAGATAAGTGCGTAAAACCTCCAAATAACGATCTTCGCTAGAACAGCTATGGGGCTCGTATGGGACAGTGGCCTTGTCAGCTACACGTCGTGTTCATTTGCGGTTCGTCTTCAGTCAGCATTACGATGCGTTCACCTCACTGGGGTTTTGGCTGGAGGACATGTGAGAGTCCAGGTTCTCCTTGCACTTCTCCAGATCATGGAAATATGGGTGAGAGAGCGCAACATAGGCAGATATTCTCTTGGCTGGATTGAATGCTAAGCATTTCTGAAAGTATGAAAAGAAGTTGTTTTTAACTAAAATGTACAGTTAACAGTGCTAACACTGCATATATACATTAATTCATGTCTCCTTCAATTTATGACCAGTATGAGACACAACGGAGTTTCAGCAGGTGTTGCATGATAGGATAATCATCCATATTAAAACAAGCAGTGGGGTCATGAGATACGAATGGGGAATCCCCAAAGCTAATAGAAAATAACAAGTCAGAGAATTCAAGTATTCATAACTTAGGAAATCCCAACTCAGGTTTTCTTGAATTCAGGAGCACAGGACATCTGTCTCACGGACTGCCGGGAGCAACTACTCATGACCAGCTTTTGAATCCCCTCAGTGTCCAACACACTGGTCTTTTGTGGTTATACCAGCATGGTCGGCAACATAAGGTATGTGTTCATTCCTTACAAATGAACATTTCTCAGCATTTCTATAGATGTTGGGTCTTTCACTTCATAGCCTTCATATGCTAGTTTTGTGTTCAGTTCCTCCCTCTTCTTCCTAGTTGTACTTTGCTTGCCTTCTTTCCAGATGCTTATCCCTGCCATTGTCCAGCCAGCACTGAAATCTCTCCCATAGCCTTGTGTTTTATACCTTCTTCTTCTTCTTTCTCCTCCAAATAGTATTCTTCCTATTGTCATTGTCTAACCACTTCCTACTCCTACTTTTTTTTCTTGTATCAGAATTTCTACCTTTTAACTTCTGAAATTAACTCAGTGACTTCCAGTACTACTCTCCCCTTTCACCTGTGGCTCCCAGTTCTCATCTTTTTGCCTAACAGGAACAGCTTCCCTTCCCACCTCACCTTCTCAGCACAGACATTTGTCTTCTCCTTCCCTCCCATCGTGCCTCTCACTCACTGAGCCACTCACTCTGCCATACCTTATTCCATATTGTTCCCAGAATCTAATTCTTGTCCCTTCTCTAGGTTCCATTGTCAAGCACAACAGATGCATTTCCTGCTGTCATTTCAGGTGACCAGATGTAGCCCAGCTTACCACAGCTGGGAGCTGCAGTCGCAAGGACAATGGAGGACCAGCTGCTCTTCTCTAGAAATAACTCTGGCCAGAGACAGTAGCTCCTGGAGGGATGTAGCAAGTCTTTTGAGAGCTCCACTAAGCCCCCTCTACTGAGCCCACGTGAAGTAAGACCTTTGAAAGGCTTCCAGAGAACAAATTTAGCTGGATTTCAACAAGCACAGCAAAAGGCAAACTGAGGTAAGCCATTCCCTACATTCCATTCCAAGACTGAACTTCAGGGCTGGGGCTTATATCTATAAAAATGATGGAAATAGTTTAGTTGAATTCAGTGTTACCAGTTGTAAGAGGCAACAACTGGCGAATTCCAAACCTCAGGTTTTCACCGTTCAGTAGAAGGCACGCAGATGTAATCTGCCTCTGCAGCCTATTTTCTGTTTTATTCTGAGTACACTATTCCATGAAAAATGGTAGATCAATATTTGTACTCACGTCAGGCTTGTGCTATGAAACCAGCTGACCCAGTGGCACAGCAGTGGTCAGCAATGAGGATCTAAGCATAAGGTCTAAGACAGGTCAAACAGGTACTTGCCTGGCAGTTTCCTAGTCTCTGCCTGTTCTCAGCTCTGACACCTCTTGAGCCAAAGGGGGTGTCTTTGTGCTGATCCTTCACAGATTTAAATGGATTTGTCTACCTACTTTAACAACTCCGTTACATGGAAACATAAACGTGTCTGGGCAGGTTGCATGCACAGTGGGAACTCGCAGTCGCGCGGCTCGGAGAACAACAAAGAGAAACTCACAAGAAGCAAGTCCTTGCCCAGTTCATCAATATCTGGTACAAATTTTTCAATAGGTTGCGCAGGTCTGGAAGTGAAAGCATTTCTTGGAAGGGCAACGTCATTAGGCCAGTCCTCTTCTTCTGGGAGTCCAATTACACTGTGAAAGGAAAAACATAATGTTAGGTCTAAAATTTATGCAGTCTCCCCTTTATATTGATTATAGCGAGTAGCGCTTTACTTTATGACTAAGTCTTTTAGTTTAAATGAGATTAATTGTCTAATAGTGCCTGATCTCTGTGAATAGAGGCTGACGACTCTAGGTCCTTGGTGTGCTTGGCAGAAATCATTCTGTGGCCAGCACAGTTCTCTGGCCCAGATCTCCATTTTCTGAATCCTTTTGTTGAAAAAGGGCCGAGTGCTTTGGAAGAAAGTTGCTCAGCTCTTGACTGGATGGTGCAACATATGTCACTCCAGGATGATTAAAAGCAGTAAGTTTCAAAGGGGAATTGCATGCAAGGATCTTTATTCACAAGAATAGGGACTGGAAGAAGAGTGTGGGTCAAGATGAGGGTAAAGCAATAAAAGGGATGTTTCATAATGCTTCAAAGCTATGTGCAGTAATTGTTGCCCAAATTTAAACAATTTATTTGCTTCACAATACAGGTTTTAAAGTCTCAATTCAGCAGTGGCATAGGACTTTAGTGCCTTTATGTTTCTACTTGCAATTGTGTTTTGGTTTTTCTTTACCCTTTAATAGAACATTTTAATTTATTTTTAGAATTTATTTCTTTATTCTTTTAATTATAGAAGAAATGTATACCTATTAAATAATCATGCTAAAGTTTAAAGCCCAAATAAGTGAAATAATAGGTAAACCTCCAATGTTGGACCACGTCTCATACATTTTGTGTTTTAGTCTGATGCTAATATTTGTGGGGTTGAAACACCAGCTTCTGATGGAAGTTCTGGAAAAAACCAGACATTGCTTGTCAGGTTTCAGGGAAAAGACATTTTTACAGCCTGTAAAATTGAGATTTTTACTGGAAATACTGACAGAGTAAGACAAGAAGGAACATGAGAAAATGCCACTGAACGCTTGGGTCTGCAGGAAGCCCAATGCCACCAGGGAGCAGCATTGACCTTCCTCTCGCGGAGCCTGGCAGTGTGGCTGGGTGAGGCCAAGCTCTGCCATAGAAATCAGAGGCTACCTCTGAGAACTTGGTGGAATTACTCCACATCTACCTGAATTACAATTACATCTACATTACATTACATTACATCTACCTGAAAATACAATTTCAGATTGTAATTTTGCCCACTTAAAGTGCCACCAAAAGTCCTTAAAAAAACAACAACACGGATAGAAGGGCAAACCAATTAAAATCTCAGGAGAATTTAATTTTACTACATCTGAAGATATCACAGCTCTTGGGAAATGATAAGTCAAATCTGTATGAAACATTGAATTTGACTTTTATCCTGTGGGTGTTTGGGGCAACTCCCTCAGCCATGGTGGTTAAAGCCATGTGATTAACTGTTTGAGAGTCTGGACCCTTATTAAACATAATACAAACAGCATCGTAGAAAGATGAGGGAGTTAAATATTTTAAATAATAATGATGTGTAAGCTGCCATTCACATGTGTTTGGTTAGTCCCAGTGTTTTTTAACGTTTGGATGAGAGAGCACGAGCAGAATAAGCAGAGGCATGGGCAAAGCAAACGCAGAGGAAGGAGGAGGCATCTGGTCAGACAGGTAGGGTGGACCAGACCAGAGTGGAAAGGAGAGACACTTTTAGTTAGACACTCAGGTAGTACTCAAAACTCTTAATAATGAATGTCTGAGTAGATGCCCTCATTCTGGTCTGGTAGCACTACTGTTTCAGTGACTAAGTTTGGGAGTATCTTGGATGAGTTTCACCTCCTACCAAAAGTTCAGGTCTGGTCTTGAGAAACACCGAGTACCTTCCACTCCCACCAGATCAACGGGAGACAAGTCTGCTCAAACCACCCCAGAGTTTAGCCTGAAATCTAGGAGGACATCCCACGTGCTGACGGTGTCCTGGAAAAGCAGGAAGTTGTTTTGGGCCACCTCCGAGGGATTTACCCTGAAATGTGGTGGAATTTTACCTGAGGCCAGTCAGAACTCACACGTACAGCAAAGGCAGACCACAGCCCCATGAACTGAGAGAATATGTCGGTGCAGATTGCATGAAAATCCTGAAACTACTTTCTGTCCAAATTAGTCTGGAGAATGAGTCACTACTGTCGAAAGAAACAACCCTCCTACCAGAAGAGCTATGCCTAACTGTAGGGGGTTCCCCAGCTGTGAAAACACAAAAAAATACTATTTAGCATACACCCCCACCCCCCACCCCAAATCCAAGAAAGAAACTTTTGAACCATTTAAGGAGAACTGCACAAAAGAAGAAAATACAAACTTTCTCTTTAAGTTGATGTGTAATAAGGAATTTCTTCTAAAATTAGCACAGCATTTTCTCTTCTTGATGAATTCTTTTCTGCACAGGTAATCTTGTCCCCTAGGGATGGAAGATCCCTGTTGCAGGCTGCCGCTAGCAGCCATGCATTTGATCCCAGCCCAGTTAATTTTGATTTTTCCCCTTAAATGTCATAAACAAATCAAAATCCTTATAAAAAATAATCCCAGCTATGTTTTGTTTTTTTTTTTTTTTTAATTACAAAATATGTTGTATGTATCAAAGCTGTCTTCATTTAATAAAGCAGAATATTGTAGGACTAAAGGAGTAGCTTGGGCAGAAGAAGAAAAAGTAAACTGCAAGGACTGATTTTTCTGGATTGAGCAGGAAGAGCTGCTCAGCGCATGACAAATTAACCACGCCAGTGAGTCACATACACTGGTATGGCATCCAGGAAAGGGAAGTCAACTGTGTGAAATCAAGACCTGCAATTTAGGAACCTCATATTAAATAATGAAAATGCTTAGAAACCTATCTGTTGTGATTTGGGAACTGGAAAAATGGTTAAACAGAGAAATTGATTATTTGCTCTGTTTCAGCTCTTCTCCCTAGAAATTTTTACTATCTTCTCTTTGGAATATCTTCAAGAGAATAATCTTTCAGCCTCCTCTCTCTCCGTTGGCCTGTCTCTTTCTTATTTCATCCAGATCCCCGGAACCCTGCAGCCTCTCCATAGGAAAAGGGAAGACAGAGGTGCAGCGGCGAAAAGGCATTAGATCTCCCTGTGTGGCTGTCATTTCCAAACTACATACAGCAGATCTTAAATTTACATGCTGCTTATAAATTCAGAAACATTCCTTGCTCTGAAGAGCTTTTACAAGAAAAAGTGATATAATCCTACTTAATTATCATATCAGTAATGCCAATAACTTAAATTTTTGGTTTTTAATTAAGAACGTATTTTGGAAGAGAATTATTCTACCTTAGAGAATTTAGAACCTTCCACCTCCTCAACAAATTCGATATATCTGAAGGAGAAAAATACAAACTCTTAGAACTGTAAAATGATTTTAAAATTAAGCCAATTAGTTCATCTCTGAAAAAGCACGTGTTAAATTGATGATATTCCTTCTGTTCTCACAGTTACCTTCCTGGCCAAAATACGGACTGTTAATAATTTTAACAGGCTGTGCTAGATTTCAAAAGCTAAAATATTTTTGTATGTACAGAAGTCTTTTCTGCAAAGAAGCTGTTGGTAATAATCTTGGAGATTTCTGTTTAATAACAATTTTAAAGTATGCTAATGTTTTCCGAAATACACAGAGAAATTACCGAAAAACAAAACCTCTGCATTTGTTTATGTGAAGAGAATCTCTTGGATGTAACTGTGTAGGAATAAACATGAATGATATGTGCACAATATGTTTAAGAGATTTATAAAGCCCCAACCAGAAGTGTCCTGTAACTTCTTGACGATGGCAGTTAGTTCTGCAGAACTATATTCCATGTTGCTCCCTCCTCCCACTCTGACACAGAATACACGGAAGTATCATGTTGCATACGGTAGCAATAGGAAATATGTTCTAGGAATACTTCGGTTTAGTCACATTATTGCATAAAAACATGGCAAAGCAACCGCACGGTGTTTCAACGTTAAACACATATTAACATAATGCAGCTAGTTATTACTTACTCAAAGATTTTTCCTAGCTGGTCAACATCTGAATTTCCACGGAAGAGTGGTCTGAAAGAATAAAGAAATATTTTCAGAATCTGACCTGCTTTAATCAACATGAATTTATATTTGTCATTGACAGCTGCCAACACAGGGTGAAAATGTTGGGTTTTTTTTTGAGACCTCACTTCTTCTGCCTCCATGTTTTCTCCAGTCTGTGAGAGAACCTTTCAAGTTTCTACTAAATGTGGTAAAAAAGGGGATATATAAGACATATTTTTGATATGGTACTTCTGAAAACTTAATTGCATCCTTTAACAGGAATGAAATAACTTTCTCAACTAATACTATCCTATGAATCATATTAACAAAATAGTTTTCACTACAAAGAACATACTTAAATAGCTATTTAGAGAGACAAAACCGGAGTGGATGTCATGCAGTCCATTAAAACATAATAAAATTAGAGATTAGTTATTATGGATACACATTCAAAATTAAATTTCTTGTATATGCTATATCAGAAATGTGCTCCTAAGTTTAAGGGGTCAAATAAATGACAATGGATTTATGAAGGTCTGTAAAGAATGGGGTGTGAGACGATACAGAATTTACCTTGAAGGAGAGGAATACTTCTGCTGCATAAAGATATGTTTAGGAAAGAAACAAATTAATAGGCTGAATGTCCAAAGGCTTTCAGAAAAAGCAGCAACTTTCAGAGAATGGTACTTTTCAAAGTGCAACTTAAAGTATTTTCACTCATCATTTATAAAATACTACCACCCCATCATGCCCAAGTAAAACCTGGAATTCAGCTTTGTGTGGCTGCATTGCCATCTCGGTGCTGAATTCATAGGGTGTGATCAACAGCGCAATTTTAGGTCTAAACTCCCAGGACACTCCAACAGGTTACTGAGGCATGATTAAGGATCTGGCCAAGAATGAGGGCATCTGTGAAGACCAGGCCCCAGATGTTGTGTACCATTTTGGTTCAACAAATGGTGGATTACTCTAAGAACAGCAATTCATCAGCCCTGCGAACTCTGACACTAACTGGGGTCAGCCAGCAGCCAGGCTGCCCCTCTCTTCTGCAGCACAGCTCTCGAGTGCAGTTACACGTTACCATTTCCAGAACTGCTCAACCGAGCCCTGGTGACCTGACAGAACGATGCACGTTCCCATGTTTTCACTGGCAGCCTTTGGTTATGGAGAAATGCCAGTTCTCCGGCCCCTCTCTGCACACTCCTTTTCTTCTGTCTGATGCGGGTCCTCAACAGCAATGAGAGCCAAAGGCATCATTTCACTGTTGCTCTTCACAGGAGAAGACCTCTCCTGTCTGTACTGGGAGAACGAGGAGTGCTCAGTGACAGTCCTTCCCCTCTCGTTGCCCACGTGCAGAGGCAGGGGTAGGATATGGGTGTCCTTTTGCTAAACATGAGGTAGTTCTGCAAAATGGCACTTTACGTCTTGACAATCTCACATGGACACTGTTCTCCATGTCACTGCCTGTGACGTGTCCACACCAGATACAGAGACCCAGAGCACTGTGACTTTCTCAGTTAGACATAAGAATCTCTGCAGTAATCTGTGCCACCAAGACAAGAGCAGAGCAACACCTGGAAGACATGCCGACTGTCTCTGAGGAACTAAACACACATTTTGTCTCATTCAGGTCATGCTGTGTCACCGCACACTGCAAACTGCTTTGTGCGGGGACATCAAGGGAACAATTTCATCAAGTTTGATTTGAAACCATAGGACATCAGACTGAAACTGATGGGGTAAAACGTGGTAGCCTGTTACTTGTCCATAAAGGGCTTTATTTATTTTGACTCCGAATAAATCATAAATAATGGTCTGTGCTGCTTTCCAGACATACACGATATTTACTAACTGCAGCCTCTTTAACAAGACTGTTTCAACCCATACTTAGAGGTTTCTGTATTTTTTTAAACTTTCCAGCAATACTGGCTTCGACAACAAAAAAAAGCTTAATTTCACTTGGAGTGAAGCATCTACTTCTGCTGTACGCTTCCAGCCTAATTTTCAAAGTGATGGGTAGCTCCAATACCAGTAGTGTTTGTGGCAGCAGACACGCTCCCTGTTTTACAAACTCAGACAATATGACAACCTTAGATTTTTTTTTTGAATGACCGCTTAAAATTATTAACATACTGTTACTTTGAGTATTTAATTTTGGCTCCAGCATTAGAATATTGGGGCCCTTTAAACTAACAAAATCTACACGATCAAATAATCCTATCCATGCAAATGGAAAGCTAATTTAATGTTTATGCTGAACCTTGTGTTACTGTGAATGCTTGGCAAAGTCAGCCTTGTTCGCAAATCACCTTAGGCAGTGTCATGCCAAAACAAGTACGATTCTTGGGATTTTTAAGGGAGGTTTTTCTCATTGCTGCTGCAGCCTCAGATTCAGTAAGGGCTGAAGAAAGAATTTAAATTCTTTTGAATATATAATTATACAACACAAGGTGACCTTCCACCATACTTTGATATTTCGTCATAATGAGGTGTTATTAATTCATCTTTCATCCTTCTATCCATCCCACCATGACGACTACAGCAGAATGCCAACTCCCAGCGAGGCACCACTAACGGAATGAAATTTGCTTCCTGAATTTTGGCTGGAGGTTCAATTGGAATACTGGATGGATGATTGGGGAAGAAGATCCACTTCACCAGCAGCCGTATGAAGATCTTGTCTCACATTTTGGCACTAGTTACTCCTCAGTAATGACTCGCCAGCACTGCAAGTCCAGTACAAATGCAAACTTTCACCTCAAGCTGACTGTTTTGTAAATTCTGTTCTTAAAGGCGGCCATCAGCTCTCCCAGTACCATTGCACTGGGAGCATACTCGGCAGCCACAGAAATGTAAAATTTCACCTTTGCTCTTGGTATCTTTCACTTGACTCACTCACCCACTCACTCCCTGAGGTTTATTTATGCAAGCCGAATCCAGAAGTCCTTACTTGGGGATATGTTCTCCTCTCTGATATGATGATAATCTCTGTAAGACTGGTTAAACTCTGAGAGTGTGATTTTGTAGAATTCCTTCTTTTTTCCTTGGGAAAGGCATGGAGCTGGATTTGTCTCCTGTGGCAGAAGATGTGAGTCTGTCCTCTGCTTCAAAGAACTCCTGTGTGTATGTATGTCCCAGGAAAGAGGGATATTCCAATGGAGGCCATCCATGGCACCACTTGCCTTTTGTGTGGTTCCTTGATGCTCTCAACCTTCCCTGACTCCGTTTGCTACAAAATCCATGCTCTGAGTGCTCCAACACCACTGCTGTGACAAAACACACACCCGAGTAGGGAAGAAGATGGAATCAAAAGAATTACAGTGCACCTAAGACATTTAATTTCCCTATTTTCTCAAGAAAACTCAGATGCTGTTATGTCCCCGTAATTTCCTACTTGGTTGTTGGTGCTTTGAATTTTTAGGGTGAGGGGAGGAAGAAAATGTTACAGGGAATCTACAGGTGTCCATCTTGTTCGACAGCTCCTTCTCCAGGCCTTGGATTGTTATCCACTGCCTCTGGAATGGTGCCTACTGAATGGAGGAAACCCCTTTTCATGTCTAACGTAGGACCAAAATGCCCTTAGCTTACAGATACGAAGATGAGTTGGAGGCACCATGTTACTACTCTGTCCCACTAAAATGAACTCCTACTGAGTCAATAAGCACGTGCTTGAGCAGGGGGGATTGGACCAGGTGATCTCCAGAGGTCCCTTCCAACCTAGATAAAATCACGACATAAGGTGGCAATGTAGAACTTCACAAATCCTGAAAAAGTTACCATCTGCTTATAGTTTAGAAGGACTAGCACCACTCATCTTCTGGACAAAAGGCTCTCATGCTTATATGTAGCTAAACAAATTGGATTTCACCATTCATCAACTGTAGGCTCTCCTCTTCCCAAAGGAATATACTCAGCTCTTGTTGTTTCATGCTGAGTTTCACCATCACTGAATATTCTATATATCTGAAATAGATATTGGTGTCTGAAAGTACTTGAGTACTTTATTTTATAGACACTGTGTTTTGTGTCTGTGCTACTCAGTAAAAACTGAGATATAAACATTTCCTAAGCTAGTATCCATGAAAAAATTTCCCTGGTGCAACTTCACGGAGGTGCCAAAGCAATTCTAAAAGTATTGTATACAATGACAATGCAATGAGACCCAGGAGATAAATGAGGTTTAACTGTAAACTGGCCACATTACTTCTAGCCTTTACTTTCAGCTATGCTTTACAAACCAAAGAGGGTCTGTAACTTTTCATAAGAAATGCTAGAATTTTCATAAAGATTGGAATTAAAAATATTGATAAGCACTGCTCTAGTCTATACTGCAGCGCAGACACAAGGAAAATAATGGTCTAATAAAACCTCATGCATTGAGGCACAGGAA
This sequence comes from Tringa tobata, assembly GCA_033628505.1. Lineage (NCBI taxonomy): Eukaryota > Metazoa > Chordata > Aves > Charadriiformes > Scolopacidae > Tringa > Tringa tobata. Next base: position 24,825 of record JAHREE010000184.1, read on the forward strand.
AAGATTTCTGCAGGTTTCCTGATAGTGGCTTTTTGAACCAATTAATGGCATTCTTGGACTGGAAAATATCTTTCAATTTCTGACACTGAGTTATTAAACTACAGGTAAAATGGACAAATAGAAGAAAGGTCACGTGAAGAGAAACAGTATTGAAGAGGGGGAAACAAGGAAAGAACTTCTCTTTTTAACCAAAACATAGTAGAGAGCTGTCACAACAATTCTAGAGGTGCCAATACAACTGCCCTATACCTTTCGGATATGTAAGAAATAATTTCCAAAATAACTACCTGGATTCGTTCTGCTATTCCATTTGCTCAGTGTGCCTGGATTTGTTCTGCTATTCCATTTGCTCAGTGTGCCTGGATTTGTTCTGCTATTCCATTTGCTCAGTGTGGTGACACCAGCAGCTGGGAATCCCCTTCCCTTCTTTGTTATCACAGAAAAACAGTAAGGATAATCTCTTGATTACTAACTTGAATATATACAATATTCTCAGTGAAACATCTGTATATTGGCAATCTACGTGTACTCAGGGAAGTCATACAATAACTCCCTAAAATGAAAAGAGCATCGTGGATTTGGGCACGTAGGGCTTAGGCAATCTGGTTGAAGGGATGGCAAAGAGACGTGTTGGGAGGAAAAGCAGCGATTTTGGAACAGGCAGCTGCTGATCTGAAGGTGTTAGACAAGATGGGGGAGGTGTTGGAAGAGAAAGTCCATGATAATTTGATCCAGTGGAGAGAAAAATGTAAAGGGAGAGAATACAGCAGCAGCTCATGGAAGTGGTATAAGGAATTTTAGAAGTTGGTAAGGTTGTAGTAAAGTCTAGGAGTTTGTATGTCTTTGTGTATAAGAGCAACAAGGTGATGGTGAAGAAACTAAAAAAGCTAAAGCCAAGAAACATTTGCCAAGGAATCCTGCATCGTGCCATGGGAAACCTGCCAAGCTACATAGTCTGTGACTCAGAGATATATTTAAATTATGGTTTTTTTCTTCTTTCTTTTCATATTAAAAAATGTGAATAGCTGGCAAATAATTTTGTCAGATTCTCACTTGTTACGAACAAAATATTTTCATTTTTAGAACCAAAAACAAGTAAGACTTAAAACTAGAATTATGAGATGACCAGAAAGAACGTAATCTGGATTGTGCTGTGGAAGCCTTTATTCAGAGGGATTATTTCTGAGCTGATTCCCCACTCGTGTTCCCACCTCTGTTTCTCTTTGACAGATCCCCCGGATAAGTCTGTACTTTAGGCATGAAAAGAGAAACTAAGGCAAGAAAAAGGAAAAAGTATACATCCCTGGTTAAAGATGAAGTTCATTGGCCCTTCTGATAGGTAAAATGAATACGGCGCACAGCTTTCGCCTGAACACAGGCCACAGCCAGCACCATCGCACGCTCCGGACAGTTACCCACTTCCAGTCACAAGTGGCTGCCTCGGCTGTTGTGCAATTCAAAGTTCTCATTTTCAACATAACACTTTTTGTACTTCTCCCTCTCCTTTCCCTTTAATAATATCTTTGTGTGGGTGGGTGCCAGACACAGCATAGGAAGAAGTTACTTCATGTAGAGCTTATTATACTTGATCACAAATTGCTCAAAACTTTTAAGAAACTTCTCCTACATATAAGAAGAAAGATGACACAGATAAACATTACAACCGAAGAAATACTCTTCAGTTAAAATCTGACAGAAAACAGATCAGCCGTCTTGAGTTTCTCATTTCAGTCTTTAGCAGCCCAATTTTTTTACTTTTACTTCTTTGTACAGAGGCACTGGGTACAGCTTTACAACCAAAGCAGGGCCAGCCTACTGTGTAGATTCAATTGTTAATTAAAAATACAGCCAAAAGCAAGAGAAAGACCATAAATGAGAGAAAATATAAGCATCTTCAAAGCTCCCTTAGGGACTGGGCAAAGGAAGATCTTTTTCTGGCTGTTTAACATTTGCTTGACAACTTTCAGGTAAGTGCAGTGTTTCAAGGTGCCGGGTGGCCTTGGAGCAGAAGGATGGGCCTCGTTCCCCACCCGACAGAAAAGGGAGCTTCAGCACAGATATCAATGCCCCCAGGATCAAGCCAAGTGAGATCTGGTTTCACAACCTCTTATAAGGAAAAAAAAAGATGCTTCAACAGAAGGATACACACACAGAGATATATAAAACCCAAAAGGTAAGTGCAGATATTATCTTTGACCAGAATATGTGGCAACGTGGGCAGATCTCATCTGTTCCTGGGCAGAACTGCTTCAGCTTTCATCATTTAACACTGCTTTTTGAAATGGAAGAGCCTTGATATGTTGAATGTCCTTCACTTATTCCCTCAGCACGCACATCATAGTTCTCTTATCTGTGGACATTTGCTTCTGCAGAAGATTTGTAGGTTTATTTCACCAGGGCTTTAGAGTCGTTATCTCAGCTCAGGCAGCATGATACAACAGTGACGTTTTGAAAATTGCCCCAACATTTGAAGCAAGTTCTGGAAATACATACACAACTGACCTTGGAAAAAGGGAAAGGAAAAAAATGTATGGTCTCTGCTCAGAGTGGAAAAAGCAGCATTCTTCTTGTTTGTACCTGCAGTTCTACCAGCAACAGGATCAAACCCTTTGTGTGTGAAACACCCATCACTGCACGTAGCTGCATTACATCTATCTTGTCCGTCAGAAGTCTGAAGTTTAATTCTGTAACTCAACTACAGGCTTCTGCACTTTTATAGCATCCCGTAAGAACTGCTGGTACAACAAACACAATATGGTCATGCTCTTCCCGTGGTCCCTCCTTTAGTTTTCTGCATTTTCTTCTCTCTCATGAATCTATTTCTTTCTAAACTTGCCCTCTCCAAGACTGTCAAGCTTCTTCGCTCTTCTTGTGCAACTCAGTGTGAAGGCAGTAACTGCACTCTGGATTAGTGGGCGGACAGGTTCCCTGCTCTCCACTTCACTCGCGCACACGACAGCGCAGACCAGCGCGAGGACTCTGTGCGCAGGCAGCACCCGTGTCTGTGCAAGCTCGGGAGAATCCTCCCCTCCAGGTCTTTGTGCCTGTGAACAAATCTGCCCAGACTTTTCTTGAAAAGATCTAAATCCTCCTTCCAGAGCACGCCAGAGCTGCGTTTTACCATTCCTTTCATTTAGTTCATCATTTACTCCTCGCTTAAAAATTGAGCAGGCAGCGGTCCAAAATGCCACATCCTAATCAGGCTGTGAAGGTCCTCTTTAATGCTGCATTTCAAAGAAGTAGTTTTAAAACATCTGTCTCACAGCAAAGGACTGACCTTCAAGGTTAGCAACAGGAGTTTAGGTCTGTTCCTAGTCTTTATCACTTACGCAAATGAAATGAAAGCAATCTTCTACGTGAAGTATCTACTCCTTTACCCAGTATGAAATTCCATTGTGAAAAGCTGTTCAAATCACAGTTTCCAGGGACACAGAATACATTTTTTATAGTTTCACAACTTTTCTTGCAATGCGGGATGACCCTGAGAAAGCTCATCAGTTGACATTTACCATATTGACTGGTCTGAAAACCCTTTGAAAATGGACTTTGCTCTGAGAGGGCCTCTAATGTTGGAGCTAGTTTTAACTAAGGGGATAATTGGTTTTCAAGTCTGAGGCACTCTAATTAACATCCAATTCATATTCCACAAACTGAATAGATTTCCAATCAGATTGCTTTCCCAGTAAAGCTTTAAACTAAAATATTTTGTGCCATTAGGTTGACTTCTTTTGGAATAAACTCTTTTTGACCAAACGTGTAACGGTGTTGTCAGTCTTCTATCAGTTAACAGTCTATGCACCCGTAATTACTGCTTGAAGGAAAACCACCTCTTACCTCCCCCCTACTCTCCTATATCAAAGGAGAAGCAAGTTACTGTGAAAGGAACACGTACAGTACACACACTACTTCTTTCAATCTGCCCAAAGTTACCTAGCAAATTAACATCCAAGTACGTGTCCCCAGGTTTTCTAGTTTTTGGTTTTTTCTCAATAATGCTAAGCAAGGAGCTTCACAGACTAAAGTATACCCTATAGATAAAAGAGTTTATATTCCGAATATGTAATACAAAATCATGAGAAAGTACAGTGCTTTAGTTCCATTGTCATGAGTTATACATAAAATGGTACATCTATTTCACTAAATTACTAGTCTTTTTTAAAAAAATATTCTAGAGATGGAAAAAGTAAAGCAGAAAAGCAAATATCCAACCATAAAAACATCTTAAAAAAGTAAAAGACAAGCTCTTTTCTGTTATCTGCAGCAGCACAGTGACAGAATGACAATGAGGTAATGGAGGCTGCCCATGGGTGCTCTCTGAGACTACCGACAAGAGAGTTCCAATAGATGGAAATTTCCATATTTGAAGGGAAATATAGAATTCAAAATATTCTACACAATCTAGAACATAAAATTCTCAATACAGAATAAAATCCAAGAAAAGGGGATTATTTTTTTTTCCACTGGGAAAACATTGCAAGCGAAGAGAAAGAATCCTTGGGTTTTCTCTGCATGGGGACCGAGCTGCTCCTGTTGGCACCAAGTGATCCCTTCTGCTGCCCCTGCTACGTGAGAACGGCACCTGTTGCACCAAAGCCTCTCTAAGTTTTCAGATAAACCCGCAACATCAGAACTGCCGCCCCCCCGCAACTAATATGTCTCATCACCTTCAGCTGTAATAAAACACTCCTGGTCAGAAAAAACCCTCTGAAAAGGGATTACAGCCAGACAAGAAAGGCAGGGAAAACATTTCGGTACTAAGCACTAAACTCTTATGTAAGCAGAGGTGAAATTTCAACTTCAAGCTTTTTCTCCAGCTGCTGAGTCCGAGTGTCAAAAGACATGAAAGTGGATCAGAAGGATGGTGTGAAGAAAATACTTTAATTTTTAGCAGCTGTGCTGGCTTACAGTGAATTAGTAAACACCTGCAGAAAAACTTGAGATAAGCATTTAAGGTAGAAATTATGTATAGCAACCATGCAAGGAAAACTGATACAGGTTTCAAAGGCCAGTTAAACTAGATATAACTTTTCCCTCAGCAATACTTTGTCCCATGCAATACATTCTGTAACTCGGGCTGGGGAAGCTGCAAGATTTCCATTTACTGGCCCATGAGAGTGCACAGCAACCTGAGTTCACCTTTCGAGTGCTCTCTGGTTACTTATCCTGCACAGCTACTACTGATTTCACATGGATTCCCACTTGAATCCTGACCAAAAGAAAGAATAAGTTAATTTCTTATATTAAAGAGAAAAAAACAACCCACCAAAAAAGAACTTCCAGGCTCAGATGCCACCCTCCCCTATGCAACTGCAGTGTTAACACGCTTTATGCCATAGATCCCTGTGTTTCAAAGCTTCCCAAACTAATTTTGGGACAACTTTTATGCTGTTTTCTCCACTTTTTCATTACTGACCCATAGCCCTGCTTCTGCACTGTCTGTGGCACAGCTCTATTTAAATGGGCATAACATACACCTGTCTCTACAGCATAAGTGTTTCCTCAGTCTCTGAAGCACTGAGCACCCCGAACTCCTCCAGCCACCCCACAGCTGGAACTTCTCAGTCCCCAAATCACCAGGTTGTTCACCACCTTCATGTCCAGTACACAGGGTCCCCCAAGATCCAGATGGAATTGGCTGTCATTTCTGAGAAAAAATCTGATTTGCTCACAGTGAATAAAATAGAGTCCTCTTCCGGGTAAGTGAATAACCAAGTAAGGGTTTCCTTCCACAGTAAGCATATTAGGCCTTGCTTTTTGTACGGTTTAGAAAGTTTACCAAAAAGTCTGGGCCCTGTTTAAACTCTGCTCTCACTTTCCACCAAAGAGCCTCACCTCATACTCTTAAAAGAAGTAGGAGATGAGCAACAGACATAGGAGATGAGCAACACTTACTTTTGTAAGATGAGCAACTTACTTTTGTATCTGCAGCAAAGGAAAGCTGATTGTGAGGCTGGAGAGAAGGAAGAGAGCCTGTTCCTGTGCCTCAGAGGGCAGGACACCTAGACAGGGCACAGTCTGACTGTGTGTGTGTGCTCGCACTGCTAACGGCGGTGTGAGATCACGCTGTAACCCAGTATCTTCATTCCTAGAGCCACAGAGTATGACTCCTGGCTGCCAAGCAGGCCTAACTGAACAGCTATGGGCAGGAACATCACTGAAAAATCTCTTGCTTGGTGTACTTCTTTAGATGCTGAAAGCTTGCACTCCAATTACTTGGATAGAAAGAGCACTTAAAAAATTATTCAGTTGCATAGAACAGTGTGTATGCTGTGCTGACATAATAAAGAAACCTGTTTCATGGACATAACCTAATAAAAATGAGCTGATAATACACTATAGTTGTAGTGTATTTGGGATGATATAGCTGATTGAGTCATTTATCTTTAGGTAACTGATTCAAACTCAGTCAAAATCAATCGTAACTGGATCTTCATGCCAATTTATTCCAGCTCAGTAGAATAAATGAGTGGAAATGAAGTAATCCCTTGAATGAATTTCCTATTTGACAAATGTCTGCAGTGTAAAAGCACTTATTACCCACAAAGCTGGATAGGTTAGGAGAGAAGCTATGAGTATGGAGGATAAGTAAGTAAAAGAAGAAATCCTGCATCAGTGATTGCCTTAGAGCTGCTCCTAGATGGCATGTGCTCAGTGCTTCCATGACAGGGAAGCCGAGCACCCCACGCCTGAGTCTCTGGAAGAAGTCATACGGTTCGACCACCGTTTCCTCAAAGCCTGCAGAATGAAGCGTGCGGCCAGCCTGAGGGCAGCCAGGCATGGCACGTGTCGACACCCAGAGCTCCCGGCTCCTCAGCTCCTGGCTCTGACTCCAGCAGAGTCAGTGTGCCATGGTGGCTGTGTCCCACACCGGCTCACCTCAGCAGGGCCAGCGTGTTGGCAGGTCAAGCGGACCACGCAAGAGAACGTGATGGCAGCGCCACAGGCATTGTGCAAACAGAAATTAGAAGCAAGGCAACAACACGTGTACTCATATCACAAGGCGAGCTGTGGCTTCAAAGGATGCGGTGACGGGAACCCGTGCAAGCTGTATCCTGCCGTGCCTCTTCTCGACTTCTCACTACATGGCCGGCACCAGGACCCTGGGGACTGACGGCAAAGCTGGAGTGGGGAGCGGGTGTGCTGCCCCGTGGCAGTCAGCGTGCACAGGCAGGGGAGGCCAGGGCCATCTCCCTTCCTCCCCGAGTTAGGACTCTGTCTAGGTCTTTGCCACCTGCAGCTAGGTCTGAAGCACAGAGCCCGGACCAGCCGGGGGTCTGAGCCCTGAGGCACAGCCGAGCGTTTCTACAAAGGCAGTGGGGAGCTGCCTCTGGGCACTGCCATTCTTTTGGAGAAATGCTTTTCCAGAAATCTAAATATCAAACTTCCTCTTGCTTTCTCTGACATTTTGAGCTCTCCTCTCCAGCCAGTTATTTACTGGGTAGAAAGTAGTACGTTTCAGAAAGCTGTTGTGTTTTGCTCTGCTGCCCTTCACTGTTTTTACCCCCCTGCAGTTGTCTTGTGCCTTTAGGTGCACTTTCTACTTCTCTCATGCAGATTTATCTTTTTTTTTTAAGATGTAAAGAACATAGAATCATAGAATCATTTAGGTTGGAAAAGACCCTTGGGATCATCGAGTCCAACCATCAACCCTACTCTACAAAGTTCTCCCCTACACCATATCCCTCAGCACCACATCTAAATGACTCTTAAACACATCCAGGGATGGTGACTCAAACACTTCCCTGGGCAGCCTATTCCAATGCCCGACCACTCTTTCTGTGAAAAAATTCTTTCCTAATGTTCAGTCTAAACCTACCCTGTTGCAGCTTGAAGCCATTCCCTCTCATTCTGTCACTAATTACCTGCAAGAAGAGACCAGCCCCAACCTCTCTACAGTGTCCTTTCAAGTAGTTGTAGAGAGTGACGAGGTCTCTCCTCAGCTTCCTCTTCCTCAAACTAAACAGTCCCAGCTCCTGATCACCTACATATGGAGAAGTGCTAGTGCAAAGCTGTTGAAAAGAAAAGACAGAAATGTGAGACTGATTTGTCCTATATATTTCTGAACTACTACATACTGGTTTTATGACCAGTATGGGAGCTAATTTTTTTAATGGGAGATAATTATTTGATTTCTTTTCTGTCTTTTCTGGACAATCAAATACAGAAAACTCACTAAAGCTGCCCAGATCAAAATTTGTGACTAGACACTCAATTTGGAAAAAAACCCCACTCTTGGGAGCTCAGTGACATGAGCCACAGCTAAAATCCAGTCTTTCTCCCCCTTCTCTGGAGTGCAGCAGCATCCAGGAAAGGATCCCATACACCCACTTGGAGTTTAAATACCTTTTTGTAGCCATTTTCTTATAAAAGAGAAAAGTAAATAAAACAATGTTTAGTTCTATTACGAGTCAAACAAAGGTACACAGAGCTTCCCCCGGCCAAACTCTAGGCAAAAAGTAAAGCCTCTCTCAGCCAAGTTCCGAGGAGAGAAGCTGTGGGAAAGAGCCAGGAGACCCTTTGAAAAGGAAAGCCTTTGGGCAGTGTACAGCTGGCCATGCTTCTCTGGGTAACACTGCGCTGCCTGTCCCCTGCTCTCCGGCCGGTGGAGTGACCGCTGAGAGCCACCTGCAGCTGGGGAAACCATCAAACGAGCCCTCAGGCTGCTCTGGCTTATGGCAGGAGCGAACTCTGAGAGCTTCCAGCAGACACAGAGGTGGTGCACCTTCACATGGATGGGCCACAGCCGTGCCCAGCACACCTCCGCACCAGGGAGCCAGGCGCTTCTCTGCTGGTCGCATTTAGAGATACCCGTTACAAATGCCACAGTGTTAATAGCAAGGACTTGCAAGTACCTACATCATGACTGAAAGTTGTGGCCTTTCTCCTGGCCACAAGGTCTTTTCCTCTGACCTCTGGCAAGGCTAATTCAGGCTGTCACAGACTGGAATATCCCCTGTAAGGAATATGTATTTTTTTTAGGATGATGTGTGCAGAGGGATTTCAGACCAGGGCTGTGCCACCTGCACATGAAGAAGCTACGGGAAACTTTCCAGGAGGGCAGCTCTCTCCTGAGCTCCCACTGGGCTTGACCTGTGTGTGGCTACTGCTGCCAGCCTGGAGCCACCCGGCCCCGGTCCCTGGCCACTGCCTGGCCTGACGTGACCCTACACCTGAACTTAAAAGTCAAATTAAGCTCGGTCAGCTAACACCGCTTCTGTAGGTCTTCTCAACCCCGCCTGAAGGTTCCCTTCTGTTTTTTTGTCGTAGGTAGTGACAGTTTTTGGTTTCTATGGTTTATCAACGGTTTCCCTTACCAACAGATCCATTCCTCTGACTGAAACTCTGGCGCAGCTGGAAACTAGAAGGAAAACCACAAGTGAATGGCCTGGCACTCACTTAACACTCATCTCCAACCACAGACCCATACAGTTACTGGATTTGACTAACGGCTATCAATCAGCCCAACTGTAGACACTTAGAAAGGTATCAGCTAGAAAAGGCTTGAGGGAATATGTGAGCTGAAAAACAACACTGTATTTTACTTTTAATGGGATGATGCTATCTTGGAAACTCACATCTATATCATACTAAATAATTAGTGGTGTTATTCTGACTGTTGGCCCTTCTCTCCATTAGTGTGTGTTTGTCCTCTGTTCCAAGCCAATGTGAGTCCTGCTTCTGAGGTCAGATTAAACAGGAAACAATCCTGCTTATCCGAAAATGGAATAACATGAACAAGTGCAGCCTTCTGCCTTCCTTTGTTAGTTAAGTTTGAAGAAAAATGTCATTGTTGTTTCATCAGATCACTAAGGTCACTAAGCTAAATTGTGGCTTGGGTCCATTCAACCTAAAAAATGCTTGAAAAAAATCTTTGTAATAGGCTGGCCACCTATCTGGGGAGGAAGAAAAAATCCTATTTTAGTAGGTCTGGTTTGGAAAAACCATCAGCCTCCCACACACCCATATGCACATGAATGGCAGAAGAATAAAGGAGGAAAAGTGCAAAGCACAGAATTTTGAATGCTGACAAGATCTTTCCAAGGAACGAACCTTCTCCCAGTACAGTTGGTCTGGACTGTGGTGAACTTTTATGGCACTTGCAACTTAAATCATTCTTGTAAGAAAACAAGATAATTTCCAAAAATGGCAAAAACAAACTCAGGCCAGAACTGTACAGTACCTTGGTTCAAAAGTTGCAAATGAAGCTATGTAGCTTTCACAGTTCTAAGCTGCAACATCCACCTTTGCTTGTTAAAACAAAGACAAAACAGAAAAGGAAAAAAAAAAAGTTGTTGTTTTAATTTTCCTGTTACCAAAATCTAACTGTGAGCAAGCAGACAAGTGAATGATTACACTTTCGAGCTCTTGCTCCAAAAGATATGTTGGTTTAAGGCTCACTGGAAAACACCAGATAATATGATTGCAAAGTCTGTGTTTAAAATTGCTGCATGATAAAGAGAACAGCTCGCTCTCAAACCACATTTAAGATGTTTGCCAGTTTATAGGGAAAACTCAACTTAAAAGCAACATTCATGGCTGTATTTACTCAGTTGCTTTTTGCCTAGATGTCTCTGCTCTCTTCGTTTTATCGTACCTTCCCTTTCAATATCCAGTTGCACATTATTTTTTCTTTCATGAATTCCCCTTCTGCTCCCTCTATTTCTGTTGTCTTTCCAACATAAAGAAGTCTTGAAAATATATTACAGCTCTCTTCTCTCTCTGCTTTTGAAAGACATTTCAGAAATGTGTTGAAAATTAGAGAACAAAGCACAAAAAGGGAGGGTTAATCTAAGAGCTGAAAAAAAGGTAGAAACTTTACCATATAGAAAAATATAGGATCTAGTAGGAAAAGCAAAATATTCCTATGGCTGCATAGCTACAGTGCCCACTTACAACACTGGGGCACAGGAAAATAACTGACAAAGAAATAAAACGCCTGTGAAATGAGACAAAGCCGTGTCATAGAAGTATGCCTCACAACTCCTTACATAGCAGTTTTCAAAAGACAAGGTATATAATCCTTCCATACAGAAATCATGGTGATTTTCCCATGATTTCCTACCCTACAGAAATCACATTAAGCTTATCCATTGATTTCAGTTTGAGCCAGGGTTTTGTTTATGGTGTGTTATATGTGCATGTAGTCTCTCTCTCCCAGTCCTGCCCAAACCAAAGTATCTCCCATCACACCTGTGCCCGCCCTGATGCACCCAGGTTACGGCAGGAATATGGACTTAGAAAAACAAGTTCCATATTAAGTTGCATGTATTTTGCTGCTAATGCTCTAGTAGGTGATTCTTTACTGTTGATTACAGGCTTTAAACAAATGTTTCTGCTTCTCCCAGTGCTTTGGATAATTGAACAGTATCAGTGGAAAACATGCTTAAGTGATGACATATTGTTACTTAATTTGACGTGAGGGTCACTCCATACATATAGATCCTCCCCCAGGGTATGCACTTGCAAAGTTATGGGTTCATCGTCTGTTCCTCAAGACCATTCACCGGCAAAGCAACTCATCACGAGGAATGACTAACCCAGGGTATGTCTGGAGCAGAGGACACAGTACTTCAGATTTCCAAGCGATTCTCTGCAATAGCAGAATTTCTATGAATCACTGTCTCCAAAGCCTACTGTCATCTCTGCTTCATTCTCCAGATGAAGAACATGCTCAGGCAGTTGAGAACCTGTGATTCTGCTGTTGAACATACGTTGCCAGATGTATATCTAATTTTTTCAAAGTGCAACCTTAACAGACTACATCTGTGAGAGATTAGCACCTATAGAACAGCTAATTCGGACCAAATGAGCGTGTGATGAAGCTGATGTGAGTCAGAAGCAGAGACTCAAGGATGAACTGGACTGCAGATCTCTCCCAAGGCAAAAGCTGACTGCCTATCCAAAGCATGGGAGAACCTGCAGGCTCTGTTACAAGTTATCACGTAGCTGCCCACTGGTAATAAATGGCAGTATGTACCTTCTCCTCTGGATAAGGACATGCAAACAGTAGCTCACACACTCATGGCCTGATTTCCTTTGAAGCTACCTTTTTTTTGTATACCTTTTTGTGTGTGATATTTTTGCAGACAGGTAACAACCTTGTCAGCTTGATTGGGCTATGAATATAACATAGGCTACAAAAACTGATGGTCTCTTCTGATGACTTTTAGCTCTATACTATAAAGAAAGATAAAATCAGTTGCTTGTGCAAGATTACAGTTATACTTGCCTAGCTGGAATTACTATGTAGGTACTGACTCGTTAGTCCCACATACACCCTATTCTGTGCAGGACTGAAATCATACAGGAGTGTGATTTTGAAGTCAGGGCATGTATAGATGCACTAAGAACTAAGCACTGAAGCATTTCCACAATTTTTCTCAAGGCTGCCTACTCAGAAGAGAGTGCAAGACCGGTGATCCCTGCTTTCTTTTATAGATCATTTCACCCAGATTCAGATTCTAGCTGTTCCTTCTCACACTAATTCACCTTGATTAAGTATTAGCTAATCCAAGCAAGAAGAGAGACATTCCTCTCTGCCCCTAAAACACTGGCCATGGCTTCCTGCTTTGGAGCCGCCCGCAGCCCTGGAGCCAGCTGGAAGAGTTTCATGTATCCAGAGAGAAGTGGATGCTACTCCCATGGACGCCTTTCTCTTTAATGAGTTGTTCACTGAGTAGGAGGCACAAGGCCCTTTCCTTCTCGCCAGGAAAATGCTCAGCCTCAGAGTGAAGCCCTTTTTATAAGTAATCCTTATTTTTACCTAAACATAAAAAAAAGTGCTAACGTCCTTGCTGTGCTACAGGATGCCCCCATGCCACTGGGCCCCCATCACTCCTGCCAGCTGTATCTCTGAAGGATTCTACGATAGAGCAGCAAGCCACAGCATACATTACAGTTTTCCGTACTGGTTATTATTATCAGTGCACCATAGCTTCTAATCACAAAGAAAACAGTCACTGTGACAAACACATTTACACTTTCATTAGATAAAGCCAGTCCATCCCAATATGTCTAGAACTCACTGCAACCTACTTCACTAGCCAGGAAATTTAAAAACTGAAACTACCATCTAAGGAATTTTTCAGGAGGTGCTCTCATCAGCAGTGCACATGGACAGGAAAAGATGCACAAATCAGAACAGCTTCGGTGTAGGTAACACATACACCTGACTACTCAGCAATTGATTGCTGGTCTGTGAGTAGAGTAGGATACTTGGGAACCGGTGCCAGGAGTTTCAGGATACAACCTTTGTGCATTCACCTATGAAGAAGCCTATAAATCTGCACCCTAATTAAAATGTGCATGTTTTAAATATAGCCACAACTTTATACAAACCTCAGACCGCAGGAGGACCATAGTCCTCAGCTGAGAAGTGTCATTTCTTTAGCTGAATCAGCCAAGATGACAAAAAGGTTCAAATTTAGTCTAGGTGTATCTAGAAAGAGGTATATTTATTTTATTTTTTGTGTTTATTAATTCCTTTATACACTTTTGTGTATTTTGGATCTATTTCTTAAACAAATACTTTGTTCATATTTGTCTTAAACTGTTTTGGATTAAGGGCAATGTAAATTAATTGAGGTGCCCTTTGCTTAGAGACACAGCAGTCTGTAACAGGGACTGACCATCCCTACAGCACTAACCTCACTCCTGTACTTGTCCAAACCTACAGCATCCTGACTGTGTAACAGCTTCCAAAACAATATTCTACCAAACTCAAACTCTCAGACATCTTCTTGGCATAATCAGGATTCTGAAATGCTTTGTGATGCTGTGTAGTGTTTTATTTCAAACCCATTCCAGTGAAGTTTCCAAGATACAAAAAAGCCCAGAGGACTCTCAGTGCATTTCTTAAAAATAACAGAGCTTTAAAATCTTTCAAATAGAAAGAAAAAAAGAGTAGGGAAAGACGGCAACAAGTACCCATTAAGACAGTAAAAGGAAAAGATTGTCCTAATGTCAAACCAACTTCTGCTTCTAAGCTTTAGCTGCGCTCTCGTATGCTTATCCCATCGACACCAGCGGAAACTCAGATGGGCGATTACCCAAGGGCACTACTATTTTCCAGCAGAAATAGCTGTTGCATTTATTCAATCTTTTGGAAATAATCCATGGAGTTTGCAAAATTTTACAGTTTATTGCTAGCAAGGTCACGGTAACATGGGTTTTCTTTTGCAATCCATGAGGAGAATCAGAAAGACAACATCTATCATACCGAGAGTATTGCAACACTGCCCCGATAGAGCGGTCCCTGGAGCCAGCACTTGGAGCTGCTCACTGTGCCATTGTGGCGATGGGGCTGTACCTTGAGCTTCCAAACCATGGACTGAAGGATGCAAAAGCCATAGCACTTCCAGTGGAACGGCACAGGACATACAGACTTGGCACATTCCTCACCTCTGCAGTTTTTGACAGCCTCCCAAATTTAGGACTGAGAATGTCAGACTGACCCTGCGTTTGGCAAGAATAACAGAAGTCCTGGTTTTATCAAACTCTGCTTCTAGTCAGATCTCAATTCAATTTAAAAACAAAAATGTCTGATTTTGTAATATTAATGTAATATTTGCATTTGTAAACAAGTAGAGAATTTAACTGTCCCTAATTTAATTTACTATGTTGGATTTGGAGAGTCGGTGAGGCTCATACATCATAAAAGGAAAAATAAAATTAAATTGGTGGTTTGTATATGGCAACATTTCTCATCTGTCAGAATACTGCAAATTAAATGAGAAAAAATGAGATTTTTAAGGAGGTAATAAAGTTGTGTGTTCAGCTGTTTGTCTTGTGTCAATTTTACTGCAAATGCTAAAATGAAGTTGTTGACGCTGCTATTTAAATCAGAAAAAATATCAATGGCTTAAGGCTATTGTGAATCTGGCAGTACATGGGATAAGACTAAATCTTTAAAAGTTTGTAATGGAGGGTTTCATTGATACTCCTAACATCCACATCCTTTTTTTTCCTCTCGTTTTCTGACCTCATTTCTGAGTCAGAGGCAGAGAGGGTGGAGTATAATAATTCTACCCAGGCCATTTGACCAGGCAAGAAGCCCAAGAAAAATGATTTTTCCATATACTAACATTAATAAGTAGTAGAATCCCAGAGTTATTTTGCAAGACTTCAGTTAGTATTTTGAACTTCACATTGTATAAATGAAATAGTTGTTCCTCAAGGCCCCTGCAGTATGGCTTCTCTTTGGAAATTATATTAATTTGGGGGGGTTTTGGCCACTCAGTGTACCATTTTCTTTCATATTTTCTTCATGTATATTCTTTGATTTCACAGCAATGTTACAAAACACTATCCAGTTTCTACATGGAGATCACCCAGGTGATGAGAACATGCACTTTTTGCAGTAAACTCAACAAAAATGCATGTGATTGGGTTAATATTGAGACAGATTTACCTTCTTAAGGTTCTTGGGCATTTGTTCCTCTCCACACCCTACATGGTACAACCTCCATATTAGAGTCCTTCCATGGAGAAAGACCAGTACGTAATGATCCCCTTGAATTCACAACTCACCTGCATCCAGCTGTAACATTTTGTAGCAAGACAGTTCTGATAGCCAATTTAATCGAACAGTCAAAAAAAGTCCTGTATCTGGTTTTTTTTGGACTACGTTTAATTATCTCTGTTACCCTAATCTCAGGCTAAATAGCTTATTCTTAAAAAAATCCTACCTCTGTTTCCTGCCTCTAGATATCAACTCTGCAGTAACTCCTGAGATCTCAAATCTGCCACGAGGGGCTACAGCAAACACCCGATGCTCCAACACACAAACTCCTGGCAAGACTCACCTGCTGAGCATCGTGCCCTGCATCCCAGGGACAACCCTCTCCGGAGCACAGCCTCACCCAAACTGGTCAGCAGGCTCTCCAGCCCACTCCCACCTGCGCTCGGGCTCAGGTGTAGCACCAATACAACAATGTTCGTACAGGCTGTATTGGGAGCCGAGGCACGCTCCCATCAGAAAAGAAATACTGTGAGGTGGCAGCAAGTACCAATTTGCAATGTTTTTTACATTTTATGCTGCAGACAAATCATCCTATCAGGCCTTTCCAATATAAACGTGACCCAGTGTATCGTACCAGACATTACTGCACATTTTTTCAAATTTCAAATGAAAAACATGAAAAAAATAAAACTGTATTTCTTACTTTCGACGGAACATTTCTGCAAATATGCAGCCCACGCTCCAAAGATCGACTGGTGTTGCATAGCTGGACTGAAGCAGAACTTCAGGAGCTCTATACCACAGAGTAACAACCTGTAAAACAAAAGGGAACATAAGAGACAGCACCATTAGCGACACAGTTACAACCTCCTAAGCGTTGCCTATACAGCTCCCATTTAATATAATAATAATATAATCCAAACCGTAAAGGGAAAGCTGGTTTGGCCAGTGCACAGAAGAGGGTCCTTGGTGGAAGGTGTTGGTGTGGAGAGCTGCAGTGGTGATGAGGAGGGAAGTGGGACCACTGCTTGTCAGGAACAGAGCAGTCCAGGGTACAACAGAAACAGTGTCAACGTAGAGCATCAGTGTGGCACCACAGTGTCACAGCACAACACCACAACAACTGCTTTTCCAATTCCAGACCCCAAACCTCTCCAGGGGACATGTCAACTCTCCATAGAGCAAACATTACTCTGTTAAACAAGGCCTGCTTTTCTTAAACAGCTTGTGTGGACCCTCAGGTGCAGTCACCAGAGCCAAACGGGAAAGGAATACACAAGGGAATACTGTGGGTTTACCCACAGGACAAACCAGCCCATCTGTCCTGAGCCCTTAAAAGCTTATGTATTATTTTTTGTGAAAGAAATGGGGTTAGCTCAAGTGTATGGGCCAACCTGGGTGAACATCTGACCTGTCTCAAAAGTTGTCTCTTCATGTTGAACTGAAGAATTTATAACTTAACTTATTTTTTTATCAGTTGGATACAGATTAAGTCAAACCCTTCCCAAAGCCCTCCCTCCCCAAAGGCTGTCCCCTGTGGTTTCCTCACACACAGAGGTACCATCAACTGTTGATTTTCAGTGAAGCAGCACAGCACAGGGATGCCCATCAGACTCCTGGCCTTTAGAGCTCTGTGACCGTCTCTGCTCATGTGCTGCTGGTTGGACCAGCATTAACTTCTCTCACAATTTATTTCCAAATGATACACTCTTTCCCAGGGACGTGTCCCATAAAGCATCTGCTTTTAGGCTGTTCTTGTCCTGGTGGTCATGTCACAACACGTTGTAGGGACCCAGTGGGAATTTTACTGGCACTGCTCCATCAGTGTACTTTGATGAGTCCAGCACATCAGACCCACAACAGAGATGGGACAGTTTATATTTATCCTTTTGTTTCCCACAAGTAGACTAAATACAGATGAGGCTGACTGTATCTTCAGTATATTTACAGAAGAACACAAGGAGCTTCTCCAGAGCCCCGTGTGAGCTATTACATTGCTAGAATATAATCTCAGAGCCACAGGAGTGTCCCACTCCTGAATACAGTTATAATCCATCCGCAACAACACACCATCATCAGCTACATACCAATATTATCTCAGTGTGTGCTATAATTTAAACCTCCGACTATTAATCTGGGGGCAGGAAGGGTCTCAACAATTATTGGTTTGTTTCTCCAACAAACACAAAGGCGGGAGATGCAGCATTCAGGAGAACATGAAACAAAGCAAAACACCGAAAAGAAACAAACGCAAAGATAAGAATGAAAATATTTCTTTTTAAATTATATTAACTAGGATAGTGAGTTCTGAATTTCAAGACCTGCACAAAGAACTGTGCAAGAAGATTGGGCTTTTTTAATGATAACAATATAATTGTCTTCTAAGCAAAAACAACAATGGAAGTAATCAGCCGAATTTGCTGGTCAAAGCCAGCTGAAACAAAAGCAAATACAACATTTATTACAATCATTACATGCCCTGACAGCCTTTGGAACTACTGAATGGCTATTGAAAGGAAGTTCACGGATATTTGCACAAGTGGTCATATTTGCTAACAGTCCTCTTAAACACTTTGATCTCTATTCATAAAATTTGTCTTTGAAACAGTTCAATAACACAGTGCAAAGTACTGCACTGGCAAGCTAGACTTCCAGATACCTGTCCCCAGAAACACATTCCTGTGTGGAAGCTGGGCATTATTTAACTACATCTGTCTTGTTCCTGATTTGCTACCTTACAGCGGTATTTCCAAAATATTTCTCTCTATAAAAACCAGAGAATTTTCTTCAGAGATTGGCTTCAGGCAAAGAAGACAAAGGTCAGGGATTTTTATTGGAGCTGCCCTGTCTCAATCAGATGGAATATCTCCTAAAACATAGACAATTTTCCTGATGCAGATATACTTCTCAAACTGACCTGCACTTTTATTCTCTCAGGACATTTGTGGAAGAGCTTATTGAAGAAACATTGCTTTGAGAAATTAGATATTCCAATACGTTGTTGTTTGTCAGTGGCTGGGTGGTCTCTGATCTGAGGGAATCCCCCCAAACCTCACAACTCCTGCTCTGGAATCCACACGGTTCTTCTCCCACGGGGGGAACGGTGCCTCATTGTCCCCAGTCCCACCAGCCCTGCCACACCACAGCCCTGCACTCCCACAGGCCAAGGACTGGGGGACGCACGGCTGGGAGACAGTCTGAACGCTTCTGGCAATGTATGCCCCAAACTGACATCCCTTTTCCAGGGACATGGGGCACAGGACAGCTGCCCCCTTCCCGAGTGGAGTGTGGCAGCTCTGGCCGGTGCCGGGTGCTCAAGTGAAGGCTGTGGAAGCGTGTGGCACCTCAGCTGCTGTCCCACGTCACCACATCCTGGCACAGCTCCCCAGGCATCTGCACCCTGCTACGCTCCATGCACCCGTACATGGGGACAGGGAGATTCTACTTCTGAGTAATCTGGAAACTTAAAACTTTAAAGCAAGTTATTTCCAAAGTCTTACAGCTAAGTTCCAGCAAACGCCAGATTGCTTTATAGTCAGAGAGGAAGTAATCTGTGTTGAGCTCTTTTGATATACGCTGTCATTACTTTGTAATTACAAAAGTGACCAAGTAACCTTGTGCTCTGTAATATGCAAGTTCGTGTTTCAAACTGTGAGTCTGAAAGGGAGCAAAATGTACTAAATGTCAGTTTGCACACAAGTAATGCCACAGATGACTCCTCTAGTGGTCACGGTCGTCTCCTGAAAAGCACAGGATGATGCAGACGATGCAGTGGTTTTGACACGGAGTTTCACACTCTCTTTCTCTTACCATAGAAACCAAGAAAATATTTGTGGACATTCCATTCACATTTGCAGATAAGTAGAAATGAAAATTATTCTGAACACAGGATATGGTGACGCTGAACAACTAGATCATCACTTCCTCTTTAGCGGGGTTCTGACTTAGAACGCAAAAATGCTTTGCTTAGGTAAGCCACACAGCAGTGAGACAGGCTCTCCCTGAGAGAAAGAGCACTTGAACAAGAGCTGCTTGATAAGGTCCCATCTTTAGGATGGAAAAAGCAAGCACCCGCACTAGTACATTTCACTTAAACTTTGCCTGTCCTAAAAATCTGCCACACATGTAGTGCGGCACATGGTGACCGTGCTGCAGGAGAAGGGGTTTGCACTCATGTGCCGACGGAGATCCTAAATTCAGCACAAGACTCCTAAATTCTTTGGAGCTTGTAGGCTTTACTGGCCGTGTTTCATTTGACTCCTCCTGTCTAATAAACTTCCCTCCTTTGCCTCCTCCTTGCTTCCCCTCACCCTGCCCAGCCTCTTTAGCTCCTCTCTCACACCAGCCCCATGGCCCCGACCTCCTGGCTCCTCTCCCCTTCTCCTGCCTTTCTGCCACAAGCCAGCAGCCCCCCAACACCATCACCAAACCTGCCTGACGCCCTGCTGCACAGACTGCTGCCCCCCGCATCCCGTGTGCTCTGCCTCCCCTCATGTCCCGCATCTGCTCTCTTGCACCCCCAAACTCTCCTGGGTTTCACACCCTGTCCCCTCCTCTTCCAACTGCCTCCAAATGTACCAGGGTGCTCCTTTTCTCCCTTTAGCTTCTGAGCAGACTCTGCCTGTCCTGAGGACACCCTATGACATCTGTATTTAATAAATTAAGTTACATACAAAGCCATCTAGAATAATTCATACACTGGAAGGAGTACGCACCACGCTCATTTTATGTTTCCACTGCCCAGATCAGATGGGATGATATCAGATAAGGTTGGTATCAGTAGCTGCAGATTGCTGCTTCTGACAGTTCAAATGTCAATAGATTTAGGCAGCACTTCAGGAGAAAATAAATGTGTATCTGAGAGTCATCAGAAGGGAAAAGAAAATCTGCAAGTCTACCAAGGCTGTGTCTGACTCCCTGAAGAAGGAAATGTGCTCAGTGAGAAGCAAGGGGAGAGCTGCATTTAGAGTGAGAAGAAGAAAGAGAACATTCTTTTGAAATAAAGCTTTCTGCCCTATTATAGCTGACAGATGTTGCCATCTGGGACAATCCAGCCCCAGGAGTTTCAATCCTGCACTTCATGGTACCTGTTTCTGATGAAAAATCAAATTAGTGGTAAGTACCTGCTCACTAGCAATGCGAACACAAGATCTAAGCACTGAGTCAATCTCATTTAATTTCCATTTATTTTACAGAGCAGATTTTCACTTTCACATAACTGCTTAATTTAAATGGATCTGCACAGCCCTTTCCAAATATAGCTGCTGTCTGAGTAGCATACAGCTCAAAAAGGACAAACCGAGGTTTAGGGATGGGGTTGAGTAACAGAAACACAAAAGACTACATGTGGGTTTGCCACAGACTTTAAGTACAGACCAGTGCCTGGTTGCACAGCTCCAGGAACAAAGCGGGGACCAGACTGTAACACAGCGGCTGTGTCTGCGCGAGGAAATTAAACGGGACAGGAATCGTTCCTCTGGCACCGAGACCAAGAGCACAGAGTGGGCTATGTCCATATCATCAGCTTCTCAGCCTCCCAAACAAGGTGACCACATGCAAACTGCTCATTGGGAATGGCCTTTGGTCCATGCCCAACTGTGCCTAGGAACTGTCTGGGGAGGGGCTGGTTGGCAGATCTCAAAACCGTGCCAGGAACCATTCTAATAATTTAACAGCAGAGACAATTGGGCTCCGGTACCCAGGAATGTTTCCTGGCATTCTTTAACCCGCCAGCCAGTGAGTCACGCTGCGGTCCTGGCTCTCCCTCTCCCTCCAGAGAGAAGGCGTTTTGCTGTGCTTCCTTCACCTCCACTGGTTCCGAGGGGGCTCAGGAGGGCGGTGGGGCTGGGAGGTACAGCCCACTCCCCATCCACCCCACAGCTGGCCTTACTTTATCCTCAGGTCACACCAACACATGCTGCAACTGTGTATGAGGAGAATCTAACCCACTGGCCCTCATGTAGACATCTTCCTTTCAGACATCGAAAGCTGGATAAGATTAATCCCACTCTAATTAGTTCTGAGGGGACTTTGAAGAGGCCTATAAAACCTTTTAAAATATTAGCTTTCATAGAAATTGTGCCACAAAAGCAATTAGCAGGATGCTTAAATTCATACAAAGTATCTTTGAATCCAAATAAAATTCTTCTTCCAAATCTTTTGCTTTTGTAATTATGGTTTCTAGTGTACTCTTTTTGGTGCTGATTTTGTTCACTATATTTGCCACTGGCTCATTTCATTGCTTAAAGCATTTCAGCCTCATGAAGGATTATTTGCAAATTTATTTTTTTTAAGTTCCCTAACATGGTTCTTAAACTGAGTTATTTTGTTGAGTTCTCACTAATGGGGATTTCACGTTATCTTTGGGGAATATTTGTGACTACTTTTCTTTTTTTTTGGTCCTTTCTTTTTGAGTAAAAATGAGGGAATATAGCTATAAAATATACAGTGCCGTATGTAGAATAAAGCTCTTCAGTTGCTTCGTGGTCTCCCAAATTCACAAAAAATGACGCATTCGCCCCAGACTAGCTGGAGAGCACAGAATTACAGGTGGCTTAGGACCCAGGGCTGCTTATTGATGGAAGCCTGGCTTCAGTGTCACTGCGGAGAGACTCTCTCTCCCCAACACACCTCCCTCTTGCTTTCGAGAAACACTGCCACGAATCTCCACAGAGGCTGAAAAGAAGAAATGTAATTTCTTAAATGAATATGCTTAAAAATGGCCCACTGGTCTGAAAGGTAACACTACTTAAAAAGAAGTCAATGTAATGTTAAAAATTCCTCAGGAAAAGAAAGAATTTGTCTAATCTTGTTTAATCACCTGCAGTTTGGAATAATGCATGGCAACCAGGAATGAGCAGAGTAGGGAGAGAAGGGATGAGGAGAGAAGGGATGAGGAGAGGAGAGAAGAGGAGAGGAGAGGAGAGGAGAGGAGAGGAGAGAGGGACAATGCCCCATTGCATCCTGCAGCACTCGCACAGCAACTGTCAGCATGGGAAGGGAGCCCTTCCAAATCCCACCTGTCCCAAGGTGTAAGGGAGGAGTAGGGGCCAGGAGTAAGGAGTAAGGCCAGGAGAGGAGTAGGGGCTGTTTAAACTCTGGACAGTGACTACGACATGATTTTCACTCCTGGTTTGGAAGAGGAGTGTGTCTGCTTTATGTGCTTGGGTCTGTCTGACTGTATTTTCCCATGACCCTCCTTAAGCCGTTTGCTAAGCATTATGCATTTCTAAAGCAAGCCTAGGACTCTCTTTAATCTATCTCTGAAGACCCACTATTATTTCTAACTGTGATGGAGAAAGTAATAATCACTATATTATACAATGAGCTGTAGTTTCCAGGGATAATATCAGCCTAAATAATGATATTTGTTTAATCTCTGTTTTGAGTAGTGGCTCTCTCACTATTACGTAGCTGTTTTCCGTTCCGTTGCAGAGATAGGTACAGCTGGAGAGAAGGGTTCTTTCTCAGAGAAAGATAACTATATTTTGTCTGGTTATAGAAACATTAAAACAGTTTCCCTTTTGAAGTAAAAGTGTACCAAACTATCCTGGTGGCTTTTAGAAAGTACTGTATTTCTTGACAAAATGTTTAATACATATATATATATGTAAATGACATCCCTTCGAGTGCTATGAGTCTCATGAAGTCCACATGGTAATAGCAATTTTATCTCTTTATTCATATTTGTCTCCATTTTAGGCATGAGCTTGATTAACTGCTTTGTGAAAAGTGGAAGGGTTGTTGTTATTATTTCATTAGTTAAATCATCAAGCAAAATATTATCTATTTATAGAAGACAGAAATCCTGATCACATGTACCACCCACTATCAAGTTGTCTTTTTAGAATGTGATCTCCTCTTTTTATGCTAAAACATTTGTGCTTTGAAGAAAGCAAGACTTAGCATTTACTGTAAGATAATGGCAAATAAAAAAGCCACTAATTTCTTTGATGGTTTATACACATAAAACTAATCAGAATTTTGGTTTTTTTACTTCTAGGAAGAACCACATAACCCACTGTGATGGTGCCTAAGAATAATTCTCGGTACATCCGTTGTCAGGAGGAGTGCGTGTGTGTGTCTGCAAATCATGTGTGTGTATATAAACACTGGCGGAAGATACTTTACCTACGTTCAGTGGTTTTTACCTCAAAAGTCTCTGTGCACTAAGCAGCTGTGTGCAACAGCTACTAGAAAGGAAAACTGGCTCTTAAGATGAGGTAATATTTTCAACCATTAGTGATAATTCAGAACTTACCTCAAAACTAATACAAGGAAATATATTTCCATTAAGCAGAATTTCACAGAATTCTCTGCCAACACCTACAGAGAACATTTCTGAGAGACTACCTGAAACTTCACTTGAAAAGTGTTTTATCTTTATATGAAAAGAAAGAAGCAAAAATAATATCAGCACCACTGTCATAACTGATCCAGAGCCCAAGAAAGTCAAAGAAAGACTCGCCAGGGCTTGTAGCGCATTAAACTGAATGCCCTAATCTCTGAGCTGTGGAGCAGCCTTCCATGGAACGTGGGACAGCTCAGTGTTTTACAGAAGTGGGCAGCCTGGCATGCCATGGGCCTTGTGCTGAGACTGCAATATATTTACATTTGACAACACTGAGAGTGACAGGTTTTAAAAAAAAATAGTCATTCTTCAGCCATGCTTCAAGACGCAATAATCAACTTTGTAGACTGAAACAGCAAATTCTAATAATTATCTCAAAGCTGAAAAAATTACAAAGGCAGAAAGAAATAAACACCATTGGCTTCTTATGCTGACCAAGTCAGCTGCTGTAAGGATGAAGAGAATTCCTTCCACAATACCAAAAGAAACAAAGCATTACAAAGGTGGCACCCTGTGACTGTGCCGTGGGATACAGGTCTTGTTCTGGATCTGGCTGCAGCAATTTGGAACTTTTCCACGTGCTCAGTCACCTGCTGGCTGACAGAACCGTCATAATTTCTAGTACCAGATCTTGGGTCTTGTTCCAGTTGCTTTGCCGTGCTCTACGTCTTTATGTTGTCACAAAACCAACTAATCTGGCACCCTATATATTCCCACTGGGTGGTATCTGGCTCTTCTCACATCGCTTATGCCCAGTCCCCAGGAGAAGGAGAACACGCAGCTCTAACTTGCGCCAAGGACCAAACCATGGTCAGCTCCATGCCTAGATCCCCACAAGCTGCCCCTGTTACTGCCTGGTCTCTTCCTGAGTTCATCAGACTGGAGAATATGAGCCTCAACATTTATGGTTTGGCTTTATAATGAAGAGCAGCTTTCCATTGCTACTAGAAAACCAGAGTCTAGTTAATAGAAAAAAGTCTCCCCACTTCCTGGGGTGCTGTGTTAGACTTCGGTTTTGAACAGAGAAAAACTAAATAAAGCAAAACCATGAAAGCCACCACACATCTCTCTCCCATGGAACTTGGGCCCAAAGTTGGGCATATACAGGTTTCCAGAAAAAAAGAAAAATATCAACTTTCTATATACAGATGCAATATATGAATACCTGTATGTGTTTATACATACTTAAATATACCACAGATCATTGGAAATGAGATGAGTTTTGAAGTAAATATCAGCAGGACAAGGACCTGCTGTAGACATGTAATTCTATGGCAAAACCAAACACTGGAGGGAAAGGACAAAAAAGACCAAGGGGAGTCCTCAGGCTGTCTGAATCTAACATTTAAGTAGCTTTGTGAGCTTAAGGCCAATAAAATGCCAGGCACAATCCGCTGACTTTCCAGGGCTATGAGCTTTGTAGATATCTCTACTCATGAAATTCCTCGTCTTAGTCTGGAAGTATCTGTGGGTCTTAAGTGTAGATGGTCACACACATTACAAAGGAGAAACAAGCACCCACATTTCAACTGAAGCTCGACTGAATGGAAGCATGTTTAGACAGAAGATACCTGGGTGTTCTCAACAGAAGTCCGCATGGAGTCCTACCTGGTGAAGCCTAGAACTAAGAGTGGTGGTGGAAGCAATATGTATTTGCATCCACACTAACATCTCATACAGAAGTTATTATTTTAATCTCAAAGTGGAAACTCAGCTTGAAGGAGACTTAACTGGCATCTCCTACATCCAAGCAAATACTTTGACCACTAGGCTAGGGATTTTTTGGGTGACAGCTCTTTCCTTGCCTTTGCTGAAGCCAAGTCGCTATTCTGCCAGGAGTATATGAGTCACGGGGCAAGACTGTGTCTGAAACTAGCCGAGTGCTTAAGAACAATCAGCTGGAAGGGGCAAGGAGATGAGTTTCTGGACACTGCTCTCTGGAATGTGTATGCATTTTACATTAGACCATCAGTGTATAAAAATAAAAGCAGGCATTAATTACATTAACCAGGCTGGATTCTACTTTGGATCTAGGCAGATTGTATTCCACTTCTCTGACTGTAATGGATGGGACTCATCAAAACTCTAGAAGACGACACTATTTTATTCTGTGGAGAAGGCAGCAACGTCTCCTCCCTTGCTATTTGATACACTACTCACTAGTCAAAACTTAAGATTCACAGTACAAACCAAAGCCCAAGATTTTTAAAGAACCCAAAATAAATTTTCCTCCCTTTATAAATGCTACAGGATTTTCTAAACTGATATTAAGTATCTGAAGATTTACCAGAAATCCAGAATGTTAGATGGTCCAACACCAGGCCTTGCTAGGCTTTATTTCCCAATTTTCACTTTAAAGCTTGCATGATTAATTTATGTTATTTTCAAGAAACCATATTCCAATGTAGATTAATTACAGATAACATTGTATTAGTAGGATGACAAAAATCTGAATTAGTCTAGATCACTGAAGACTCTAGTCCAGAGTGATTATAGACTTATAAAAATATAAAATGTTCTGTTTGTGAACATGCCACAGAAGAACAGACTCCTCTCTAAATTGACACAAAGCATCTTATTTAAGCAAAAGAGATAATAGCTTAAGACAATACAAACAGGAATGTTCAAGGTAATGAGTGCTTTCATGTTAGGAGTTCTCATGTCTGAGGGCACTGCATCAGGCTAAAGGACAATGAGATAAGAACAATATTGCTAGTTACTAACAAATGGCAGATAAAAGAGCTCTTCTGGATTCTGATTAAGTGACAACATTCTACACATTCCTGTGAGTTGAGAAAGTTTGCCTGAGAACAGCAGCTATGTTACATGTGAAGTACCACTAAACAAGCATATCTCTATGTTTTCAAATTCCAGCATGAGTAATGGTCCTTTCCCTCCTCTCTGAAGATTGAAACTTGAACAGAAGCTCCCTCACTCCTTCTGAACATGCAGGAACAACTTGTCTGTGCTTGGGTTCCCATTAAGGCATAGAAATGTATACGCTAAAAGTAAAGAGAGGTTCTGTGGGACTCCATGGCTGTGAGCCAATGTTTACAATCCCCCGGGTGGGAAATGCCGGGTGAAAGGCTCTCCATGGCAGGCTGTAGGAGTCTTTGCTGTTGCCGCCAATGACCTTCTGCCTCTGTTTTCAAAGTAGCTCCCTTGTTAACCCCTTGCACACTGTGTGCACAGGGGCCTGAGAAAGGAAACACTTTCTCTGAGAGTACAAATCCACTTCCAGGCATCTGTTTGACAGACTCCGATTTCAGTGTGGTTAAGGGAGCGTGGACTCTGCATACTCTGCATCTGCTGTTGGAGCTGTGGCACCGAGATGCATTTTTAATGGTTCAGAACTGGGTTTAGCTGCGTCCTACATGTTACAAAGTGAATCTTCTCAGCTTCAGGCAATGAACACCAGTTTACAGGCACACGGGTTGTGAAACACTGAGCATACCGAGTCTCCAGAAGAGAAGGAAACACTCAATTTACGGAGATATGTTTTAGCTTTCTCTGGCCAATGTCGTTTGCTGGTCATGGCAATATCTTCTCCTGGGTTCTCTTTGCGAGAGGAATGATACTTAAAATTGCAGACAGGCTGAACTGCTGCTGGTGCAATGGACATAACATCGCACGGGAGCGCCTGGTGTGGAATGGAGATCTACGACTTCAAAAGGTTTTGCCTCTCTCCTGCCTGAGCATGAAAAATACAATATCCAGGAGGTCTCCTCCTGTGTCACATCCCTTTTGCTGCTCGATGAATCACTCCTGGCTCCTAACTGTTCAGGAAGAGTCCTTGTAAAAAATGATAAAAATGGACATACTAAAAAGGCCTTTTAAAATATTTATCGCAGTACATAATCCATCCTTGTAAAGGAAGAATCAATCAAATGGGAACTAACACTCAAGAACTAGTGCAAATATTCTAATGGTCTCAGAGAGGGAGCCAAGAACTCTAGTGATAACATCAACCTCGCTACCAGTTGACCTTGGAATAATCAGTTTGATAGTCTATACGTGTTTCCTCCTCATCATCATCATGCTTGTCCATGCCTTTTCCCCACAAAGACCTGTTCTCACAAGCAATCATTCCATGCAAAAATCTCCCTACATATTCCCCGCAAGGGACAGCAACATCCTACTTCCCCTTCATGAACTTTCAGAGGAAGTCCTGTAAATAACATCCCCATGCGGTCAGGAAATCCTTCAGTGCGTGGCTCCCTGAATGCTGAGGAGGAGAGAAGAGAGAAGCAGTGCTAGAAGCTAGAGCTTCTGCAAAGAAACAAAGCCCAAGTGCCACCAGCTCTGGGACTGACACAGATCAATACTCCCCAAAGCTGCTGCACAGTCCAAGGCTCTAAACCTAAAGGTAGAGAAGGGACAGAACAAGCTTATAGGACCTCATCTATTCTTCTGAGGCAAAAAAAGTCATGCATGAAAAGGCTAATGTTATCAGGCTGTGTTAAAAATGCCAACTGGACATGTCATAAAAAGCTCCGACCTAACTCCAAACATGCATGTAACTCCTACTAATTTCAGTGGAAGCTCTGGGTGGTTAGAGGCAGACATCTTCAGACAGTGGAATCGTTTATATTTAGACCTATCCTTCTTTTTAAGTGTTAGTACTTAAAAAGTAGTTTTAGAAACAAGACATTAGAAAGAACCTATGTTTTCTAGAGAGTATATGATTCCATCTAATAAATACTATTTATTTTTTCTAGGAAAGTGGCAGTCTGCAAGGAAAAATAATTTTTTATGATAGCAAACAAAGAACATATTTGGTTTAGAATATTTTTCTTTTTTGTTAATATCATGAGGTTATGTTACTGCTGTTTAAAATCATTAATGACTGTGGGATCAGAAACCAAGCATTTTCAAGAGCTAATAGTATGATTGTTTTGAGAAGGATACTCTCAGGCTGAATTTAGACCAAGTTAGTTTTTGTAATACGAAGCTTTTACAAAACGTGGGTCTAAATGACTCCTTCTTAAGCTTTTTTATTTACAAAACATCTTTAAATACTAGACAAACTTTGTTTTGTTTTGGGCTACTGCAAGAAAATCTGAAAATGAAACTTGTTTGAAATGAAGCAGGAACAAGACTAAAATAACCCATTAGGATTATCCAGCAGAAAGAAAACAGAAGTGAACAGCACAACTCATGAAAAAAACCAGAATAAATTTAAAATCTTTTCCATTACAGTAAAAGTGCTATCAGCAACAATAAAAGAGGCCTCTAGTGCTTCTTCTGAATAACTGAAGTGTTAGTCTGGCAACATGCCTTGAAATAAATTACATGGAGACACACGGTATTTCTTAAAAAAATTCTGGGGTGTAATCTTCAGGTTGAAAACTAAGGTAGAGTACTGCAGGTGACCTCTCTTAACCATCCTGCTGCTCCTCTCTCTAGCACCTGGGATGAATGACAGTTGACTGGGAAATGCTGTACAAAAGAATGCCATGTGTTGTAGCTCACACGCAAGGCACAAATGTAATTTTAATCAATTACATCTCAGGCAAGTACAAAGTAGATTACTTACCGCTCCCATAATAAGTGATCTATAAATCAGCTTCTTTTTCAAAGTGCACTCATGGGAAATGAAGCCTATTCTAATTAATCTGACTTCCACTGAAGTTTTACATATTTATGATGAATAGTAGCTCATTATATTTCAAATATATGATTTTTCATTTTCATGACAGAAAGAGACAAATCTGTAATTTGGAAAGGAATTTTGGTATCAGTAGGTTTATGTTGCTAAGCAGGACCTGCTCTTGACCTTCGCTGACTTCCAGGGGGCTGTCGGTGATGAGTAGGCAGCCACTCTCGTCTCTACCATAGATCGGATCCTTTGCTTCAGCTCATGTTTTTACACCACTTTGACAGCTTGTTCCCAACTGACGTCCCTAATTGTGAATAATTGTAAATTACATTTATAGATGCCATTAGGGACCGGAAATGTTTAGAGGGTCTTTAATGTGAATAAGAATCAGTTTCCACATGTGGTAGGATAGGCAATGGTTGGTTGTAAGGATGTGAAGACGGGATTCACACATAGGAAACAGCACATATATTAGTAAAAGCTGAGTTATTTTGCACCTTGGCTTTTGCTGAGGGAAATAGAAAGAGTCCTTTGAGACTCTCTCAGAAATCTGCAGATACCTTCTGGTAAGGGACAATCATCAGAAGCAGCATGTATATAATACATTCAAGCTTCTAGCATGTCCTGTTGCTGAAGTTACCTGTATAAGACTCAGTTTTCAGCAGTTTTTAACTTCACCAAAATCTCACTGATTACAATAACATTTTCCATGCTGGATCTCTCTGGAATATACTCAGCTTTGTTGGAGTATTTCAGTTGAAGCCATTCAGGGGTTTCCATGGGTGAGGCTAGGCAAAAATACATGGTTTGCCCATCTTCAATTCTGGTGACCTTCTTTTGGAGAAGCTCTGGTGCCTTCATGTTTTGGGACAAGGGCTGTGGAACTTGACCTCTATGTCAAGGAGGTGCCTCTTTCCGTCCTTATAAAACTTGGCTCCAAATTTGGCCATGTCATAAATCTGAAAAACAGCACTTGCTCAGTAAGGATTTATACTAGTGTATAATTACTGTACTTTCGGAAGGTTTTGTTTCCAACAAGCATGCTTCAGGCCAGCTCCACGGGGCTCAGCAGGACATCATGGCATCTCAAGCTTTTGACTGAGTGCAGAAAGCCTGTTACTCTATAAATGGTCTATCCTGTGTTTGAAGAGGAACCTCTCAGAGTCGGCCGCAGAAATGAAAATAACTGGACACACTAGGGGAAGAGAATATGAAAACGGGATTGAGAGAACAGATTAAGACGTCCCCCTGTTGGGCTGAAGGGAGTGTGTATGGAGAGCTGGAGTAACTGACACCGACTGAGGAAGAAGACTATGACCTATGGAGGGAAGAAGGAAAAATGACCAGTAAGGCATGTGACACTGGGATCAGACAGTTGGTGAGAGGCATGTCTGGAGCCCGATGGGAGGGCAGACTTCACAGGGGATTTGGGGTGGGAACTAGATTTAGTAGAGAGAGGAGACTGGGCTGGAGGAGAGGTGGGAATACAGGTTTGTAAGGAAGGAATAGCAATAGCCGTGTGTTGGAAGATGAATGGGAATCGGGGAAACCCACTGGTAACGCATCCTGCCTCCTGGTTTAGTTAGCTACTTACGACAGCCATCCACTCCAGCCAGATATTCTGCTAGTTTAGGCTGAAGAAATCCATATGAATGACCCATAGGTTCAGCCCTGCTGATTATCAGTGTGTGTATGAATATAATGCCAAGTGAAGAAATTCCATTTTTTTATATACTTCTCTTTTGTTACAGAAGAAAACCACACATGTACAAAGACATAATGGAATAGATGACTTCCATATTTTGCAGCTAAACCGGATCACAAAAAAAAAATCTGCCCTAAAACCAAAAACACACACAGAGAGAAACCCAAAGTGCTTAACGCCAGAAAGAGCATGCGAGTCGGGAAGTGAAAACAAGCTTGTGGCAACAAGGGCCACTGGTCAGTGGAAGAGGGTCCAAGTACATCCAAAAATGCCACAGAAATATATGACAATTTAAGCTCATAACAATAAATTCTTCCTCATCAATTGAGCTACAGACCTGCTGTAGGTGCAAACCCTATCACTGCCTAGTGCACTTGGTTCTCTTCTCTACACATATTGGTACCTTCATACCGACTTTCTTCTTCTTTGGAGAGGCTGCCTAATATCTGCAAGGCTACTTTACCTGCAGAAGAAGGTAACAGCAACCTGTTCTTGTTTCTTCTCTTCTTTGCTGTGTACTAGTAGTAGCAAAATCACTTACTACATTGCATATAGTACCTCAGGAATATAAAACTTCCTTAAAAAGATGCCAATATTTTAACTGTTTATAAAGACAAAGAAAATAGAAAAACAGTATCAAACGAGCATGTTTACGCAGCCTCCTGTTTTTATCCAAGCGTTAATGCTGTATTGAGGGCTTTTCCTTAAACCAGATAACTGTAAGGACTGATTTCATTGATGAGTTTAAAAAGGCAGCATTCACTGCTGCTGAGGGTCTCCTCCTTGCAGCTGTTGCTGGGATGGGTTGCGCTTAATGACATTTTCTCCCTCTTTCCTCTGAAAACTTAACACCTATAATTTAACATTTAAAACACAGCCTCTGTTTAAACATCTTACAGTGAGAAAAATGCACGTGCATTGACATAATTTTATTTCTTGTATCAAAATCATTAGATTCATGCAGCAACAACTGAACTGCTCCATACACAGCATATAGTTAAAACTGCACAACTGAAGCCAAAATATGCACAGCTAAAAGGAATGTTACAGGGGGGCCTCTCTTAGTGAACAAAGCAGGCTCAGTTTGGCTCTTTTTCCCTAGCGCTACCACATCCGCACATCGTTAGTTGGAAAATTCCAGATATATGCTGTAATTTTTTGTGCTTTTTTTTTTCCCAGTACACTTGAGGCTTTAGTGTCCAGATGCCATTTTCCCCCCCTTATCTGTCCCTGCTAGTTTGGGTCTTTGCCAGTTGTGGTCAACAATTAATATAGCAAAAGAAAAATACAGTACACTCCCTGGCAACTGGCAGAGGCTCACAGGAAATACCAAATAAAAACTTTATTATGTATTGTTTAACTATTTTGTTTGCCTGTGGGCCACCCTGTTGTTGGTGTAATTTAGAAAAGCATGCTCCATCTGGATGATCTGTGCGCAGGCTCATTGTTCCCAGAATCTGTCACGCACAATCACTGCTTCAGCCTGTGGCCCTCTGCAGAAAGAAGCAAAGGCATGGCAGCCCTCCAGCCTGCATTCCTTTTCATTAGACAACTTGTGACCAAATGTTAGAATAGAAGAGTAACCTTTTAATATTCATGTAATTAATTTACTTTCCCCTTTAATTATAAACCTTCACGTGAAAAGAAGAAAATAAAAAGACTTCCCTTCATGATTCTCCTCCCTCCCCCATCCTTTCTGTTTGCTTTTTGGGACACGGAAGGTGCTGGGAGTTTCTTTATACATAGGTACCAGTACCCTTGTCCGTTGGGAAATTCTCATGGTCCTAATATGTTTGTGGGTTTTTACTTTATACGTGGAATAGATTCTGAATTATAATAAAACAGGAGAAAATAAATTCTTTCCTTCTATATGCTCTTGCAGCATCTGCTTCCTTGTCTTAATCAGTGGGGTAATCCATTGAACACAAAGCCATTCTTCTATATTTGAAAACACAATAGCCATCTAATTGAAGTTCCCTTTCATACTAAGGTCAGCATATGACTCAAAACACTTTGTCAGCTGCGATTTGGCTGTGCAGGCTTAGGTGCACAGGCAGCGCTTTGTCAGTTCTGCTTTCCCGGAAAACGGTGCCATTTTTTTCAGCTGAGGTTAGACCAATGCTTAACTGGCTAGCGTGATGCAAAAGTGTGCTCCCCACAACTCAAGAAGTGCATTTGTGATGCTGTAAGGTCCCCCATACGAGTTGGTTCCAGCTGACTGAACTGGGGC
Organism: Tringa tobata; assembly: GCA_033628505.1. NCBI lineage: Eukaryota > Metazoa > Chordata > Aves > Charadriiformes > Scolopacidae > Tringa > Tringa tobata. Next base: position 58,169 of record JAHREE010000184.1, read on the forward strand.
CCTGATTTCCGGGTGGGAATTTTACCTCTTCACTGCTGCGGACCGTTCAAAGGAATCCAGTTGTAGTAGGCTGTAATTTGAGCAGATGAAACTGAGATAGAAATTGCCTGTCTTCAAGTTGCAGCATTTACGTTCTTGTTGCTTGATTTTGATTGCAGTTTCATAGGCGATGAGGACAATAGGACTCACAGAAAGCCACTTGGCATATCAAAGGGTGGGGGCCCAAAAGCCGTCAAGTATCCTATGTATGATGCGATGGTTTCTATGGGAACTGAGGAAGTGTTACTGCACTTCACTCCTTTTTCTGTTATTAAATAGGTATACTGCCATGGTAAGTCTGCAAGTGATCAACATAGAAGTTAGTGGTTTTGATTAGTTCATGCACCAACTCACCATGGGAATGGAAAGTAGCACAAGAGATTTTCTGTGGTGGCCACGTGGGCACAAAGATAATGTAACAAGTCAGGATGTTTTAGATGAGGGCAACACTTAAGCAGTTACTGGAATGTCTTTTACTTAGTTTTAAAATAGCACTTAATTGAGTTGGGATGATTCCCCCCATGAAGCACCTTTAGCAGGGAATAGAACAAAAACTATGTCATTTGTCATATTAATTGCAAATTCAGGGTATAATATTTCACATATTCACTAGGAAAGAATTTCAGTTATGTGGCAAATTAAACTGCTTGCATATAAAAAAGTAGCATCTTCTGTCCAGAAGGCAAAGCAGCAATTGGAAATAAAAGTGAATTCAAACACTCCTTGGCCTAAAGCAACAAGAAATTAAAAAACAGACAACCAAGCAAAACCCAACAAAAAGATCCTTGTCATTGTATTTAGTGCAGCCTCATTTTCCCTGTCAATGCAACGACTATCCCCGTCCTTTTATGCCTCCTCACTTTCTTTTTGCTCTCTTTTCTTCTAACTCCTTCTACATACAGACTGCTAGAGATGTGCCGTCAAATATATAATATTTGCAGGAAACAAAGATGTTAGGAACTGTGGTAAGCAGAACTCAAAGAAAGAGGTAGGATGGGCTGTATTCTAGCCAGAACACTGCAATTTTAAAAAATATTACAGTATACTTATGACAAGTCATTAAAGATGTAACAGAGATCAAGCTCCTCCTACAATTCCAAACTTCTTCCCTGTTTTTACTTCCTGACCAAATAAGCTTGACTACTAATGTAAAAACTCAGTAATTTAATTAAAATAAATTTAAATTACAGTCCTGAGAGGACAAAACCCTGAGAATGAAGACCAATATGCATAACTACACACAGATGCTTACATATATCAAAGGAGAGCAATACACTCACATAAAGAAATCTTTCCTCTGAAGAACAGGAGATATTGCTAAAATCCTCGATTAAAATAATTATGTTGAATAATAGGAAGAACTAATATATTAACTAGGAATTTATCATAGTGGGAAAAATTAATGCTTGGCCATAAATATATAATAAGATAAAATCTCTTCAGAAAAGGCTATGAAAGAAAACTAGATCTTGATTCAAACATGTACAGCTCTTAACACAACGATGTTCTGTTCCCTGATGAGGGAGTCTCAAAGGAATCGTTTCTACTGAGGGACTTAGGACAGCAAAGCTCTGTCCCGACATCAGGACATAAACCCATAGTTTCTGCGAATGAGCTTAGCCTGACAGGACAGTCCTATAGCCTCCCTCATTTTACAGCCCATCATCCTCACTTCCACTGACCAAATCCAGAATTCTTACAGTGTGGATACCGTCCCAATGCCACAGGCATACACGTACATGCCATGCAATGGGCCATTTCTTGAGGACTGTGCTAGAAGTGCGCAGGAAGAGCGCTGTTGAACAAGACGCTTCTACAAACACATTAATTCTTGGAACGACCCAAAGCAGTGCTCAGAGCAGGACATTTCAGCCCTCGAATGAATGTTCAATCAGGATTAAAGGGCTTCTCTAATCCATTTTCGCATGCACCTCACCAGGAATTATTGAGAGGTTTGTGCTCATAGCTCCCAATGAGTCCCAGAGCTCCCAGAGTCCCAGAGGATGTGCAGGGAATCCTCAGAAAAAAATATGTTAGATCCAACAGATATGACTGCCTGTTCTATACTGATGCTGTCTTTTCAAACTTGTGGGCTTAATTACAGCGACTGTCTATTGAGTTATTCATGTTATTAATCCAACATAAATCTAATGCGAACATCTTCTCAAGGTACAAGGTGGAAGCTTCTCTGCTACAAAGATTTGACTAGCGGCACTGGAAAGGAAAACTAAGACCAGGATATCAACTATATTAAAATCCTACTTCAGTTTCATAGAAAGCAGCAAACGAACAGAGAGCCTATTTGAATGCATATTAAATACAAAATACAGGTTCCCTTCGCCTTCAGCTGTTCTTCAGGATAAAGTATAAAATGCCTCCCATTTTTCCATACTAGCTGTGTATTGTAGCCTACCACTGCTTGAGATGTTACTGAAAGTATAGAGGAAAAAAAATCTTTTTGATTTTTAATATGACTTAAAAAGCTTCAGGTATTTGGCGTATTTTTGACTGTACATGCCTATGGTATGGGAATATGTTCATAGTTCTCTTATTTAAAAAAAAATATGTTTTTTTCATCCCTTGGTGTGAAAAATAATAAGGAAAACTTACTAGTGGAGTACCCAGGAGGAATAGTGACACAATACACACAGTGATACTGAATACTCAATATAAAGAAGAATTATCATCCACTTGTCATGAACATTTTTATTTCTAGTCAGTCTAACGGCTCCCTCAGTTCAGTATGAATCCAAGATTTTTTGAAGAATTTATGCACTTCACTTGCTACTAGTGTGAGGGTCAGATTACCCTTGCAGTGCATCAGCTGCAGGAGAAGTCAGTTCTACATAAGCACAGCAGTTCCCCTCTCAGACAACTTGGTATTTGCTCACCATCCTGCACACTTGTGAGGCAGAGAAGAGTAAATAGTAGCTCCTTAATCCCTTCCTGGTCAATCTATTCTTGATCATAAAACTTCTTTAAAAAGGTGAGGGCTGGAGTTATCAGGCAGATCTGGATGACAAACATCATTCAGAACAGAAGGGAAGTAAGAACATGCACACACCAAGTAAAAAAAAATAAAAATCAAAGTTCGGGGAAAAAAGTATCATCGCCTGTAAATTCTAAGAACAGCTGTAGTCTTTGTTCTTGCTTTTCTGTGAGTCAGTGGCAATGCCCACAAGCATAGAAAGGGATAAATCTGTGCTGCACTCCGCGTTAGCACTGAGTCGTCCCTCTCTGCGGAGAGCCAGCGTGTCGGTGTGACTGCGCACAGGCTGTGCACAGAGCTGCTCGCCGCGGGGTGCGACTCCACCCCCGCCTGGGCCTCAAGAAATCTCGGCAGGGTAAATATATAGCTGATGTTGTAAACACAAAGTAGAGCGAGACAGAATTCAGGAAACCCAGGCTAAGTTCAGAAGATGTTTACATTGACTATGAAAATCTGAAAACAGTGTTTACATTGAGAGAGGCTTTCTTCTTTTCTGGCTTAATATAGATTCTTTATCCAAACTTGTCAAAACCCAATGTACACACTTTCTAATTTTTAATCCGAACTTACCTTATACAAACATAGCTTTTTTGATTTGCTTCACTTGTTTTATATAATGCTGCTTTCTATGCAATTGCGTGTATTACTGCCTAACTCAAATGTAATTTTATAACATGGAAATGCTACTATTTCAGCAGTTTTGCTGATAACTGCAGTTGTGGGTAGATTTTCATTTTTATGCAGCAATAATTGCTGTATTAGTGTATCTCAACTGGCAACTATAGTTTTTAAATGTTGTACTCAAAAGTGTTATTAAACAATGTATTCCAACGCTACTTCATATTCTTGAACCATTGTAAGATTTTTCTTTCACTCTTCCATTAAAAAAATGGATCACCTGCAAGACTTTGTGAATTTTAGTATGTTGTTTTGACACGGTTGTGTTAACACTAGGGAAAAAAAAAAAAAGAGGTTGCATTCGACGGAGTACCTGTGAGAATTCTGTGGCCAGAGCCTGTGAACTGGATAGGCATTTATATCAATACCACGGCCGAAGGTCACTACTGCTCTCTGTAAACTCCACTCCTCCAAAGCAGTGGGAATATTTGTACAGAGAAAGTGTCTCTATTTTTCAAACAGAATATGAAAGCCTGGAATGAAATCCTGGCCACAGTGAAGTTAAAGGGATGTTTTCCATTGACTGCACTGAAGCTAGGGTTTCATACCACGGAGATTCAATAATGGTGTGCCAGTTCACCACCAGCAAAATTTGAAGCTAAAATCAAAATGGAGTAATTTTCTTGCTCCACAGTTTTTTCTTCTTTGTTTGTATCACAGGATCCTTTCCAGTCAAGTGGTTATGTCTGGAGATACCAATCTGCATGCTCAAAACTTAGCTCATACTATAAATTCAGTTTTACTACAAACTCTTTCAGATATTGATGGTAATACAAATGGCCTTGATTTCTGTTGAAAATTATTCACTTATCCCATATATGACTTGAGTTCATCTGGGTACAGTGTATGACACTGTCTGGTTTTGATGTTCTCTGAAATTATGGTTCAAACCATGTTTATCACTCAAAGCCAATTTCCCACAAACTAGAGAAGTCCATAGTTGAATAGCATTTTTTTTTCACTCTGTTCCATATTCATAATTTTTCTCAAGAAAACATAGTTGCATTTTTTATAAACTGATTATCCTTTTTTTTTTTTTTTTTTTTTGTACAGACTGGTGAAAGCTAGTTTTCTGGAACTAGGTTATGCACGGGCCTTGGTCCATTTAACAAGGTCAGACTGTTTATTCTTGACCAAATTCTTTCCCACTGTAAAAAGGTACTTTTAAATGCCACATTCCAAAACTAGTGCCAGTAAGTCACTGAAGCATATTTTCCCACAAGAACTGATACTGTGCACAGGCCCCTCCTTATTTAATTCTTCTCGTGTTTAAATTACATAAGGTGCAGGATGTCTTTAGTGTCACAAATCACTTAAATCTACCCATAGCTTAGTAGCACTGACTCTACACAGTGCCAGCTGTGTCTTTAGAGAGTCCCATTCATTTCAAAGTAATAGTGTCTGAGCAGCATCAGACAGCGAAAGAGAAACAAAAAGACAATTAAGTACCAAATTTAAATATAAAATAAAAATAAAACAAAGGCAAAATATTCACTGTTGATTTAAAGACAGACCCTCTTATTTGCCTTACAAATTGGCTTAGTTTTACAAAGTCACGCTGATTTATACCAGCTGAAGCATGTGGCTATTATAACCTACTGCAATAGCCATAAGAAAATGTAAACCAATAAAGCCCTTCCTATTTTTAAGCTATGCTTCCAAGCTGGTTTTTATTTTGTGGAGCCAGAATAGAAATATATAAACAAAATTAAGGAAAATACCATTACATTAAGAAGATGCATATCTACCTCTGATTCTCTCTGTTTAAATGTTATACTGAGCACGTTCTGAGATATGTTTTTTCCTAATGTAACAGGGCCCCCAGATCAGCCCAGCATACTAAACTGCACATCAACATCTTCAAATTCTCCAGCCATCGTATTTTGCATTTTAAGAATGACTTGATTGGTTCTGTCCTTGCAAATGCAACATGAAGTACAAGATGTAAGAATCATGTGAAAAATGTATATCCAAATAAAGCGGCGTTAAAAAGCAGAGGCTAAATCTTTTTTTTCTAAGAGGCACTGACATTGAAATTACAGTACCAGTGATGAAAGCATATTCTTTGAAGTGATCAAAATATGAACATAAGAAATATATATTACTCCTAGTGAATATTAGAAGAAATTTACTCAAGTACTCACGCTGAAGCTGTTATAAAATACAGACTAGTCAGGAAAAGAGAGTTTGATTATACTTTGATTCCAACACAACACCTGAAAAAGTACCCCCCCAAATTAAAAAATATTCAAAGGTTCTCCTGTTTTTTTCACTGGAATTTCAAAACCTTCAATATGAGTCTACGACTCTATGCTCTAATGTGAAATCCACACCATGCTCCTTTCTTGCACTTGAAGAACTCAGTCACGCTCTTCAGCAGAAAGCACTTAAAAAAAACCAGAAATAACTGGGTTTCCACATACAGTCTTAACATTTTGTGAAAAAACTACTTGTTTTCCATACTTTGTAGTGGACCCTGTAAAAGAGCTAAAATTTTTGTTCACCATCACCTCAGAAGTGCCAGGCTTTATGCCCGAGTGAACTAAACAGCTAGCCAGTAGAAACAGTGCTAGTACCAACTAGCACTTAGTTCGCATCTGTCTCAATACGATTGATATTCCAAGTGGATTAAAAATATTACTTAATTATTCTCTGAAAACTACTGCCGTTAAGTGGTGTTATGAGATGTTCATACCATTCTAGAAAGTCTCAACTGATTTACAGTACTCCCAAAGATGGCAGTTCCTGACAGTGTTCGTTTTCAAGCCCATCTTACTTTTAGGGGTAGTAAGATTTTCACAGACTTAGGCCTAACATTTTCTTACACCCAAAATCTTTCTGCTATGGCTATAACAACATATACCTAGAAGGAAAACATTCCATGTTTTTCAAAGACACAATATCCTCAGGTTGTGTTAGTTTATAGAGTCTTCTGCCTGAAGATTTAATCAAAATAGGGGACTCACATATTAATTTTTTACAGGACAGGTGAGGAGGGGCAAGAAGACATGAAGTGATGATGGAAGTCATGTATTTCTTTGTTTTGCTTCATAATAAAGGTGCAGAAAATCCTGTTTCCCTGAACAAATCAAACAGGAAGATATAATTTTCCTTTAGGACTTATTCCAAACACTCCACCCAGAAACTCAGCTCTCTTAACATTTTTCTGCACATATTCCTACTGAAGTCTGTGTGATGTATTTGTGCACTGCTGCCCATGGCTTCTCTCACTCTCACAGACAGCTTCTCAACCACCGCTGCCACTTCTGCATTTCCATTCAGATGTCAGTCAAACCTGCTGACCCACATAGCTTAGATTCCTAACTGGCCTTCCATGTCATGTATTTCGGGTGGTGGTTCTTATTATTTCAACTATGTATTCCAGAAAAGTGCTTAATTGCTTTTACAGGTTTATCCCAAACATGCCATTGCTTTTATGCTTCAATCAGACTTCATTTCTCTGGGAGCTGTCCCAGCTCTCCCCGTATCTTGATGGAATCCTTGATAGTGATGTTTTTTATGACTCACCAGGGCCCAAATGGCAATGGCATCAGGATTGACTTGGGATGGACTCACCTCATCTTACTTCAGGTCTAAATACCTCGTAGATGTTCACATCTGAACTTGACAGTCAGTGGAAAGAAGTAGGTATACTTTTAGAGTCTGATTCATCTGACCTGTCTTCTTTAAGCTGAGATAACTCACTCTTCACTTTACTGATTACACTGATTAGAAGACCTCCTTTGATTACTACTAGGCTACTTACTCAGTGGACTAGCTTAGAGTTAGATGTCTGCACTTGGTCAGATAAATCCCAATTGTAGCATTTCTACGTCAGGAGAAATTCATCCTGATACCTGTGGTTATCACTTGCTGTTTCTCCCCACTCCTTGTTTGCTAGTTGATTCTGTATCGGATCTTTAACTTCCAGATCTGCTACCATCTGCTACCATCATTGTGTTACCCAAAGATGATACCAAATTTCAGCCGCCAAACAACTTTTCAATTCACGTATCACGATGCTCTCATCTGGGAAGCTTTTAACTGAACAGGAGATCATTCCGACCGTGTTAGTCAATAAGCCATAAACATTTGTCTTTCTATAAACTACATGAAAGGAGAAAACGGAAATCTTCAGAGGATGCACGCTTATTTGCCAACATATTCCTCATGGTTCCAGTTAGGGCTGCGCTTGCAAGCAGAACTTCACTAAGGCACTCAGTCTGTCCTGTCTGCAAACTTTCTCCCATACAAATGACAGTGAAGATACTGTTGAGATTTGAGCACTTCTAAATGCTTGGTCTTTGTTAAGCGGCATAAGTTCTTTCCATATACCGAGAACATCATCTAAGTCTGTGGTGTTTCTGCATCGATATTGCCATGGAACTCTAAGCTCTAGAGTGTGTGCCCAACATGAACCAAAAAGGGTTTTCAAAAGGGACAGGTGAAGGGAGAACAACTCATAAGAACCATTTCCAACACTGAAAATTAAAAAGTCTTACTCTTTTGCTCACTTATACTGCTTTTCACCTACAGCCATTCTGCAGTGTTGGTCAATGCATAAATAAACTTTCTGTACTAGTAGCACAGTACAGGTGGGTGGTCGTAGAGCTGGCAGTTCTGTACAGCTGCAAGCTTCTCGTCTTTACTGGAAACTCCTCCCTTCATAGATTTTGCGCACAAGGTAAAAGACCTCTTTTGGAATCAACTCACCATCCACCAGGGATCTTTCTCCTGTTCTGCAGAACAGAGTATATATGTTTTCAGATAGTTTGCACTAGGAATAAGGCTGTGAAAAAGGTTCCTTCCAAAAGTAGGTCATTTACCTTAAGTACAGCAGATGAATCTGTGCAGAACAGGAGAAAGAACTACACCAGCTCTAGCTACTCAACTTGTCCCAGCCAAAGACCTCTTGCTCTCAATTGCCTTCCAAGTTTTTTGGAGTGTACTGTCCCCCGTCCTTTGGACCCACTTACATTGTCTACTGCTAACAGTCAAGGTGAAAAGCAAGTACTATAGCACTAAGGGTAATATTTATTCATTGTAATAAACAATAATTCTTTTAAATAAAAGGTATTGATTTTGGGTGTTAATAGCGATACAAAATGCAGTGCTGTCATTTTCTTCTGAATCATAGCTAAGGGGAAAGCCCAAGAACTAGATGAAGGCACATCTCTGTCTCTACATATTCTTCACAAGTTATTTCTTCTTTCCTGCTGGACAACAACGAACGAGCTGTTTACACAGCAGGTTTCCATGGTTACAATCTTGCATGGGGCCCACATGGTACAACTTATATCTTTGTTAAATCAAAAAATATCTCCTGCTTTCTAAGCAGAGAGTCCCTGCTCTTGTTATTCCTCTCTTAAATCTACAACATGACCTCAGAACACAATCAGCATGAACTTGCAGGTGGTTGCCTTCCCTCCTTTTTTTCTGAATCCGACTTTTCTGCTGTATCTGTGCTTACTCGGTTCATTGCTCATGTTTTGTAATGCTAGTTGTTTTGGTTTTTCTTTTTCTTTTTATCATCTGCTCTTTGTCACTCAGGCTCAGCAAATGATCAAAACTCTGATCCTGTTTCAAATCAATCTGAACTTTAAAAGCCAAAATGTCTTCAAATAGTATGCAGTCGTTCTTTTTTAATTCTTTACTGGAAGGCTACTACAAGATTCCTGTGTCATTATGACAGTTGCCCTGGAGAGCAGAACAACTTGCCCACTGCAAACCAATTGCCCACAAATCAGTTCTTCCATTTTGATCACAAGTTTAAAGGGTATTTTCATAGGCTGTCCATAGAACAACTTTGCCTTGCACTCATTACAGGGTAAATCCAAAGCAATCATCTGCTACCTTAGCTGTTCTGATTTGCACTTGAATTCTACATTCTCCATTTTCAAATTCAGTTTTCCCAGTTGCAGTGGACAACTGTGTGCATTTCAGAACAATTTGAAAGTTTATTTTCATGCTTCCTGCCTAAATTTTTAGCATGTCTCATTCAGTAACTAATTTATGACCTTTCTGCACATTCCATAGAGCCAGTTATACATTTTATTAGACTACTTTTGACTGCTGCTCTCTGACTATCATCTATCTGACCTAAACAAAGACTCAAGCCACTGCTTGTATCTCCAGTCTGACTTTCAGTCTGGAGGAATTTCCTGGACTGTACTGGGAGGTTTTGCTATATACTAATATGTCCTGACTGGTTTTGTATTTTTGAAAGGCACTCTGCAGCTATCTTTCATGACACTTACATTTAACTGAATTATTTCTTAAGGCTGGCACTGACATCGATTTTTCTTGTTTTATAAACCAAATATAGTATTTTTCTACTTACCTACAATTGCAATTTATCAGATCAGAATCTCCTTTTCCATTGTCTTTTAAACATAGAACTGTTCTCCTAGAGTTTCAGACAAGCACATTCTGTGGTAACTGTATTATCTTTCAATAAGAAAATATTCAATTTCCCTGGCAAATCTTACAGATCCCTTGAGTGCCTTTGGCTTTTCTGCTTTACCTTGACTGCAAATCTCACTCACTGTTAATGCATCTTGTCAGGTGTCTGTCTGTTGTAAGAATGCAAGTGTCATCAGGTGTCCCTCTCTTCTCTCTAGCTCGTAGTAGTATCCAAGCCCACTCAGACCGATGGCTGTCCTTGACATGTATATTATGGCCTTGTAGCAGATCAGAACAGCTGAGGCCAACTACAAATTCTGAAGCACCATCAGAGCTGGGCTACCTATAAAAGGCTACCACAAGTGCTGCTGTCTACTCCTTTTCCTCACCATTCATGCAGAGTACAATTCTGAAGTCAGCTTCCCTGGAATTTTCAGTAGGCATTTCTATTATTTGAGCTGGGAAAACATAAGTCTGAAGGATACACACAAAGTGAAAAAAAAAAGATAAACAGATAGTCTCCTGACAGGTTGATTTTTACATCCAGGTGTTCACTTCACTTCCACAGTAGCCTATGTTTCTGCTTTCTCTCACGTGCTGATTTTTCAGCTCAAGTCCTTGTTGCAGATTAATTCTGTTCACCAGTTCCAAGTTTATCCAAGCTTTTCTGGCATCCCCTGTTTCATGGAAGCCTTCTGATCAGGTTCGCAGCAGTCAGGTTGGTTGTTGTTCACTGGTGTGACTTGCCAGCTTCATCCCATTTCCAGATGGGGAACATTGCAACCAGACTTCCCACTCCATCTGGACTTTTTCAACTTGCTGTCCCAACAAAGATTCCATTTTTGCCTTCAGATCATCTTTCATCCCTATTTGGGAAACTTCCAGGGTGTCTTTTCACTCCTTTAGTAGAGCGTCTCTCTGTTTTATATCTCATTTTAATTCTTTGTGCTCTCATGCTAGCCTTTATTTTAACTGTAGTCTCCTTTAGTTTATGAGACCATCCCCACTATTTGCTGCATCTCATTTTAACACAGCCAAGTCGCTCACCATTTACTTCTTTGGAAAATGATTTTGCTCTGACATTTATGCCAATCCATCCGACCTGCTGACAGCTGTTTCCATCCAAGGTGGAGCCTGTGAAGTGCATCTCTTTGATAAAGTTGACTACATAATGCACATGAAATCTTGAAGGGCCAAATTTGGAGATACGGACCTGGAATGGACTGCCTCAGTCATCAAGATTTGCCAACTGCACCACAGACATTCATCAAACTCTCAAAATCAGTTATATTTCTTGCCTGAACTGTTCCTACTGTAGGCTGGCTTCTGAAAAACACAACTTGTTTTCTAACTTCCTGTCTAAAGTTATTTAAGCCCACTTTAAACTAACTAATTCTTGTGACACTATTGTTTTTTTAACTCATGTTCTCCCTCTCTGGCTCCTTCTTGACATTTTTAGATATCAATTGTATCTACTCTCATGATTGATTTTCTTAAATTAAGTCACTTCCTTCTTGGCCTCACAGAAGATAGCATCCCCCCCTTCCCTGATTGTTAGACAGAAATCTGTCCTTCCCTGTGCCTGTTCCTGTCCAAAATCATCTCTCAGCCACAGAGAAACCAAACAGCTCACAGTATTCTAGATGAGGTGTCATCAACTAGTTTGTGTTGTGACATCAGTATTTTCTTATTCCTAATAAAATACCTTCCACACAACAGTCTAAATTTCCATTTGCTCTTTTCATGCATCTAACCAGCGATTCATAGCCTGCCTGTGTTCTCTGCAGCTTGGTCCCAAGCTATCTGTAAGATCTCCAAAGCTGAGGAATTCACCTTGTAGCTCAATGATTCTTTTAGCATAACATATTTTCCTCCAGATTTATCCACTTGACTCTAGAAGATGGGAAGTCTAGAGAAATCTAGTTTAATTCATTGGTGCCCTATAATTTACTGAAATCTGGATAATCTAGGACTATTACATTTCCACTGTTTATCAAATGAACTATCTTTTCATGCTTTGCAGGGATGAATGTATACAGCAATATGTAAGTGATTTCTCTATTGCAGGGAGCCAACTACAAGGCCTTGGCCATCTGCTACCATTCAGTATATAATAACAAAGAATATAATGGAGTTAAATTAAGAATGGGAAATTGAAGGCTGGACATCAAGGAAACTTTCTGAGAGTGATTATATAGAGGTTTTGGAACAGGCTCCCATGGGAAGCGATGGAATCCCTATTTCTTGGCACATTTAAAGTTAACATGGGTAAAACATTAGAAATGACATAACAGAGAACAATCCTGCCTGATTCATAAAAGGACTGGATGAGTTCAGATCTCTTCTGCTTTTGAGCTCTAGAATTCCACACCAGCAACACTGAACAAGCGCTAAATACTGTTAGGCTAAGAGAAATTTTCTTGGGTGTACCTGTAGAAAGGAATTTTTGGTTAGAAATACCTTCTAGAGCAGAACTTTGGCCAGTGCACAGAGGAAATTGATGGATACTTCCCTGCCACTGCAAAAACATGTCAGCAACTCATTTTTATTATACATTAAGCCCTAAGCGCATTTCCATCAGCAGTGTACAGACACCTGCCTTCACTCTGGAACAGCACGAGCTCCAAGGAGAGTATGCTGTTTTCTCTGCTCCTCTTCCTTTGCCTGTCCCACATTCAAGTACCAAACAGGCCCGTGCCTGCTTTATCCTGTGTGTTCTGATAAGAGCATAACCTGAGGCCCGATTTTAGTGTTTCGGGATGGTTTGAAATTATGTGGGAACAGTTTTGTAAATACTCAGGGAGAGACCTTGTCAAACAATCAAATTGTTTTTACAATCCAACCCACTCAATTATCTCTGGGAGTAGATGTAAAAACAGACCCGCTTAAATCAACAGAAAAATAGTACAAAGAAGATGTAAATCACTGGGTGGGGGAAATGCACCACATATTTTTATATCTGAAAACAGAAGACAGGAGTATGGTCACACAATAGCAGGATGCTCTTTTATAGTACAGAGTAGTAATTTTCTGCCTTTCTTTCCCCCTTTTACACCCCCCCCCCCCCCCAATTTATTTAGCAGATTAAGCACAGTCTGTTCCTGATAGATTCAGTTCTTCTACATCCTAGATGTACATATTTGTATGAAAACTATAAATCAGTACTGTACCATTATTAACAATATCAACTATATCTTAAGTGAGAGGGAAAACAGGGAAGGGAAGGGAAGGGAAGGGATTTCATTTTACCTTCACATCAACACGTGAAGGTCTATTTGCACTAAGTAAATTATTCTTGCACCAACATACCCTACTGCTGCAAAATAACACCAAATTTCACTTGGAGGTGAAAAGGGAATGCCTCAGAACAGCAGAATTAAGAGGAACCTAAATAAAATTATCAGGTATCAGATTTAAGACAAAATAAAGAGAGAGCTTTTTTTTTTTTTTTACAGTGTAGAAGGTAACTGCAGCCCAAAGTATGAATGGTTCAAAAAGTAAGTAGATTAATTTCTGGGGGATGGGTGCTTCAGTAATTATTATAGACAGTGATCCAGATACAATCTCCACAACTGGAAATTGCTAAATTTCTGATTGCTGAAAGCTGCTTGTGACTCTCCTTCCTAAGCATCCTCTGTTGGACATTATCCTTTGACATGTGCACAGTCAACCTTTGGCCCAGCCCAGCAGAAACTTCCTTATTTCTGATATGAACTGTGCTTGACATTGTACTTTTTTCCCCTTTTTCCACCAGCACCAGGTAAATTTATTCTTCAAGGTTGCACTGGTGCAGCTGCAGGGCTGAAAACCATGCTCAGCTCAGTGCGGACAAACTTTGTCATCATGTGATATATATTATGTTTGCAGCTCTGAAAAGGAGTTTTCTGGCATAGAAAATATTCTCATGTGGAGCCAATTTGCTTGTTTACTGTGAAATAATTTACTTTCTTTGAAAGATTAAAAGATAGGCTTTTTACGGTTTATGATAAAGCTGGGTCTGAATCAGAGCAGAGGGCTGCATTCCCTGCATTCTTCACAGGTCTTGAGGGTGAGCTGTGGCATCAGCTGCGGAGGAACAGCACAGAGCCCTGAACCCAGGCCTTGGCACTGAGGAGGAAAAAAACACTTCAAACATCGATACAGATACCCTTAGAAGTTTTGTTAAAGTCAGAGCCTTAAACCAACCAGTGACTGGTTCATCTAACAGCGTCGGAACACTGTAAGTCAGCATGAGTTGTGAGGTTTTGAAAAACATTTCTGCTTTTGAGTTAGTTTAGTTATTGGAGTCCTCAGCTGAAGACTTCAGATGTGGTTTCATAACTGACTCCAAAAGATCTAAGACTGTGGTGTCTACAGAGAGGATGACCCCATCCTTCTGCTCACCCTCTCCTGTGTGTCAGTGCTTCCACTCGTGTGGCTGTGCAGTGATTTACATCTGCTAATCCACCTGAAAATGAACAACCACTTCTTATGGGGACTGCAAGGGCACGACCACTAATGCCGATGCAAGGGAAGTGATGGGAGCGTGTGGTCAAAAGCAGGACCATCCTTTCAGCAGCAGGAGAAATGTTACATCTACTTATGCTGTGAAATGGCTCCCCTAGAATACTATCTCTGGGATGTGTTTCTAAAAATAACAACCTTGCCATAAATCCTCTGTCTCTCCATGAGAGCAGCTAGTACTGCTCTTTCAGGCAAGTCTTTAAAACTTAAAAGCTTCTTACGATGGGCAACAAGAATTAACAGTCAGTTTTGAAAATGACCTTATATGATCATAATGCAGATGAATAAAAGAAACATCTATTCTAATTTCCTAACTTTGTCCACATGTATTTCTGTATTGACGTTTGATAATATTTTGACATTGAGCAATCTGTTTTTTCATTGATACTTTCATATAAATCTGAGCCCTCTTAGTGAACACCTGATCTGAATGAAGTCAATGTAAATATATGTTGAAATAGTTTTAGTCAGCTGCAGACTTTACTGTCAATGTGGTGCCGATAATAATTTTTGTTCTTAAGATGGCCCCAGAGATAAATGACTCATTTTATGCGATGGAAGTAACTTTCCTATAGGGTGTTTGGGAGGATTCAATAAAGATTCCTTCAGCTATCCAGATGTTAAAATATCAGAGAAATTCACTTGTTCCTTCACAAAGCCAGATACATGGACTTTTTACACAGAGCTCTGTGCTAGTAGGGAAGACAGATTTTCCTTAAATAAGCCAACCAGTGTAATCATACTGCATTCCTAAATAGCCACAACCTTTCAGCAGCATCACTGACAAGCTCAACAACACATATTTTGATCCTCTGGGTGTCTGTCTGTGACTCATTTTCCTTTTCAGGGACATGTGGGTGGACTGGAGAAATGCACCCTGAAGAAGGGACTGGAGATGGGGGCTCAGCTCTAAGCTGGTGGATGTGCTCCCTCACACCAGCGAAGGCTCAGTGCATACCAAACCAATGTCGCTTCCATCTGCCAGAGGGAGGAAGATTTATGCCCCTACCGAATTATGGATGTGATAAAATCTAGTGTCACTGTACTGGTTCCATTAGGGCACTCTTTAACACAGCCCAGATTTGGACTTTGATTCACTAGAGGTAGGTGCCTGATGAATTTCCACCGGTCTGCTCCTGTGTTTGATGCTAACTGCGAGCTCTCCACAGATTGCTGTACCCCAGGCAGAGGTACCCACAGGTTTACCCCAGGCTAAACCTGTGCTGCCACAGACTCCGGGTCTGCTGGATCACACCCAACACGGAATGGGCCCTGCCGGGTGTATTTCATACAAATAAATATGTGGAGTTTGGGAAGCCCAGTATCAGGAAGAGGTGTCCAAAAATAAAAGGGGAAAACCCCCAAAACTAAGGCAAAGCAAAAGAAAGTTCTTTGACTGTGCTCTCAGCCATCATATTAGCTCAGTTTACATTCACGTTATTTACTAACAGGTGGCGTTTATTAGAAAATTACAATGCAACAGTGGGCAGAGAACAGGAAAGCACTCGTTCCTCTGGATGAGTGCTTTCTATCTTTTTGTTGTTGTTGTTTTTGTTTCTGTAACTAATTTATATATTTATTTTTACAAAGTAAGTCCAGTTAGTGAAAATTATTTTATGCTCCCTTGCTACTATACCAACAAAATGAAATCCAAGTTCCTGCATGATGTGACATGTAAACCATTTGTGCTGAAGTGATTGCCAGAAATGGATGGAAAGTTTTCATCCTGAAGAAATTCTCAAATAAAATGCTAGTGTAATCTAAAATTATTCACTGATGCTAACTGTGGGATTTTTTGGGGTATTTTCTTCAATTTATCCATGTGTAGTATCCAACAACTTAGAGTATCAGCAGAGAAAGTGATATGTTTTCCCTTCTGATGTTCAGTAAATCTGAAAACAAGTGGATTTTTTAAGAAGGAAGACATAAAACAATTTTGTTTGCATTTCATGGAAAAAATATCCCATCAGTAGCACTGCCATCTAAGGTAAAGCACATGTTTTCAAAGAGAGTATTATGAACGTGTTACAAACACTAGCATTTTGCCAGCTTCCCTCAGCTCCTCAAGCAGGTCAGGTCTAAAAGCTGGACAGCCTCAGCTCCACCTAGATGCTGTGATCACAACTGTGTGCGCTTATCTCACGTGGCACTCTCATGTACCATGGTTCAGCTTCATTTCCTTTCTTTAATGCAGTCTGAAGTCAGCAAAAATAGCTAAACAGCTTATTTCTCTTTCATAATGTAACTACAGATTTTCCAAACAGCCACTTGCTCCTTTGCTCAAAGAAAATTAGAACCGTGTGCCCATTTTTCTGCACCAAAAAGAGTGACAGTTCATTAGCTTTTGGTCTCAAACTCTAAAATTACACAGCCACATCAATCCACCTTCTCTGCCCTGTGGAGCTTCTCTGTTATCACAAAACCTATTCAACATTTCCCCAAGGGCCAAGACCAACACTTGAACAAGAGCCTAACTTTGTACGAAACCAGAAGTGTGCCCATTACCCACCATCCAAGACACCCCTGCCCAACCTCCTTCTTTCTCCTGCTGTTATTTCAGACCCGTATCAGTTCTCAGCCTCACCACAGCTGGGAGGAGCGATCTCCACTCTGCCCCCCGCAAGCTTGCCTAGTGTTAGGCTGAATCTTTTATTCATTCATTGACAGAAATATTAGAGGTTTCTTTAAGGGGCAGCAATGTGCCCAGACGATGGGTCTGCCAGAAGGATTCTTTAGCATTGGGGAAGTCACTGGCTACCAGAGAGAGCCTGCTTTGAAGTTGCTACTTGTAGCACCCAGATACTTGGGTTGGATCAGTTTTTACCGGATTACTTTCATGGAAAGCTCTTTTTGTCCCATCTGAAGAATTCCTTTGTGAGCAATGAATGAGGATGCACCTTGGGAATGATTTGATTCTTCAAAAGATGGTTCTTGTAGTTTATCTTGCAGTAAGCCTCTCTGCTGAAGAAAATGTTGCAGAGCCCTTATATTGATCACAACGATAGCGTGTGCAATGTGCCTTTTGTCACTGGGCTGGCTGCACTGTCACTTTTCAATATAACTCCAAAGCAAATCCTTGCAAACTACGACTTTCATTAATTCATGTACGTGTAGACGTATGCTGTCTATTACAATACAACATTTTTTCCTGCAAACACTTCAAAACAAAGTCAGTGAAAATTTACCCACTGCCGGGTGAAGAACTGCAATTTAGACTAGTTTGGAAATGGTAAAGTCAAGAATATCTTTCTGTTTAAAAAAGAGAAATTGTTTTTTTAAAAAGTTTTGCTTCCTATACTGAGTTTTAATGGAGGGAAAAAAGATAAGAATATACACCAGCTAGGCACAGGTAAAAGTTACATGCAGAAAAGGGAAACTGATGTCCTGTGTCAGCTAATACGTATTTACTAAACATTTCTAACCACCATTCAGTCTGTAGGAGCCGTGTTTCTACATACCCAGACAAAAGTTGATTCTGAAGGTGTTAAACACTAAGTGTTTTAAAACCAATAAATTTTTAACTTAAAAAAGCCATGGTCATAGCTGGTTTTTTAAATAAAAAAAAAGGATACGTCAAGTTCTAGGTGTGAAAGCCAGTATTCACATCTAGGCCCATATACTTTATTTGTCATTAGTCACTGAGTAATTAAATTATTTTAATACTCTTTAGTAGAGCTGCAATGACAATTGAATGCTTGTGTGAACACAGTACAACCTTGCGTGTGGACAATCCCTTAGTCTGCACAGCTCATGTTCACAGTGGTGCTAAGGGTTCCAGCTCAGGGCTTTTGGAACATAACTTCTTGCATGCAAGTACTGGATACTTGAGCCTACGCACATCCTTTGCACAGCAGTTCTGGCAAGGTTATGTTTTTGCCTCAGTAGATGCACTATATTTCTGGGTCTTTTGACTTTCCCTCCTATGCAGGCTACATGATAAAGGACAAACTCCTGATAAGTTCTATAGATATTTTTTCCTCATTTTTATGCAGAACTTTTAAAAAATGCCCTGCTGGAAGCCATACAACAGCTTAAATAATTTTATGGATCAGTAGAAATACTCATTGAAGCTATTACTGAGTGATAACTAGGAAGTGAAAAATTACAGCAATTCAGGAACAACCTTCATCTCCTTTTCTTCAAAGCTCGGTTTTGAGTTACAACATGATCAATCCTCACTGACCTCAGCAGAGAGATTCTTTCAGTTCTGGATTAGGCTACATCCTACAGACAATGAAAAAAACCAGCCCGAAAACACAAGTTTACATATGCCTTACGTGATGAGGATACTTTCCTACATTTAGCAAGATGATGACATAATTTTCTGTTGTTTCCTGCCTTTATTCCCACTGAAGCTGGAACCCAGGATGTCATAGCTACATCACACAATGATAGGAAGACTCTTAGATCAACTAATAATAACAATGTATTGCTTTGTATCAACGTGAGCCAGGCTAATTTCTACAATACAATGTAAAATGCAAAGTGGACTTCTTTAAGTTTCTCTTCTCAGCAGTTCTCCCTTCCCTGTCTTTAGCGTAACTGATACCACCATGGCAGTTTTGATACTCAGAACAGAAAATGGAAACAGAAAAAGTCATGAGCGGGCAACAAAATCAAATGACACCCAAGCTGCCTGCAGCACGGTCACTCCTCTGTACACTCAGAGACGCTGTGCCAAGCAAACAGCAGCTGGTTCTGGGGGCAGGGTCAGCAAGTGTGGAAATGGGGTCAAAAAGTGAGGAGCTGGCAGGGCTCCTCCACCAGCACTAATGCAGGAAAGGGCCAGACCTTCTGGGAGGGAGCTCGTGTCTGAGCCAAGGACAACCAGGAGAGCTGCTGGGAGGGGGGCAATAGGGGCAGGGGGGCTACAGATACTGGGGGTGGTCTTTAACAGCTGGCCCGGGAAATAGCTGGGATTTTGGCTGCCAGGCCCGCTTGAGCTGCCTCCAGCACAGCCCTGCTTGGAATCACTCCGTAACATATGGGAGCAAACACTGAACCCATATTCACAGAGATGGAGAATCAGAGGCATGACAGTGTGGCATTTTCACAAGCATCTGTGTATTTTTTCAGGCAAGATACCTGGGGACTTCAAAAAATTCCACCCTACCTGTCTGGCTTAACATGCAAAAGAAGTCAGTACCACAACAGACAGGCGGAGTTGCAGAAAGCTAGCACATACCTACCCCTCAGTAATCAGTCATGATTTAAGTTAGAACCAGTAATCAGGAATTGATTATTTTTACATAGTAACGACATCAACTTAAATCCCGTCTGGAAAGCAATTGTTTTCAGAGACACAAGTAACTTCAATTGCTGAGTTGGTTTTAGAAGCAGAGTTATAACATGGGATAAAAAAACAGGAACATGGAGAGTAAAGCACACCATCGCATTAAAAGAAAAATATAAGCCTCCAGAAACTTACCACTGAGGTAAGAGCCATCTGAAAACTGTAGATTCGTGCGAGGCCAAAGTCAGCCAACTTTATCTGCCCGTTGCTGGTTACAAGGATATTCTGGGGTTTCAGGTCCCGATGCACCACACGATGTGAATGCAGAAAGTCCAGTCCCCGAAACAGCTGAAGCATCATATCCTAATTACAGGGAAGAAATCAATATGCAATTAGCAAGACAAGGTGGCAAACAAGTAAATTCCCTGTCATAATCTGCAAAACTAAGTTAATAAATACTGATTTAAATATGTGCACAGGAGATAAAAACAACTATTAATATAAAATGGTAAGGCTATTGCTAGAACCAGCTGACTTGAATAGGTGTCCTTATCAAGTTAATGTATTGTTTCCAGTTGAATTATTTGAAGTTGATTGATAGAAGTATAAAGACTGGTCAACATACTTAAAAGAAATAGCAAAAGTATGTCTGTAAATCCCAGGACAACTTCAAAAGAATGCTGTCCGAGTAAGGAAAATACATAGAGGCTTTTTGCTCTTAACTTTAAATCACACACCACTTTGCATCTCAGAAGTTTATGTTTTGTCCTGCCCCAGTGAAGTGAAATTTTATCCTTTACTTCAACTGGCACAAGGATCTGTCTCAATCAGAAAAGCTGCTTAAATGACAAATTCATGAGGATTTAATATTATAGAGGGAAAAGGTTTACTTGGCAAAACCTGTTGTATAGAATTTACTGAATAGGACACAAACTACCTTTAGAACAAAGTTTATCACTAAATCAGTGTAGTAATCATAAGTAACAGTTCTCATTTTGCTTTCTGTTTTGTTATAGTGATGCAGTCTTCTCTGGCATTTCCACAGCTGAAAAAGCTTTTTCATTTGTACTCATGTTTTTACATTAATCTTAGTAAAGTGAAAGGAATGAATCAACCGACTCAAACCTAAATACTAGAAATCCCCTGAATTCCAAATTAGAAGGATACTGTCAACTTGAAAATTATATGTGTAAAAAGGGGAGTTACCAGAAGGTGCTGCAACAAGTAAGAAACCAAAGGGATAAAGGGATATTTTGTGTGTGCACTTGACTCGAGTTCAGGAAACTGCAGCTCTCTGTTTGGTGGTGACATATGCCCTTTCCATAAGCCATGCAGCAGGGTGTCTGCCAATCCTGTTACTAGCAACCAAAATGATCCTGGAGAGGTGGATGGCGTGAAATAGGAGAAAAGGTAAGGAGGATAAATTGAAGGTGGTTCCTTTTGTTCCTCTCTATGGACTCGGGCACATTTCAAGTAAATATTCAAGGCACACTATTCAAAGGAACAATATTTGAAAATGTGTTTAAAATAGCTCAAAACATTCAACTCGATAATATTGCTTTAGCTGAATGCTTTTTTAAGATACACTTTATAGACATTGCTATATAATAATACAAAATTATTATTTTAATGTAATGTTCCCTGATAATCTCTATAGAAAGTAGTGTAAAATGTATAGGTATTAAGGCTGGAAGCTCTAATCTGACCTCTGATAAAACACAGCCATTTCTATATATAGCCTATAACTCTCTCTGCCAAGCAGCAGTAACAGTGGGCTGCTCATAAAGTAATCAGTTTTTCTCTGAAGACTTTGATGATGGAGATACTACCATGGAAATATGGATGCTGCGACGGCATTTAATTATTATCACCTCTGAAGGATGGTGGTAAACTGAGAAACTCATTGCCTGTTAGCTGATGCTAGTATATATAACTAGTGTAACAGGATTTTCACCTTTAAAACAAATATACAAAGTATATTGAATCCTCTTGTATTTATATCATTTCCCTTTGCAGTTCAGAAATATGTAGAAGAGCCAGGACTACAGCTCTGCAGGTTCCAGTCATCAGCAGAATTAATACATGTCATCTCTGACCACTCTGTGCTGTTAGAACTTCCATCAAATCTCAACAGCCTTCGGTCTGGTCTTGCAGATGTAAAGAACATGCCGAGAACATTTAAACGTGAGGTTATCTTAAGTATGTACTTAATGGTTTCACTGAATTGAGGCCTAATTTTTTTTATTCCCTGTAGACATAATATCAGATAAAATAAGAAAATAATGTAAAGAACTTAAGGATTAGTCAGTAGACCCTGGAGAGTCCCTTTTGGTGACATTTCTGTATCCTACTCATTTGTCAAGTATGTAAACTCATTCCTGCCAGTACCAAACATATCAAGAATATCTTTTTCCTACAACTGTTGCTGGTTTTGTTTCAACTTTCTTCCTCAAGCTCAGCAAATGCAATTGGCTCTGCTAGTTGCAAGTTAGAAGCAATGTCTTCAGTTTCTAAATTCACAGTCTTCTTCCAGGCACAGGTCAAAAAAGAAAATAATTGAAAATGGAAACTGGTATATCTTTCCTTCCACCCATGGGACTCAAAAGACAAGTATCATTTACTGAAATTCTCTTCACACAATAAATCAGATGTGTGGCAGAAAAATGTACCAGGAAAGTGTGTAAATTTAAAAGGTATAAGAAAGAAGAAGGAAAACTGGGGAAAAAAAGTGCTATATTTCCTCTTCCAGGAATTTCAGAGTTAGTCCATACAGGCTATTATCAAGTATTAATTCTGGGCTGTTGATTATGCTCTTTTGCTACCCCTTATTACTTGGTATTACACATATGAACAGATTTCAGTTCAAAATTATCTTGGAAGAATAGTCAAAGATTTATGTGTGTAAAATAGGGCACTTTGGTGTAAAAAGACCATTTGTTATTTGTGATTCATTATTGTCCTGCTTTTAAATTCTCAGCGAGTTAGAAAAGAGCAGAAACCAAAATCACATGACATTGGCTTATTATTATGCAATTTAAATACAGAATACCAAATTGTGCAGCTCAAAAGTAGGTATTTGTTTGCACAAATACATTTTCAATATCAAAGCAAATGAGAGAGAGCTTTTGAATTACTTTTCTATCCATAATGAATGCTGAATTTTGTGTTGTACATAAGCCTCATCAAAAGCCATTAGGCCTCACTTTTGGAAAATGTCTTCATACTCTTAGTCAGTTGCTTGTAAGAAAAAAGAGGCTCAGCCTGGGCTGTCTCTTTGACAGCATAACTAATAGCAGCAGATACTAACCTGTGCTAGCAAATTGGATAACAACATAATTGTCGACATGCACAAGCCAGATCACTAGCCAATTAAACCAGGATAATCCCACTCATCTGATGGAAATTTCATTCACTTTTATTAGTGATGATACCCAGTATTATCTCAATTACCAAGATCTAGAAATAGCTGCAAGAGAGTCTTCATGCACCTCATATTCCACGTCTACTCTTCCCTGAGACATTTTCTGTGGTAGCTTGGCATACTGTACCTTGGAACTGCAGTTAAAATTGTATTTCAAAAGACAATTGCAAAATGATCAATTGTATTTGACAATCAAGAAGACTCATGCCTTAGCAGGTTTGAGGAATAAGCTCTAATGAGTCATGATCAAACCTCTACTGATGTCTATCAGATGTTCTTTGGATATTGCATGTTTACAAACGTAGACACAGAACAGAGCCGGTGGTTTCAGAGTAGAGATTTCTGCTGTGCTTCTAATATCACAAAACCCACAATGGTTGTTGCCCGGGTTGAAGATCTATACATTATTCCGCTGGGATTACTTTCGAATAATCAGGGCTTTACAATGTTTTCCCTTTTCAGGCTACATTTTCAATGCAGTCTACGCACAGATCTAAAATATTTATCTATAACTCAGTTGAAAACTGAGCTATTTTGGGATGCATTGAACAAATACACTTTCCTTAGACGCAAATATGTAACTTTAATTTTGTAGAAGCCTCATAATGGAAACAGGAGCAAAATTTGTTATGGAAATGCTGCATCTTTTGCATGTCCCACCACATATGGTATCCATGATTGCCTTGCTCAGTTCGATATTTGCTGAAATTATCAGCACTGAATGTCAGGACCAAACTACAGTGAACTTTTCAAGCAGTACCGTATTATGTCATGAGTCTCAACAATACACAGAAGTATGTCCCGCATATTCTGTCTCTGGAGCCAGGAGGACGGGGACAGGCTTGGGCTGAGGAGCTGCTGCTGCTGCCGCCTCTGCCAGGGGTGGCCTTCACGGCTCACGCTTCCCACCTCAGGGGCAGCTGGGGCAGAAAGCCATGATTTCCTACAGACTTTTGTCTCCTCTTTGTCCTCTCCCCTCTTGAGTCTATGCTTCACTGACCCTCTTAAGCGTCCTCCAGCTTCTGATACATAAATCCCTTCCAAGCCATTGGTTTTCAAACGACCACTCCGACCCTTTCAGAGTCACCCGCCATCTTGACCCCCAGCTAAAATGGCTGTCCCTTCCCGCAGGAGCTCCTTTACCGTGTGAGAGCAGCTGGACTCTCTGCAGTGCTCTGCCCGCCCAATCTGAGAGAGGATGGCGTGACCAAATAATTCCAGAATCTACTCAAAGGAAAGAGAATGCAGGGAGTTGTTCTGGGTGTCGATGTCCCAGTGCTGGGAGCCGGGGCTGCAGGGCCTCTGTGAGGGGAGTCCAGGGCCTGCCCTGTGCCAGACACAGCTGGTTCCAGCCAGTTCTGGCTGGCTCCAAACGGTTCCAGCCGGCTACAATGCACCCACCGCAGGGCACGGCTGGGCCTGTCAGCCAAGATGGTGATGCCTCTGTGAAAACTTGTTTAAGAAAGAGCAGAAAAGGCTGGAGGGAAAGAGGAGGAAGGAAGAAAAGGAGTGAGAAACAGCACAGGGAACTCCAAGGTGAGGGGAGGAGGAGGAGGAGGAAGAGCAGGTACTCCATCATGGAGCAGAATTGCACACTGCAGCCCATGGAGGACCTGTGTTGGAGCAGGAGGATATATCCCAAGGGAACTGCAGCCTGTAGGTAGAGGACCTACACTGGAGCAGGCAGAAAGCATGAGGACGAAGGAGCAGCAGAGAGGAGGTGCTATGGACTGACCACAACCCCTCACACCCCTTGTGCTGCTCAGGTGGGGAGAGTCAGGAGTGATGTGGAGCCTGGAAAAAGGGCACAGGAAGGTGTTCTTTGAACATTTGCCTTTCTTTTTTTCCCCTACTACCTGAATTAGCGATTAAATATCTATCTATTGGCAAGCTCATTTTCCCCCATGATGCTAATTGAAAAGCAATCCCAGTCTTATCTCAGCTCATGACCTTTCTTGTTCCTTGTTCTTCTTTATTTTCTGCAGCCATCCTGCTGAGGCTGAAGTGAGTGAGGGGCTGGGTGGGAGTTTGGCTGTTGCGCCAGGCTAACCCACCACCATGGTAAAGAAATAGATGCTAGATGTTGTGTTTTTAAAGGGGGACACAGCACAATCCAACCGGAAGGAAAACACCAACAATAATGTTTTCAGAGAACACATACACCCAGAGGTAACATACACATTTGAACAGCTGCTTGTTACATGAAGCTCACATTTCCTCTACTGACTAGCATGTGAACAAAGAAAAACCTTTAACCAGATTGCCCTTGGTCATGGTGATAGGAGATACCCAATACCAGAGAAACTAAGTCTGGAAGCCCACAAATATACTCGGTTGTATCACCAAATAAAAGCAACAGTACAAATCCTCATCAACTACAACAGACCCTAAATTTATACTAACGCACAGGCTTTTTAGGGCTTTTTTTGTTTTTGTTTTTTAAACATGTTATGTTCCTCTTCCTGCTCAATTTCTATGCTAACATTTGGTAAAATACAACAACCCTTTGGAATCTCCTAACATTTCTCCTACTCCATCTCATGCACCTGCACAACAACCTGCACACTTCATCCAGTCTCTACCTGTTTGTACCTCATTGCTCTCTTCTTGCTGAGCAGAATGGAACATCCCTATTTTAGATGGCAGATGTTGGGATACTCGTCCTGAACATTTCCTGTAGGAGTGTTTGCATAAGAGACAACAGCAAGTGTAAACAAAGGGGGCGAGTTTTAGACAGCAGGGTGTAATGAATCAGTCAAGCCAGCCTGACGAAAGAGCTCACTGCTGCTCACCGAACAGCACAAACTTCTCTGAGCAGAAGAGGAGCAGGATGAGGCTTCCTTTGTATCCTACAGGATTATACTGGACCCCCAATCATCAAATTGCTTTCGTTTTACAGGGTGTTTTTTAAACATGCTGGAATGAAAGTTTAAAGAGTTTTCACATTCTCTGGGGCCTATTTTTGAAGCAGAATAATTAAAGCACTTCTATGGTTATACTTTGTAACAAATAGTCAACATTAATTAATGCCAAAAAAACAATGGCATTCCTGAGGAATTACACAGTACAGATACATGAATAGCAAAGGACATGATTAATGTTGTTACACTGAATCCCAAAGGCATTAGTAATAATGCAGTGACTCCCTATTAAATGCAGTGATTTTCTTTTTAAAGTCTTGTCCTGGCACTGCGCTGGGAACCCACCAGAGCAGCCTCTCTAGAATGCTGTGACTGCCGCGGTGGTGGGGACAGAGAGGTAGTTTGCCGCAGTGGATGGAGCTGCAGGTTGCTCTTCTCCATGCAGCTGCCTGGTGCAGCGGCCGAGGCACAGCACAAGGCAGACAGACCCCTGCCCCTGTGCCCTTTTCCTCCTGCTCTCAGGAGAAAGCTATGCCAACGAGTCTCCCTGCAGGGCATTCAGAAAGGGGAGGAGGAGGCTGCGCTCTGCCTTCACCCAGCCACACTGCAGCCTCTCAGGAGTCATCCACAGTCCAACCCAGGATATAGAGCTCTGACTTCTCCTTACACTGGGTAACAGTTTATCTCAGAGCAGTCTCATTGCTTTCCATGGAACTATTCATGGGGTAAGGGTCATATCTCAGTAGAGAAGGCTGCTGTGATATTCCTGTCAATTAACTAGAGCACACCAGGAGAACGTGAACTTCACAGCATGTTCAATTTAAATATGTTCACTGTTTTGATAAGAGAACATTAAATCCAAATGACCTGTTCACTTAGTCTTACTAATCAACCTCACTGTGCAAGATAAAACATTGATTTTCTGTTCATAGAATATAATGTTGTGCAGAGAGAAAAATACAGCAATTTCGTTTAGTGTATTATTAGAAGAAGGGAATTAAAATCTGCATAGCTCATGCAAAGAATTGGTCTAACAATTGTTAGTGTTTTGTATGCTGCTGCCCGAAAGGTAAACATTTTGTTGAAAATTAATTAACACATATATATTTTAAAATATGAAGTAAAATATTTGCATAATTATTTTTGAGTTGTAAAATTATTTTAACCATATCAAAAATATTTTAATATGCTCAGAGGGGATTAATGGATATTTTAAAATATATTCTGATAAACAGTCTCTGATCTATTTTAAAGTACTTTAGTACAAAAGAAAGCACAGCTCTGCCAAGTGATTCTGGATTATCCAACTCTTAGGATGAAGAACCCTGCAGGCATGCACATTCCCAAAAGTATGCATGTATGTTATTGTGCTGAATAATCCCACTGAAGGCAATGTTAGCCATGCTAGTCCACTGCAAAAATAGAAACACTGAAATTAGTATAGTTGGGTTGTTTTGGTTTGTTTGTTTTTATTTCTAAATGGCTAGAACTGTTTGTATAACAATTTAAAAGATACAATACCTGAAGGACTGGAGTCTCTAAAATACTGTTTGGAAGACTATTTGGGTTGCTGTTAGAAGTAATAAGGTAACCAAGAATAGAAAGTCCTATATAAACCACTACGGAATATAATAATCAGTGAATCAGTTAATAGTCAATCTAGTAAAACTTAGAATTGTCACTATTATGTATATCGGGAGCATTATATGTCAGTCTCAAGCAAAAGCACTGCAACTGCACACAAGATTCAGGAAAAATGCAAAATTTTAACTGAATTCTAAAGGTCCATGGTAGTCTCTGAAAATGTTTTTCATTTTCAGGCTTAACAACACTACTACGTTGCCATAGGTTTATGATTGAATTTTATGTATGTCTATAATAGCTTTCAAAATACCCAGGCACTATTTCCCTTTCATTGTCCCACTCCCGTTTGTAGACTGAACTCAGTTCATAGCCACCACAGAGGGTTTAACATGGTCCAGTCCCGTGCTTTAAACACACCCACTGTCCCTCCTGAGCGAGATGGGAACCAGAGAACCTGTCCTGCCACAGGAGACCCTGACCAAGTGTATTCTGGGGTGCTCCAAGCACCCCCAAACACCAGTGCTCTCCAGCAGCACAGGCGACATAATTAAGATGAGATTAAGACAAATAGATGCACCCAATTGTGTTCAAGGAACTGTTCTATGTAGCCTTCTGTCTGCCCTCCTTAAAATAGAGACCTGGATTAATATTTCAGAGGTCTTAAAGAGTTTCAACCTTAGTACATGTCTGTTTTACCGGTATCTTACTGCTGCCGGATTTTCATACTGATCTCAGCAGTTGAGACCAAATTCAGTATGTGAAACGCATACTGAACAGCTGGGGGACACACACATACATACACATGTATAGGCACACACATGGATGCATCTCATTTTGGGCGGATCAATAGTAATTCAAGTGTCTATAAGTCTCTCCACATCAATTTCTCATTTTACAGCTCAACACCTGCCAAGTCAGTTTGTAATACAGATCTTTCCAGTTTTACTTTATCAGCTGCTGTTTTTCATATTTGATGAGAAGAATTTGCATGACTGAAAGGAAACCTAGATAATTATTGTCCTACTTGCTTACTTTCAGTGATTCATTGTACCAGAAATTCCTACCAAAGTGGAATTACCAGACATGCAAATGAAACACATAACATTTCCTATCTGGCTACTGGTATTTTTAAGAGCAAATACATGCAGATCAAATGAGAACAGAGGGGAATTTTGTTTTAACAATTTGTCAGAAATTGGCAAATGTGTCACTATTACGAAGACCTGTCCTGGCTGTGGAATTTTTACAGCAGGTAAATGTAACTTTTGATTAATAACCTTTTTGACCGCTCGAGCCTTTCCACTCCTTGTGTCCAGCAGAGAAACCATCAGCAGGCGCAGCTCTTAGCAGAACTTACAGATCTGAGCCTGGATCAGCAAACAAACAGATTTTTCTTCTGTGTGTCTGGCTGATATCATCACAGTTTTGTACATCCCCAAATACTTTCTGGGAAACTTCCTTTCTTTTATTACAAGCTTTTGATAAAACTGTATTGGAGAGAGTCATCCTGGTTTGACAGGTGTTACCCACTCTGTTCTTTTACTCCTTAGACCGTCTGAAAAAGAGACAAAGACTAAAATGAACCACAAAATCCCCCAAACCCTTTACTGGCTCACCCGGTTGGTAAGTCCCACACAAACAGCATCTGTGACTTGTACGTACAGGCTCTGAAGCCCCTGCCTGGCACATGTCTGGGGACTGACACCAGCCAAAAGTTGGTATCTAAGCGTCACACCAAGTCAAGCTGGAGAGCTGGGGCAGAGCTGCTGTTTGAATTCTGGAGTGCCCTTCTCATATAATTCCACTTTCTTTACTGGTCATGTTTCTCAACAAGGCAAGTCATCCTTCCTATGACTGATGCTGGGAGCCTCTTCCTCCTGGGGCAAACCCCAGACATTCACTTGACTAAGCCAATCTGTTGTGGAGCACTGTGCACACTCCCCTGTATCCATCACCTCTTGGTACAGCTTAGTGCTCTCAGCTTTCAAAAAAGAGTTGTGATTGCCTCTAATAGCATGTATTTCCTTCTCTGATCATGGGACATCACTGCCATTTCCCCTTCATAGACTTTGCTTCTGCATTCCCAAGCCGTATTTTGGGACATCCTAAGCACATCATCACTTGTTGCAATCCTTGTAGAAGCTCTCCTGATGTAATCAGATAAATTAGTCCACCCAGAAAATCCACAAAGCTGGATGTGACTCCCTTTAACTAGTTCAGTATGCGCCGAGATGAGTTCACAGACACACTGTCTCACTCCCTGCCAGAATCTACAAACTACAGTAAATTATCAACCCCTGACGAGTTGCTTCTCCTGCAGTGCTGCTCACACCGGTCCTTGCAAGGAATGGTACCAACAAGCAAACCCCTTCCCTGGAGGAGAAGGTGGCTGAGTCAGCTCAACAGCTATTTATCGGCACCTTCATGACACCCACAGTCCTAACAGCCCTTTTCATTTACTCAGACTCCACAAAGGGTTAAAAATATGGCATATGTTGACAGCCGACACTCCTCGCTGACAGGAAAGATTCGCTGCTGTGGGGCTGGGGCCTCGGCGTCCCCTTCCCCACAGCTGCCTGTGGAGAACAGCTCGTCCTCCCCACTCCTTTAACCCCGGGATAACGTCTGGAGGGGACCCGGTGCCACAAGCATACTTCTTTTTTTAACGGTCATTTCCTCTCTGGTGTAACTTGCATGACAGCATGTGACAAGCAGAAATTAATGGGGACACTGCTGTGCCAATACCTCTTGAATTGCTTTGACACTGGCTGCAGGCTGCCTGCTTGGCCACCCAGCCAAGACCTCACATGAAACGTGGCAAGGGGCCCGCAGCTCTATTCACTAACAAGCCAGCTGGTCAGTGATTAGAAACCCCAAACAATGCTGTGCACATACGTCAAGAAAAACGCTTTACAGACAGCCTCGGACTCAGGAGGTAAAGTCTCCTAGAAGAGTAAATCTGTGAAGTTATCTTCTGGGGACTGATGACTTAAGCTAACATTAGAGATAACGTGGGAGGCCCTGGGAGATGACTGCCCCACATTGTCACCTGAGCACAAGAAGGACTAACCCCAGAACAAAGACTGACATCTCACCATGCTCAGAATCATGGGCAAACAGCTTAGACCACATGGATTCTGCTCCAGAGGAGCGTTCAAATTATGTAAATACACAGAGATTTATGATAGACTGCTCTTCCTAATGGTCTATCAGCACCGTGGCAACATTACCGACATTTCTGCAGAAACTCTCACTGGTTTTGTCTGCAGTGTGCCATCAAGAAGGCTGAGATTTGTTTATACGCTGATACATAACAACAAAGGATGAGACTTCAGAAGTATCCCAGGGGATCTGCATGGCCAGATCTCCTACACCCAAGGCAGCTTTGAACATTTCAGCCAAGACTTTTTTGAAAACTGTCAAATCCTTGGCTAGACACAAAAGGCTCAAGAAGACTGCTCCTTTAATTTCCCTCTCAGTTGTTTTTTTTTAAACAGGATCCACTAAAAATGCATGGGTTTTATGAAACACCTGCATGGCAACATGAAAATAAGTTACGCTTTTTTTAAACTGAGAAAAAAGCGGTCAATAGGATCCTACAGATTAGAACCCCAAACTTCATTTAAAATCAATAGAAATTGGGCACCTAATTCCTATGGCTCCTTCGAAGTTATAAACTCAGTCCAGCAATTTTTGTTTAATAGAAAACTCGTTTAAACTTATAACACCAGCCTGCTCCATTTCCTGATATATAAGGAAATACATTTTGTGACATAACAGATACATAGAAGCTCAAGGCATTGTCAAAGCGCCGGGCAGGGTAGCAGAGTCACTTCTGTGAATTAGAAATTGAGGTTACTGTAGAGTTTGGACTGTGGACCTAATTAATTTTGATTGCTTCCATCGCAAAGATACAGCATAGTCACTTGCAGACACTTGCAGGCTGAGGAAGAAGACAGCCTCGTACTAGACACAACCAAAGCCCAGAGAAGTCGCTGGGACTCTGCCCATCAATTTTCAAAGGCCTGAGCTGGTCCCACTGCTTTTTAATATTTGCACCCTCCTCCCACACTCATTGGAACCAGCAGGACCTTCAGAGAGATGTAGCCAACCTTCCCTGAGACAAAAGTGTCAGCATGACACCAGACATTGAAATACAGCTGTTCTCTAGAGCCAGACATTCTTTTAATAAATAGTTAACGATTTCTATTAAGATGTGAACACAGAGGAGAGTAAGAAGACAATCCCTTCCTAATCTCTCCAGGGAACATAATAAATAAAGCCTAGTTGTGCACTTTTTAAAAGACACTTTTCAGCAATCTTTTTTGGTTGTAATGTATTTGCATGGCAGAAGTGTGGTGATGCCGGTCAGTGCTGCCCAATGGCTCATCCTTGGGGTCAATTGCTGCCTGAGTTCTAGTCACAGGAGTTCATTTAACTTTGCTGCCTCTCTTGCTCCATATTATACACTCGGGGATAATGGTTAACTACTTCAGGAATGTTCCAAAGTACTGGTTAATGTTTGTTAAGTACTCCAAAGATCTACAGTTTGCTTTCAGTTATAAAGGTATAACAACCTTCAAGAAAACCAAGGATATACACAAGAGGGAAAAATTTTTGGATGGAAGTTATGGGTAGAAATTGGCTCCAGGGAAGAGCCAAGAGGGGACAGTGGCCTACTGGAATGAACTTGGCCAGGAGCCCCAGTCCAAACACTGTATGTACAGCTTTGCGATGCTGTTACAGCATTGCATGAACTGCCTTCAGGATGAGAATCTCACTGATGCCTCAGTACACCCAAACCAAAAGTAGGGAAAAAAAGACTTGTTTCTTGGAAGGATGGAGTAGATTGAGTTGTTCTCCATACTTTCAGTAGCAATTCAGTTGCAATTCTATTATGATGAATTAAAAAATCAATAGCTCTTGAACCAACAGCTTTACAAGGGGAACAGGCAAGCACTGCATCCTACAGACAAGGCAGTCAGATTTTGCAAGAGGAGTCAAGCAAGTGCACAAAGTCTTTTGTTTTCAGCGAAAGGATGAGAAGCTTGCTGATAGCACCAGCCTAGGGGAATGGCTGCCCACTTACATGGTCTGGCACTTTCTCATTTATTTTCTGATTTCCTATCTTTTCCTTTACTTCTTTCTTTCTTCCCTTCATTCACCCTGTTTCCCTCTCCCGCCCCATCCCCAGTTCTGACCCTTCTCTTCACGCCTTCACTGCGCCCCATCCCTCTCAGCCATTTCTCCTCCCACCGCACTCACCCTCAGACCCCGTGGTCCGGCTCCATCCCTTGGGGTCGCTGCCTCCCACAGACCTGGTGGCAACCGAGCAAGGTGGGTCAGGAGAAGACGCCAGCCATCAGCACCCCTCAGCAGCTCACCTCTGGGTTTCAGATACAACAAACCCTAACGGGCAGTGATGTGCCCGAGATGTGGCTGCAGTGGTGGGGCATGGTCCCACACGTCTGCTGAGTTTCTCTGAAGCGCCGTGGGCCATAGCCCTTCTACTTAGGAGCAAAATGACACTGACTTACACTAGCATAAATTAGTGTCAACCTCACCTTGTTTTCTTTTGAACACTTGACTGGTTCTTGAAAAAGGAGGCATCTTCAACTCCTAGTGACACCATGAGGAATACGCCAACTTATTTCTTAATGTTGGCACAAGAGACAAGAATCAGCTCTGCTTTGGGGGTGAGGGTGAGGCTTGGGGGTGCATCACGAGGTGCAACATCAGATTCAAAGGTCTTCCTAGGAGGGGAGAAGATTGCCCCCAGTGTTTCACACGCACAATATGCTCTCCTTTCCCCCACCTCCCCGAATGCTAAACAAAACAAACTGGAAGAGATTTTTAATAAAAAGTCAAAGATATATTAGACGTTAACTTGTAAAAAGAGCCAATCAATGTAACAAACTGTTTCCATGAAGAAGTATCTTTTGAAAGTATTGTCACAAATGACGCACGTGATAAACGTAACTTGTGACAAACCCATCATCGCTTCTCAAAAGGGTAACTTGTGACAAGCAAAAAAAGTATGCTATTGGTCATGAAAGCATATTTGGGAAACAAAACTACATGTCTTTTTGTGTATCTTCACTGTAAGCATTGATGGAAAACCTACGAGAGTAAAAGAAGCCACGATGCAGAGGACCTGGAGCATATTCTGTAGTTCGCTGAATTGGGCCCTGGACTAGAAAGAGAAGGCTTTTGTTTTCCCTATCAACAAAAAAAGACCATTACAAATCATACAGCACAATATCAAACTCTATGTTATTCCAAAATGACAGTCAATTAAGTAGAAACAAACTGTATCTTCAGAAGGGCAAATGAGAGAGGCTGGGGATCACTATCAAAGGACTGCTGTTTTCTTTTGTTTATTAAATAGCAACTGTATTATTTACTGCAGCTTTGCAAGCCAGTGAGCAGCTGGGTGTCACGCATTTCCATGCTGTGTAACCTCTCCTTATGCTTCGTTAGATTCCTTATCAGGACCAGAAGAAAAGAAATCTCTCTGTTATGCTCTTCCTGTGGCAAAGGAAAAGACAAGATGATGACTTTCCAGCTCATTTCACTCGTACAACGTTCTCATCAATCACCATGGGGTAGGTCTTTGTTATTTTCACTGAAGGACTGTTCTTAGTTTTCCACCACAATAAAGCGTGACTCCACTAACTAGCAAATCAAGGTTACCTCCACCACATTTGCAAAGGAACAAAATGCAAACATAAGGCTAAAGCTTCTCCTGAAATATTTTCCAAGGCCCCAGTTCCACAGACATAAACTTAAGCTGAATTAGGTCTGAATTCTTTTCATTGAAGTGAAGGTTAAAGTCTGAAACGCTCAGAGCAGTTGAGGTACGGAAGCCAGACTAACCATTTCATCAAGAACCAAAAGTTTTCTGCTTGTTTTGCGACTTTCTGCTCCAGAAACCAAGCAAAGAAACTGTGGTTTATTTTCATTTTCAACTCCCTGTCAAGTATGCATCTCTCTGCAGTTTTGGTTCACTGTAGCCCACGCAGCTTGGCCTCTGCTCTCCTTTCCCTATGTCTGCAATAAGCCCTATAGACACCAGCAGGAATTAGGTGAGCAAACAAAAAGCAAGAAAGGGATCTATTCCAATCAAGACAAAAACATAATAAAAATGTTTTGTAAGATAGTCTCTCCTCCTTTAACTTCACGTTTTTATATGTCCTTTCGTTTTCGGTCTGTGTTGTTTCTCACCGAATGACAGTTCTACACAACATGCTATTGTAATAACAAGCATACGGCTCAGAGATCACTGTCAACTTTCTGAAGTCTCAAATTAGACATTTTTATTTAAAATACATGAAAGACATCTGTATACTCTTTCATTAAATGCATTTTACATTTGTAACATCCTACGTATTCTTTTGGAACCATTTCCATTAAAACACCGACTCCGGGTTTGGAGAGCAAGTATTTCATTTGTAGCACTAAGGGAGGAGTATGTTACTGTCAAAATTTCTCTCTAAAAAGTCCTCGCTAAAATATTTACTCTGCTTGTCAGAACAGGAATATCTGAAGTTAATCCCAAATGAAAGAATATTTTAGAATGATTCATAAACTAGTTGTTAAAAAAGGCAATGTGCTGCCATTCCAGTGCCCCTTCCCTGCTGTAAAACTAAAGGAGAAAGGACTCCCCGTTTGCATCCACAGAATATTATAGCATTTTGGAGCCTTTTGAGATTCCTTAATTGCAGTTATGCAACAGAGCTGTCACATCCTAAACAAAGGACAAAAATTCAGCAGCTGAATTTATTGGCTTGGAAATTAAATGGTCTTAAGAGATGGCTAACATGTCTTCTTGATTATTTTTGGCATTTTAAAGTTACAGCGCGATGCTTCCTATTGCATAGACCAAAGAAGTGGGACTTTTAGAAACACTTAGAATTTTTATGGCACTGTTTGTAAAGTCACATATTTAGCAACATTGAAAACTGCTGAGCAGTACCCTTCCTTGCAATTAAGCCACTAATTTCAATCACAGTTATGATATTAATGAAAAAAGAAATAAAGAAAACAGTCCATCGAACCTGTTATCCCCCAGAGCCCTGTTCCACCCCCGAGCCAGCTCACCGTGAGCACCAACTCCCCCACACTTCATGAACAGTCAGGAGTCTGGTTCCCAAGGCGCAGACAGTGCTTACACAGAAGTTTTGAGGAGACACTACTTCCTCGCTCTGTCAAAGCACTGAAACACAAGCAAAATGCATGTTCATGACTAATCTGAGACTATGGAAACAACGGTTTCAATTCTCCTTTGCTAACCTTGGAATTCACTGGGTCAGTAGCACAGGATAACAACGCATTCTCCTCTCGGCTCGTCTATTTCACACTCTTTCAACCCCACTGCTTCTAAAGCTGGAGAAACCTGTTTGCACAAAATTCAGCAGAAGCCGATCTCCTTTACTGGAGCAGAGCCTCTGCTCCCTTTGGGGTTTCTCCTTCAAGGTCTGAAGCTGAGGCAGAAGGTTCAGGTACATATCCAGCATGAGTTTAAACGTTTTATGGATACTGACATAAGCACGGCACAACTGTATCAGTAACAGAGAGGTAGGAAGAACCTAAAATACTGATGCTTCTGAGTCTTTGGATAAGGCTTCCAACCCCAAAATTAAGGACAGATTTGATCTAGGAGCTCTTTCCTTATTGCGAACTGTTCAGGCTTTGTATGGAACCCAATGAAAGGCTGTGGGTAACTGATGCTGAGAGCGTTGCACCACTGGCACCCTGCAGGAACCCTGGGACCCCAGCAGTTACACCGCAGCAGGAGCTGACCCACCGTTGTGCTCTGCACTACCCACGCTGGCAAATGTTACAAAACCACGTCTGCTTGATTAAAACTACAAATAAATTAATCATCTTAATTTCTAAATATTTTCCCTTGCTGTGGCACCAAGAACAGACAACAAGCAGTATTTCTGTTATTTCACTTCTGTTTCCATTCTAAATTTTCTGCCTTCTGGCAGCTGCTTGCAAACTTACTAATAATCGTGTCTTTGTTTGGACTTCTTAAAAAGAAGGATATTCTCAAAGTGGAAGAAAGCTCATTTTATTTCACTTTGAAACCTGAGAAACCTGTAACATGAACCATACGCCGATTACAGAGCACTGATACATAAAGGAAGCAGTTGTGTGAATGTGTGAAGTGGCTGTGGTGGGGAAACAGCAGAGCAGAGGAGAAGCTCTATTTTAGACAAATAATGCTGTTGTAGGATCTGATTATCACGACTCATGTTTAACAAGATATTGTGTAAAGGTCAGCCAAAAAGGAGGATCTATTATGGTGGGCACTATACAGTCAAGGGGTTTCATACAACCTCTTCCATTAAAAGCTCACAAATAAAATGGACAAGATAGACCCCAGGTGGAGAAACAGTGTGACAGTTCCATGATACTGCTATTTTATGGGAGTAGAGTCAGGAGGGGATAAGCAAAATGGAAAGAAAAGTGAGGAAGAGAAAAGTTCTGGAGGGAGAGAAAGAAAGAAGAGAAGAGAAGAGTGCTGCTCAGTGAAAATACAGAGTGAAAGCCAGGTGAAAAAATGAAGGGGGAAAGGAAGGGCGGGAGGAAGAAAGGGCTAGAAAAAATGGGATTAGCACAAGCAGAGAACATTGAGTTGAAACCACTGGAAGCTCTCAGTGTCAGAGGTTTTGGCTTTGGAGTGTAGCTGGCTGGTGGCACTGGCTGGAGCCACAGGCTGGTGTCACCGGCTGGTGCTTCTCTGCAGTTTTGTCCCTGGTGGCTGGAGGCCGGCAGGAGCCGTGCCTGCTCTGGGCTGGACTCTGGCAATCAGCAGATATACATGTGCATGTATATACACCTCTGTGTGCGGTATGCCCTCACGGGCATACATATACACACAACATACACCACACCGCTCCCCGGCAGAGGAGACCTGGTGCTACATTCTCTGTTCCTGTGCTTCTGGCTCTTCTCTAAGAGACTGAGTCGCCAGTTCTGGCCTCTCCTGGCCTACAGCTATTTTGAGATCATGAACTTCACAGACAGCGGAGTGATCATCATGAAGTCTCCCTTTCCTTTTCTCCCACTTGTTCAAATAGCAACATTTTTTTCTGCAAATATGCTAGAGGGCTTTTACAATAATTGCATGTATATATGTATGTGTGTTTCTGTGCCTGTGTTTTAAGTTTTACGTACGAAAACGTGCAATACAAAAGAATTTCGTCCCTATCCATTTGTACGGAACTTTGTTCTCTGGCATAAGCTAAATACATCTGTTAGAGAGAAAAAGAAGCAAACACAACATAACTTGATTAAATCAGCGTGCCACTAAAGTAACACGCCTCAAATTAATTTTTACTGTGGGATACAACAACCTGCCTATTCACTGGCATAAAAGCCGTGCATACAGCTCGTGCAAGAGTATTAAACTTCTCTTGGGGTGGAACAGAGGAAATAGTTTTATAAAAAAATAACTTACTTGATGACTATATTACCCTCATTAGCTATGGGTTGTCTGTGGCCAACATTTGAATTATTTTACACTACAGCTGTGTATTTGCTGTGGGTAAATATGGACACGTTGTGGATTTTCCAGTATAGAGAATCTGAGCTGCAATAACTTGAGTTGGCTGCGATGGGAAAGGTATCCTGCCGCAGTGTCCCCGGTCAGCTGAGTTCAAACCCTAGAGTCTGGAGTTCAACAAGAAAAGATACCTTGGCCAGGTTTCCCAGGTAGATATGACTATCTACCTCATCATAGTTTGTCTCATTCCGTCTCCTCTTCCCCACCTCTGTGTGCCTGTTGTGGGGTGACCTATGCCACTGTGGGCGTGGGGGGGCACAGGGCCTGATTTCCTCCCGGTGCAGAAACTCCTATTAAGAAAGTGATTCCTATCTGCGCCCACGAACATCAAGAACGGCTCTTAGAACCTCCTCCTTATCTCACATCTGCTGCAGTCCGGCCTTCAAATTACTTGTCAGAAGGAACATATGGCTTGAAAGCAAAATGTAGAACATGGGTAAATCCAAACATGTCAGTCTATTGTTCCGCCACCGCTATACGTGCACCAGGAGCTGGAACAGCTCTCTCTTAATTGCTGTAACCCTGGCATCTCTTCTCTGGTGAAGAGAAAGGCTCTGAAAACACGAGGGATGCTTCTGCGGGTCACTGAGGCAGGGTTTACATGCGGAGCCAGTTCCAACTCTGCACCGTCACCAGGAGACAAGGGAAGCACCTCCACCATCCCCCCCTCCCCGAGGTGCTGCCACTGCCTGCGGAACCCTGTGGTCCCGTCTGCGACATCCTGCCCCACAGCTCAGCCCCACTGTCACCCCTGCCTGGGCACGGCTCCTTCCATCCTGCCCCACAGCCCAGCCCCACTGTCACCCCTGCCTGGGCACGGCTCCTTCCATCCTGCCCCACAGCCCAGCCCCACTGTCACCCCTGCCTGCGCACAGCTCCTTCCATCCTGCCCCACAGCCCAGCCCCACTGTCACCCCCGTCTGGTCCTTCCACGTGCTCCCTTTCTTCCCTGCGGTGCCACGGAGCGCTCCCAGGGCACTTGCTGCCACACTGATGTTCCAACAGCAAACCCCAGGGTCAGGAATAATCCGAGCGTGCCTCAAGGGAACCCAGAGCAGCAGGATCCATAAGCTTTTGTTTGCATCACACCAAGTTCCAGCTCTGCAGAATTAACAGAAATGAAATGAGCTGATCGCAACACTTCACTTCCGGTGTTTGTAATACTGCAATTTTGCAATGACTTGATCATAAATTCTCTTCTACCAAAGGCTCGATCTCCATCCCTGCCCACAATTCAGAATCTCTTCAGTTTCTTAATACTCTTTGACTTTCTGAATAAGGATGATTTCTGGCCCTCCATCTACTAAAAACAATAGCTTCCTTCTGACTTCAAACAGGCTGTGTCCTTAGGGCCCTTCTGGGCTGTACTGCTGCCTTGAGAGCCTGCGACATAAAAGAAAAGTAGGTTGAGATGTCTATTTAGAGAGTCCCTCATAGATGTCTTCTCCCAGTGACATTTCTAATTCAGTGTCATTGTTTTGAAAGTCTAAAATTATTATTTCAGGCAGGTTGCTTTCATGCATTATGCTACAACGTTGCTTGACTGCCTTCCAAGCTGGAACAACTGAAAAATGTGAAGCGCTCCAATGATTTTAAATCACTGTAGTCAGGACAGAGTGATTTAAAATTATTGGAGTGCCTCACATTTTTATGAGCTCTCAGTTTGCAGGCAATGGAGGCCTGGGCAGTCCTGGGCTACAGCACTGCGAAAAACCAACTCTTCATCAACATCAGTTTGAAAACTTTTGGGTTTGGAAATTAGTAGGGATTTGGAGATATTTAATGCCACCATAATTAAAATCAGTGGCTGCACACTGACTGGAAGAAGGCCCGAGCTAAAGCAATGACTGCACAGACACAGCCCCGTATTCAGTGGCACTCTGTGTTTGCGGTCCCGTCCCTGCAGCCGCGACTCCTCCAGCCCCTGGGTCAGACCGTACCTGCACCACCGCGCATGGAGAGGGGGCCGTGTCCCCACAGGCAGCACAGCCCAGGGGAGAAATGACACCACCTGCAACAGAGGGAACCCCCTCCCTCTGGAGAATACCCTTTTTCTAAGGTTTAGTTCCTGCGGAGCCGCCACTCGTGCAGGGCACCTGCTCTCCCTCCTGCTGCCCTTCCGCCTCCCCGGGAGCAGGGTAACAGAGGAAACGGGAAAAGATTCATCCCACAATAATGTATCAGTTCAGTCCTTTGGTTTGTCATTTATTTATAGCTGCAACTCTTTCCTATTTCATAATACGGATTCAGAACAAAATTTGTTGCAAGATACTCCACAAAGAATGAGATCCTGAGCAGCTGTAGGTGGGCATCCCTTCACGGGGGGTGATGGACCTCCACCTCTTGGTATGGGCTGGGGATCTGATCCCTTATTTGTGGACTCGAAACTCCTCGCTAAGTTTTGCCTCTTTCTTTACCACAAAACCAACAGGAAAATGTTAGTAACAGCTCTTCTCTTAGCATCTTTCTTATTAATTTGAGTAGGCTCTTTTATTAGTGGCTTCTAACTTTGATGTTGTTAGATGTGTCCCCACTCCGCAGACTCTCAGTACTGCCCAATCCGTTTTCCTGGAATATCTGGTGTTGTTTTCAGAACTGCGTGACTGTGTGACATCTGCCCTGCTTCCCACAGGTGATGGGCTGAGCAGGTACACCCTGGCAGATGGCTGGTGACTCACCTCACCACACTCAGCGCTGCTTGGCTTTCTGAGAAGCAGCATCTTCACATTAATTTGCTAAGAGTTTTGCCCAGAGGTGAGGGGTTTGCCCGGTTTGGCAGCAGATGTTGTAAGTTACAGGAAATGCACCGGGCAGCAGTTTGTTGTCCCCTCCCATTCTTACGGGCTCCTTGGCCCCGCAGAACAAGGTGACTGGGGGCAACACTGAAGAGCCACTCCTAATCCACTGACTTTACAGCTTTATATACTAAGTCACCACATGCCCGTATTAATTCGAAGCTAAATATCGTTTATATACATTGCAATAGCTTAAATCAACAAACAGCAACTTTTTTGCAGGCACATGGTTTCCATATTAAAAATGTAATTAGTGCTCTAACAACCGCATCCGTATAGAAATGCTGTCGGGTCAAAAAATCCATGGCAGCCTCACAAGCACCGCACCTCAGTGTGACCAACCAGCGTAAACACGCCTCAGCCCCGAGCACTAACGCATCAAAATGCCTTAGTGGCCTGATAACTATTTTAAAAAAAAACTCTTTCTGTGGCAGAGATGGGTCATTCCCATTTCCACTGCCCTCATGTCAACCCACAGAAGTTCCCAATGAGCCAGGTCTCTCGGATGCCCAACTGCTGATGCCATGAGCATCACCAGCAGCGTGTGTCCCACTCACAGCAGCGTCCTACGGAAACCGAGCTCCCAGCTCCCGTTTCCACACATGCTGCCCTGAGGTTACAGAGCATCCCAGGAAGAAAAGATGGGAGGAGATGGCGGGTAGAGTGGAAAGAAAGCAGATGTTGTCATTGCTGGTTCTGATTCATCCTGCATGGAACATGTATTAATCAGAGGAAGCCAGCAAGGGTGAGTAGGACTATTACCCAGTAGTTACAGAGACATATTAATTAGATTAAGGGCTTGAACATAGTTCTCTTTCAAAGGTGAATGCCATGTCCACGAGAACTCGGAGTCAAGTTCTCCATCCCTCTAGGCCAAAGTATATTCCATTAAAAAATAATGGAAGTGCTTCAGCAGAAAAGATTTACAATATCTCTGTCCAGAATAACCCAGAACTCAGTAGCCAGAGCTATAGCCACGGAAATGGACTGCAGCATTCATCCTCCTGGCAACAGCAGGGGGAAGTGAGCATGTCTGCCGTGCATCCTGGAGGACATTCCCACTGCCGGGCAATGCCTCAAAGGCAAACTGTCTCTCTTCTATTGTACGGGCACCTGTGGATGTGTTCCTAAAGTACCCACTGGGGTGACTCCTGCCGCCGGGCTTCAGATGTGAAAAAGGCGTTGCTGAGCAGCGCTGAGACAAAAGCTCTAGCTGTGTGTCGGTGATCGGCACGGTTGGTTTCTCTGAACTGCTACAGTCTGACTACTGTCTGCTAAACATAAAGGACATTCTTAAAATGGGACGGGTGTCACTTATATTCCTTGAGCGTTGGTAAGTAAAAGCCCCAGAACGCCCCAAACCAGCAAAAGCTGAATCTCCCTCCCCCGAATGGCCATCACGTAATGTCGGCAGCTAACTCACACCGCAACAGTCTTTTGAGGCTGATACTTCTCTCACAGTAATTTCACGTCGTTCCAGTTCCACCACTGAGAGTTGAGTTTACACCGTGGTGCCAAAGGGGTACATTAGACCCTTCACGCCCAAGCTCTCCAGAGCTTAAGGGGCCTGTTTGGCACCTCATGCTGCTGCCACAGGCAGAACTCAGCAGCTGGGCTCAGGCTGCCGCGGGGTTTGGGCTGTGCTAGCGGGAGGGAAAATACTCTACACGAATTGTCCGCAACTCTGGAAAAGAAATGAAGTACATATCCATATTAACCTCAAAAGCCAAATTATAAAAAGCCAGATTAGTCATTTGACAACGTCTGTGCTGCGGGTTAAATGCTCAGTTGCTGCAAAATGGCAATATTTCCCTGCAGCCGGGAGAACCGTGCTCTGCTCCGGATCCCGCCAGGAGCACCCACAACGGCTGTGTCAGCAGCAAGGCAGTGATGTGCACTAGGAATATTCAACGTGCACTAGGAA
Source organism: Tringa tobata (assembly GCA_033628505.1). Taxonomy (NCBI): domain Eukaryota; kingdom Metazoa; phylum Chordata; class Aves; order Charadriiformes; family Scolopacidae; genus Tringa; species Tringa tobata. Next base: position 101,171 of record JAHREE010000184.1, read on the forward strand.
TATTCAATGTGCACTAGGAATAAGCCTTGAGACCCTTCCTCACGGGATCAGCCCTGACTACCAGCAAAAGCACCTCCATGAACTGGGTGTTTTCACAGAAATAGTGAAGCAACGGGATGCAACTTCAGTTAACCGAATCTCTCTTTTTTTCCCATGCCAAACAGAATTCAAGAAATAACACATCAGCTACTGAGCAAATGTTGAAATCAACAGCGACAACCAAGTAAACAGCCATTTTACATTTTTCCTCACCCATTTAAAAAGGGCTGTACGTACCACAAGCTGAATTTTACACTTGGCATGCCATTTCACTGGCTGCAGTGGGACCTGCACTGTACAGAAAAGACCAGAATTGCTCCTGCTTGTTTCTGTGTGGCTAAATTTTTCTCTTTTATTGTGCCGAGTTATCAGACATATCAGGTGGGTAGAACTAGTAAACCTGGTGTGCAGAATAGTGCTTATCAAGAGCAAACTCAACAATTCCCTCCACCGGCAAGGTAACCCCCATGAAATCTGTGCTCACACACCGGCTGGGACTGCGAATTTAAACAGGCTTTTAGAAAATCCCAAACATTTTAGTCCAGTGCTCACCTCTTCCATTAGCTTTAAATGAAACAGCTTGCAAGACATTTCACACTGAGGTTTCAGAGTCATTCCCTTCCCATCCGTTTCCATATATTCAGTGAGATAATGTGTCGCCTGCTTTGCGTGTTATTGTCACAGTGTTAGTTACACTGAAATACAGCCCCCTTAGGTAGTACCAAAGTCCTGGAAGGCAGTAGGACCCTAAAAGCATTACCACAAATGAGTCCTTCAAATGCAAGAGGTACATTCCAGTCTTCTGCTGGGACTGAATCAAAGCTGTATCCATTTTTTTTTAGATTTTATTTTATCCACTAAGGTTGCTGCAAACCACGGTTGCTGGAATTGACTGATGTTATACATTTGTGACTTTGATACAAGTTTAAAGATTTTTATCAGTTTTATGTCTAATTTTATACTGAAAGATCAAACAACTCCTAAGTTTGAAGCCGTTAACAAAAAAATAATATTAAACCAACTAAATTTCAGATAGGTTTCGTGTTCTCTTTTCCTCCCTCAAGACTTTTGCCAGACTGACGACACAACACACTTCCAGAAAGTGCTTATACAGATGCAAGATAATCTGTCTCTGAAAGCGTAAATTATTTCTCCTCATGAAAAAAGAAAAATCAAAAGAAATGGTAAAGCCACAGTCAAAATGCAGGAACGTCAAACCCTCTTCCCCAGCACAGACACCCGGCCAAGCAGCTCAAGCCACATTCCTCAGGGCAGCCCCCGGCTGGGGCACCCCCAGGTACAGGGATTTCAGTGGCAATAACACAAGCACGTCCTGTCCCGGGACGAGGCTGTCCCTTACTGACGCAGAACAGGAGATAATGTGATGGGAAAACATCAAGACCATCTTTCCAGCCACCAAGAGCCTTCCCAGCTCCTACACCTGGCCATGGCTACCCTCCTCCTGCAGCCATCCTCTGTAGAGCTCACCACAGCCCACGGGGAACACCTCCTGCTCTTGGAACTTATAGAAACCTTCCTGGCAGGAGGGTCATGAAATAAAGGTGTCTCTTGGGGAAACAAAAGGCCAAGGGAAGGGGACGGAAGCACAGGATTCGTTTTACCCAGCGCTCCACCAGACACCTAGGGAAGGGTCAAGTAGTCCTTGACTAAACAATAATGGAATCATCTGCCTACAGCTACAAGGGAAGGTCATTCTTAATGATTTGGAATGCTGCTTTTGGTAAAACAGTAGAGATTCAGAGGATTTATAAATCTAAAAGAGGAAAAAAAAACCCAACAAGTGCAACATTTCCACAAAGCAATTGCACCTCTTGGTGAACACAGGTCTCTGTGCTGCGACTCAATTCTCAAGTCGGACATGACTCGATATAACAAAATCCCATGGGATCAAAACAGTTTGTCTTTGCGATTTATCTCTTTGCCCTTTCTATCTAATATTTTCTGAAATAATATCCAAAATCTTTCTCGTTAAATACCTTTATAGTTTCAGTAGGCACTCCAGGCTCTGGAACTTTGTCCAAGTAAGTCGTCAAGTCTTGATCCACGTGTTCAAACACTAACGTTAACTTGGTCTCTCTGTCGGTCCGGGACACGGTGCACACATCAAACAGCCTGGGGAGGGAGAGAAGAGAGGAGGTAAGTGCACAGGAACCAGCACAGACACACACACCTGACACCTCCTGCACGTCTAGTTCCACCTCTTACAGTACACAGGGTGGAAAAAAGAGCTCCCAAAGGCAGAGAGATCTTTGAGCTCTTCATTCATCAGATAACTACGGGTACATCAATAATATATCTGTCCTTCATGGGTGGATTCTGAAATAGGGTTAAGTATTACGAATTCATCAGCTGTTCAATGTAAAATAATTACAAGAAAAGAAAATACTTTTTGGACCGAGCAAGTAGAGTTAATACAGAAAATGGCCTGATATTTATCCACATTCTGTGCTGCAGCACTTACAGACATTTAAAAAAAATGATTGTGAGAAACATTTTTGAGAAAAAATGTCCCAGGTGTTTGCACGCACCTTCAGTTTCTTCCCACAGAACCCCCATGTTCACCATTACACGCCTTTGTAATTAAATCTCCTTTGGCAGAAACGGAATTTTTTTTGCTGATTACTCCTGCGAGTTCCTGGACGCAAGGAATACCTTGAGAGTCAGGATGCACTCCGGAAAAACGCTTTGTGCACAAGATAGCGCTGCAGAGAAGGCCTTCCTCTGCCACCGCTTTCTGGCACTCTTTTACTGAAACGTCTTTATCATTTCCCCTTGTTGCCCAACATCAAATTCAAAGTAATTTGCAAAGCTCTTCATAATGTCACATTCCTGTCCGACTACTCTAGTTGCTATTGTTTTCTCTTTTTAATTAGGATTTCTCTCATCTTCTCCGCTTCATCCGCCACTTCACACCAGCTCCACCTTCTTCCCAAACGCCTGCCCACCCCTCGGTGCCTCACCCCCTGCCCGTACCGGTGACTGTCACTGTCCTTCCTCGAGTCCCACCTCTACAGAACCACAATGGATGGATGCTCTTCCCCGCTAACATACTTTACTAATGTGTTTATTTAGTTAGTTTTAAACTGTAGAGATCAGACTGCTTTTCCCTCTGAAGCAAGGCAGAAAATCAATTGCTACTTTTATTAGGTGACAGTGGATTTAAAAACTGTATGAATACAGCTTTTGAGAAAATTCGATACAGCTAAACTGAAGAACCTGTCATCAATAACAACCCCAAGCAGCGTCGATAATACTGCTTACGTTGGCCAACGCAGCAGTTCCTTTATTCCATGTATCTTTCACCCTCAATCCCTGTGTGCCCAGGCGGGATCCCCGACAGCGGCACCGAGAAATGGCGTTCCCTGTCCTTGGACTGAGGGCTCTCTCTGCAGGACCCGTGGGCAGCAGACCAGGCACAAAGCCTTGGGGTCACTGCTTTCCGAAGAGACACCTGACAAACAGACCAGGAAAACACTTTCTTCTGAGTTTTTGCTTCTTGCCTTAAATCTCAAAGCATTTCACAAGCAAAGGGCAGATAAGAACTGGCACAAGGGTCTGGGAAGACCGTAACCCAGGTTTAGGGGAGGAGTACGTTTCACTCCAGGTGATACAGATCTAACACGTTAAGGCTGTGGTCCCGCTTTAACAGCCTTCCCCAAATAACGCTTGGTCAGACACTTACAAATTGCTAATTGGCCACCACGCTGTGGGAACGGATGCAGGCACATCCCTTCTAGCTTAAAGAAGCCTTTCCGTGAGTAACGATTTGGGAACCGTAGTCAGAGATTCTGGAGAGACTGTCACCCTGCCTCTACTAGGACACTCATCTGCACTTAATCTGTAAACATCATATGAACAAATATCAATTAAATTATCATGGCAACACAGGGGCTGTAACGGCAAATGCCTCGGCGCGTTTCTCCTAAGGACAAATATATTTCTCTCTGTGACTCCCTTCACGGGGTGCACACGGGAGACAGATGTCCCGTACACGGGAAATCAGTTCTGCGAGAAGTCACAAACCTTCCTCAAAAGTAAAATTTGCTGGTATTTGGCTGGAGGTTAATAATCTGCAATATATTTATATAAATCAATGTGGAATGTAGCCGGACTGCCTGTAACCCCAACACATGCAAATAGAGAGGAGCCAGACAGGTCTGAACATCTGAACATAAACACTGGAAAATATTTCCAACTGTATGATTCCTTTGTGTTGACCTACATTTACCTAAAAATGTTCTAAACCGCCTTTTTTTGCCAGGTATTTAATACACTGGCAAAATTATCTTTTCAATTATAGCAGAATTATAATTCAAGGAAAAAAAAGGAAAAAAAAAAAGATTACACTGTACAGAATATAAAAGCAACATGTAATTTCCAGCTCACTGGGGAGGGAACTGCCGATTCTCTCTTTAATTCTTCTGTATGTGGCTTATTTTGGTTCTGGCACAGGTAAATAAGGAACTCAGAGAAGCGCAATTCTAGTCACCTATTCCTGAGTAATAACATTATCACTGAGTAATAATAATATCTTTCCTTTTTAAACACCCTTCACGTGAAACTCCACACGCTTTACTCTTCGTAAGCAGAACTGCAGATCCTGCACCGGGCTGCGTGAAGCTCGATGTGTTTACTCACGGAAAATACGGACAGATAATAATTCAAAGCACAGCTTAGACACATCCGCGATGTTCCAAAAAGACAAGAGGTGGGAGTGCCCGTGCCGGTCATCGCGGAGACAGACTGCCAGAGACACTGCCTCTTTATTCAGTACTTCCATAGGTATAAACTACTTCTTTATAAATTCTGTTCTACTGTGAGAAAATCATCCACAAAGCTGTGGTCTGTAGCCAGGAGCAGCTCTCCTGGCGGCAGTGCACCTCTCTCAGGCCATTTCCTGCTGCAGGTGAGGGGTTTGCTTTGCGTGGGACCCGCAACAGCAACAGCCCTTTCCCTTACGGAGCTACTCTGCGGCGCGGGCGGGAGCGGGGCAAACGTGCCTCCATTAATACAGGATTTCCACGCCGAACACTTTGTAAACACAAGCCCTGCCCTTCTATTGTACTTAGAAAAGAGACGATTGAATTATTTGATTAAAGCAAGGTCCGCTATGGGAAACCCTGTAAGTACTGAGGAAGAAGTCTGGCCGGGAGTCACACACCACCCCGTGCCTCGGTCTCCTCTGGAGCCGCGCTGAGCACTCGCGGGGAACCTGCCTCCTAAGGCAGACCTTTCCTCCAGTTAATTGTGCTAAAGTAAAAATAGCGTATCAGATACAAATCTGTGTCTCTGCTTTATTTCACGTGTTCGGTGCCTCGCGGATCTCACTGTGCCCCAGCACAGTACCTGCCCTCCTACAGAAACACTTGGGTGGTTTTGAACACACAAAACTAGATGGTGCATCCTGAGGCCTCTGTAGCTTCTTACACCTTGTGATGTGACAAATGCAACCTTCAGTTTACAATACACAGCCTCAATGCTCAAGGCTTTTATAAGAAAAGACACAGTTATGCCGATTCCCTTGAAAACTATCGCGTCTGCTGACCGGTACTAAATAGAAAGTCCTTAAATGTAACAAGACTGGCTTTTGAGATGCTCTGAGAATTGCTGTAAAGTTACCGACTTTCAAGTGGATTACACATTTTTTTCCTGAGCAAACAGCTCACAGATAACAACCATGGAGATCAAACCCATCAGCACAAGCCACCTGCAAGAAACACCAAAACCCAGGTCTGACTGTAAGACCTGAAACCCCATAAGACATCAGTTCTCCTGGCTATTGTCAAACCGCGGAGTAAGAACCTCCGGCAGCTCAGCCAGGCCACAGTCAGAGGGAAGACCAAACCATTAGATATTTGCTGCCAGTGCATCGAATGGCTTAGTGTGATTTTTATTCAGTGGGACCAATCCAACATGAACACTTATCCCTTGACTGTGCTGGTCAATCACAGCACTGAACAGAAACATAGTCCTTGCCCTCTGAAGTTTTTCAACAACAGGGATTTACTTTAATTTTCTTGGGAACCAGGTCTCCCCAGGAAGAGTTACTTCCAAGCCTACGCGTGACAAGCAGAACTGGAGCCACTGGTTATGAGGTGGTTTAGGATGAGTGTGGCATGGCAGGTGGTGGCACAGGAAGAGGCTACAGTTCTAAGGTTTCCTAAGTCTGGACAAGGACTCAGATAGAAAGAGTTTGGTGGTCCCAACCTAACCCTGCACGGTATTTACCCACAGGACAGAAAGCCATCACAGAGTTTATGTGTGACTGACAGTGTTTAGGCAAGCACCACAAGAGTGGGATACCAAGGCTGTCACAGGTCATGACTGAGGTTTATTGACAAACATGTGTGTGGCCGGGGGGTGGGAGTTCCTGAATAGCTTCTGCTTTCACTGTCTTTGGCTTGGGTTAATCCTCTGAGTCCATCACTTTCAAGGGCACAGAAATTTTCAGCCTCTCACACCAAAAGCATTGTGGAAAGACCATCGGATACCACTTGAGTCCAAATTTCAGCAGCAGCCTTGGACTCTTCTGTTCTCTGGAAGCCGCCAGCAGCAAGCCCTTCATTTACCCCAACTTCGTAAACTACATACACCTTGAAAAAAACAGTTTCCCCATACTTTTAATATTATCTACCTTCTCATTTCTTGCTTTTGAAGAGGGAAAAAAGCTCTGCTAACAGAAACCAGTCTCCACTGGGAATCACATATACCCAAGGAATTGTAACAAAGGGGTGGTGTTTCAGATGGAGAAGACAATAGCTGGGCAAGGGGAGTGGAACATGTGCGTTAGGACAACCATGTCCCACGTAGCAAAACAGGAAACGGAGCTTCACACTCTGAAACGTACAACAGAGCTCCTTCCCTTTCCTCAGGAGATGATGCTTTGTCTCATCTTAATCAGCAATCACCTCCTCCTCCATGCCTCTAGAAGCCAGGATTTCAAACGTAGGTTTTTCTCACTTGAAGAAGATTTAGTGAAGTACTTTTAGATAAAAAAAAGAGCACATGCAGATGAGCAGGCCATTACATTCAACGTATCTCGTATTTTGAATGCATCTTTTTCCGAGATAACATTTGTAAAACCACTAAGTAATGCAAGACTTACGTTCCATTTCCAAAAGCACATGGGGTCTTCAGGAGCTTCCCAACGTGCTTTTCCCACCAGGTGCAGCTGCACCAACGTCCATCAACACTTGGGATGTGCCCCCAGAGCAGACCACCATAACGCAGACGCCTGGCCACGCTCAGCTGCCCACCGCGGAGCTGGAAGGGCTCGGTGTGAGAGCAGAGCTCTGCCCGCACCGTGGGGAACTGCCCCCGGGGCTCCTCCAGCAGCAGCCACAGCCCCGGGGTCAAACCCCATCACTCACACATGCTGGGGTGTCTCTGCACCGCTCACGGCAACTTCACGTCTCAAACCCTTGGTCTCTACGTTTCTGCTGGTTTCCTGGAGTTTGTCAACATTTTTCCTGCTTTGCTGCCCTTCCAGGAAAGAGCAGCAGGACCTCTCCTTGTCTGCAGAGGAAACCTCTTTCAGGCAAACAGCAGAAAAGGGCAGAATGTAACATCAGATACAATTAATGAATTTATCTGGGAGAGGCAGATGTTATGCAGATAGACGATTCCAGCTCTGCAGTCACTCACTCGTTATCTGCCGAGCACAGAGCAGCAAGAGCTACGGCGCAGGAGCGGCAAGGCAGGGAAAGTCCTCTCCTGGAGACCTGCTCCAGAGCTCGGCCAGCGCTCCCGCTCGGAGCCCGCTCTCCAGCCGGCTCTCAGGGAGGGAAGGGGGGCATTAGGACGACAAGGCGATCGTTCAGCCACACGCTGAGCTCTGGGCCGTCGTTTTTTCCAGTCTCTCTCCCTTTCTGACTCGGAAAAATTATTTAAAACGCATAGCTGTATAAAAGATGGTTTTGTTCTTTGAGCGTGTGTGAGGAAGAGAGACAGAGAAACCGACAGAGGAATAGATGCTCTTGAAGGAGAAGTAAATAGCACTGGCTGAATTCCAGTAGCGTGGGCTGACTGGGCAGGCTTTCAGGGTGCAGAAGGGGCCGCAGCCCCGACCCGCAACAGCCCCGACCCGCAACAGCCCCGACCCGCAACAGCCCCACGATGGTTTCGTGATGCTGACAAATGTCCGTGCCAGTGAAACCACCAAGGCAAATTGTCGTTCTCAACAGAAGCCAAGATTTGTGCCCCAAAGATGAAAAGGCCGAGTACATTTACTCAGTCATCACCCTAGGCACTAAAAGTTGCAGCTGTTAAAGAGCTTTACTTCAAGGGAAAAACAGGCCTGACGAGGTTCCCTGCACCTCTCTGTGTTTATAGCAGCACGTTGTCTTTTTTAGCCCTCACACGGACATCTCTTGTTCCCCTTCTTTGTGAAGGGAGATTGTGTTTAATAGAAAAGGACCAGAAACGGATCTGGCGAGGCTCAGAAATTCAAACAATAACCTGCCTCGCAGAACTTCACTTTCAGGGCTCGTCCTACAGCTCACCAGTTTCTGAAATATTTGTGAATATTTCTGAATTATCCTCACCGGTCCATTAGCAGCCTCAACCACAACCGATTTTAAATCCTGACTGGCCGTTCCCCGCCATCCCCTGGAGCCCACGCTCACCCCGCGCGCGGCCGCAGCAAACAGACTGTCAGCTCCTCTGCGAGGGACAGGCCGAGTCACCCCAAAGCAGCAACAGTCGCTGACAGATTGTTTATGATCAGCAATAGCTGTGGGACCTATTCATAGTGCCCTCGTGATCCCCGGCCAGCAACCGCACGCTGCCCCTCGGCGTCACGTACACGGCCCTCAGACAGCGCCGGGAGAGCTGCGCTGCCAGCTCAGAGGACAAATTAACGATGCTCCCACTCACTGGCAGTGCCCGCGCACATTTATTAAACAGTGTAGATCTTCTGTAGGCCCCCTTCCTCAGGGAGACCCGCATCCCTTTTGACATTCCCTAAATTGTTCAACATGTAAATAGAACCTATGCCCAAATATTGGGTTTGTGTAATCCAAATGAAAGGAGCGCAGGAGTCACTCCGCACTCCCAGCTGTACCCCTGTGAGATAGGATACAGTCTCTGTCACGTGGAGCTCACAGTCACACCCATTGTTACAGGCGCCACATTCCAGTTTGCATTCTGCATTCACGCTTGTGCCAAACCGACAGCATCTAAATCTAAGCTGATCGTCTCTTTCCTGGATTTGAATAAAACCAACAACTCATCTTCAGAAGATTTTACAACAGTACAAATTCCCATTCGTTCTTTAGTAGCTTAATAATCTAATCTACCTACACTTCAGGCTTGGTGGTGATGCCAACATGTCAGAAATAACAAAGGAAATAATAACCCTCCACTCCATATAAAACATATTCACAGCAAAAAAACAAAAGTCCATTTCGATCCTCTGTACCACCTCCTAGAGTTTTTTAAATCCTTGCAATATCACAGCAGTTCCCCAGGTATTTAATTCAGGATTTTTAAAGTGGTAATTCCAGTGCAAATTTGATTCCAAGCTCTTGCTTTGTAGAGGTGCCTGGGGAAGCCCAGGAACCGAGCGGCAGGTACTGCAGCAGGTGACAGGAGAGCTCTGTCTTTCTGGTGCTCCCCACCAGGGCAGGGACCGCGGCTCCCGCATGACCTCGGGGTTACTCTGCAGCACAGTCCTGCTGGGGGACGGTGCCCTACGCACAACTCGGGTTCCGTTTGAACCCCAGTTAACCTTCCAGCGTGCACTAAACCCCCGGGAGCACCAGGAACCCCTGCCCGGCTGACAGCAGGTGTGAAGGGCAAGGAGCCATTGACCGAGTTGCAAAGGGGCTCGTTAGATGGAGCCAATACCCCTCAGCCCTGGGGCTGCCGTCGCTGCGCGGGGAGAGGGGCCAGTGCCCGCAGCAGCCGAAAGAAGCCCAACGCCGGGACGGTGACGGTGCTGAGGAGGGGAGAGAGCTCTGGGTGCAAATGTCTTGCTGGGCTTCTTTTCCCGGCAACAACAACAGCTTTAGTGAAGACCCTCAGAAAAAGTATCATCGTAGGGATTCGTGAGACACTGACACATTAAAGCCTTCTAAGAAAATACATTTCTACAACGTTTCGTAGGCAGAGACGGGACCCAATGGTCTGTGATTCTCCAAGAAGGATCAAGAGCTGACTTTTAGAAAGGGAGAACTTCCATGGTTCAACAACACTCCACTGCAAAAGCAAAAGAGCAGGAAAATAGAAGATAAAAAAAGCCTAAAGAAAAATAGAAGGCTAAATTGGCTAAGGTTGGCAGTACTAATATGCACAAAGTAAATAAATAGTCTATATGTTAGTAAAGACAGGTGTTAATTTAATTCTTTTTAGTCCTTTGAATTGTGATGTTCTAATGCATTCAAGGAATTGTTAAAGAAATACGTAGGCTTTTTAATGTAACACGCTGTATATCCATGTATCCAACGGCAGCAATTAGTATGGAGTGAAACAGTAAAACACTGCAGGTTCACTGCCCTGCCCGTTCCTTTATAGTTGGGTTTATTATTACGTATCATTTCTTCAATACAATGTTCTTGGCTCTCTAGATGACTTCATAGCAAAGGAAATCCCTGGTACCAGACTGAAACCAGCACCACTGGGAAATCAGGCGCAGACTAATTGCCGAGGCTGTGTTTATTGCTATCACAGCGGTCCCTTGACATAACACAAGCTTTCAGACGTGTTTTAGGAATGTTTTTAGCTCTGTCAGTGCAACAATGCAACGCCGGAGTCAGTCGAGTGCAGGACACAGCTGCGGTGGATCTCGGTCCTGCGGGACCCCGGAGCCCCGTGCTGCCCCAGAGCCCGTGCTCCAGGTGACCCCGGGGCTCCAAGAAAGCACCCCCCACCCCGAGCTGCGTCTCCTCGTGTGCCCGGCCTCTTCCAGAAGGGAGAGCAGAGCTGGAAACAGAAAAAGGTAACGCGTTGTCTGTGCACACGGAACAAAGGGCCAAAAAAGGTCATTTTTCTCCTCCGTACTCTCAGCCAGCCATTGCCTGCAGAGAGCGGGGCAAACCCCCCGTGCCCCCCTGGAGCCCCTGTCGCTCCTGCACCGGCTGCTCCCACCCGCGCAGGGACAGGGCTGCAGCCTCAGTGTCCTGATCTCAGCCACCGCCTCTCCTCCCCAGCTTTCTTACCACCTCTAGCGCTCCAAGTTCATTCTGCAATATGACCATACATCTTTCCCGGGAGTCTGTCCCAGGCAGACTGTCACTGAGAGATTTTACTTGGTGGGATCCCAGATTATCTTCAATGGATTTTTGAAGATATTTACAAATATTTCTTCTCATGAGGAACTTAGAAGAAAATGAGAGAGAGATAAAATGAACCCAAAGCAAACACCAAGAACGCCTCCACCCTCTTTGCTCATCCCCCCAGCCCGGGCTCAGCCCTCAAAAGCTCTGCACACAAGAGCCCTCACCTGCAGCTCATGAAGTCACTACATGGATTTAACTGGCTTTGGCTCAGGCCCAGTCAGTTTTTGAAAGGGAGATTCACCTGTGACAAACTTGCAGCACAGAGTTTAACATTCATGTTGTGCCGAACAGAAACAAATGAGACTAATAAATCTTCAATAGAAATTTACAAGTTTTTTCTGGCTAAATAAATTTAGCCAGGGGGCAACCGCTCTTAAACACTCAGTAGGTAAAAAGGAATCCTCGATTCCATTTGTGTGCAAATTCCTGACACGTTTCATCACAATTTAAGATGTCACACCTTACAAGTTTTTAAAAATGTGGATTTCATGGCTGCCCTCTTCCCCATTCACAGCCACTCACACCTGGCCGTACGAGTTCCCTGGCTGGCATGTCATTTCTCCTACTAACCTTTTTTTTTTTTTTTTAAATTAACTCATAGCACACGCAAAGAAAAATAAAAACGTCTATTTCTGCAAGATTCTCAGGTGCTTTCATCCTCCGGCTCTTCAGGTCGATGTCTAACACACGGGTCCTCCTTCCCCAGCCCTCTCCCGGGGCGCTGGGAGCCAGGCAGCCAGAGATCCACGCGCTGGAGGTGAAGGAGCTACAGGCTGTGCAGCTCTCTAAGCATTTCCCTTAAGCTCGTGCACACATATGTAAAAGAAAACAAATTAAAGATTATTTGCAGGGTTTGGCAATGAAAATGAGGTGTTAGTAGCATTTTGAGCTGGCAATAAATTTTATTCGACCGTTTTATGACTTTGGGGCACAGGCAGCTATTTCTTTAGGGGCGTCCTTTAGCAACGTGAGATTAGGGTTTGCATTTTAATGGGTGGATAGTTTTGAAATAAATTCAGCATTTGTATGTCAGATGTAAATAAGTGACGAAACTGTAGTTTGGTTGTTTTGCAGCGATGTCTTCCACATTTCTGAAAGAAACCAGCAAACTAATAAATCTTGCAACCCGAGGTCCGGTTCCTGGAGCACAAACCCATTTTTCTGTGGAGGCGAATGGAAACAAGGGAGAGGGACCCAGGCTCTGCGAGAGGAGAGCGCTCTGCCGGGGCGAGCTGCGGAGGACACGGGGACAGCGGGGCACGGTGGGGGGTCCCGGCACTCAGCGAGGGGGCACTGGCTCACTGGGGTGGCCGCGCGGCTGTGGGCAGCTCAGGGCCCCTGCAGGGCCAGCGGGCGAGTGGCCGGGAGGAGGCAGGGCTGGCCCGTCTCCGCGGGCAGAGGCTGCCCGGCCTCCCCAAGCCGTGGGCACAGCCCTCTCGGGACCACAGGGCAAGTCACTGTCCTGCCTGCCGAGCCTGAACTTGTGGGAATGATGGGTTTGGGTCTGTCCTGCTCTTACACCACTCCCTAAGCCACCTGCTCTTTCGTGCTTCAGAAACATACCGGGCTAGGTGGAAATTGTTCTAATCATTTCCAAGCCGTATACGAATGGTTTTATCCATATAATTATTTTTATTTCAAGAATAAGTCAAGAGAGACTGAAGGAACCGGTCCTCATTATTTTCTCTCACCCACCCCCAAGCCCTACAGTCACCCGTTCAGCTCTGTCTGGAGAGGGAGCACAGAGACTTACACCACGGCTGCTGGGCTCCAGCCCTTCTACAGCTGCTTACCCAGGCACCACTACACACCCCGCGGGCCCAGCACAGCCTGCCAAAGCCTCTTCTGGCTGTGCTCACCTTGTCTATTCCACTGACACAATACTATTTGGTTTTTTCTCAATTTCCATCTCTTTTCTATCTAACAGAAACAATCACCTCTCTCAGCTCTTCTTCAGAGCTTCCATCTATCTTCTATTTAAATATGTAGTCAAGGAGAAGCCAAATGTTCACACTGTGAAATGTCATCTTTATTTATGTACAATTTTTATATGAATTTTCCTGCTTATTGCACCACAGGCTTTTAATTAAGCTGCCACTAGACTACCAATTGTATCAAGTGCTACACTGGAACTGCTGTGGGTGGGCGCTCCCCGGCAGCACCAGCCTGCAGAGTTCTCACTCCCATGGCCCACAGACACTGGAATAGCAGAAGTTTTCTCTACAGTAAGATTCCAAACTCAAGGAGCCAAGAGTAATTCAACTGAATGGATACAGGGAACACACGAAGGAAATGTACAGTCTCAGAGAGTAAAGATACGGCTGCATTAATTGCAAGGGGAAAAGAAAGACATCAAAAAACTGTCAAGGGAAGTGAAGTGATTTAGGATCCAAGGTCCTAAATGACAAACACCCCGGGTACTTAGGGCTGCCCCTGCATATTGAGAATTACGGGACCTGTTGCCCAAAGTGCCACTTTTCGATGACTTTCAGTTAGAATCCCTATGTCTACATCCTAAGAATATAAAATGGGAAGACAACCCTGGGTTCAGCTGCCGCATTAACTATTTAACACCCCCCCACCTCCCCCCAGGACAGACATTCATGGGGACACTGGGAGCCAGAAGATGCTCGCCACCACCCCGTGGGGAGCCGTTCCAGCTGGGAGCCCCCCGGCACCCCAGGTCCCTGCAGCAGGAGGACAGTCGTGAAATAAAACCCCGAAGTTATTCCAGGAAGCTGACCTCTACCATTTTACACAGGATATTAAATAGACCCCAGCTGTCTCCACTTAGAAGTGACTTAGTTCATATGTTCCACAAAGGTCCATTCAGCCGCTTTCTGAGTTATCACAGAATTGAAGTGACTTTCTGTGAAGAAAAAGCCAAACTTTCTGGTGCTTTCTCTCACCTACTTTTCACGCAGGCGTGTCCTGGTTTTCAAATATCTCAACGGGCATCTATACATTCTGAAGTAAGAATCTGTGTCCGGATTATGAAAACATTTGACTGAGAAATAACTGTCTCAAGCCCATTTGGAAGAAATATAGGCAGAGCTTTTTTCCCCTAACCCCAGGAGACACGGTGGTCTTGGTTTCCATGAACGCCCGGTGGGCAAGCCCCGGGGAGTACGGCTATGGACCATCAGGCAGCACAGTCTGTGCCGCTTCGCTCGTGAAGGCAGAGGTGACACGGATTTGGATTTTCCAGAGCATTAGAACACTTTTTCAGACTTGTGAAAATGACAGTGATGGGTATATCGGAAATGCCATGATAATCATGTCCATTCAGAAAATTTTAGTGAAATTGTTTCAAGAACTCAACAGTCTTTAAGAAGAGCCTCCATTTAAAAGCCAACAAAATTATATTGCGATATTTTTTATAAAGGATGTGCTCTGGGATGAACGAGTTCTGGAACTGAGTGAATAATGCAATTTAAAGATGGCAATTTCATGCTTGAAAGAAGAAAGATCAAAATGACCTTAATTTTTACAAGATTTGAAAAATTTTAAAAAGGGTCAATATTAAAAGGAGACACATACTCTCATCATATAAATATTTCCTAAAACCTTTAAAAAAATATATTTGTACTGCAGACAGGATGAAGAAAAAGCCATCTGTTTCCAAACTCAGTTCTGCTGCTTTTCCCTCTGCTTTTCCCCACTGCCACCCCTGCCCGTCGGCCGCCGCAGCGGGCTGTGCCCCAGCGGGGTTAAGCCATCAGATGTTTCCTCCTTGGGATACTGCCTGGGCCCTTTGCCACTCCCATCAGGCTTTAGAACTTTCATTTACTCTTTCCAGAATACATTTAATAAAATTTACTATTTTATTATACTTAGGAGTGAGATGGCATTTCAGTTCCAAGTTCCAATTTTCAATGTCATGTAACTTTTTAAAAAGAATTAGCTTTGTGGATGGCTTTGTTCCTGGCTTGCCCTCACTCCCTTTCCATTTTTTCTTCTAACTTTAAAAAAGAAAACAGTTCATACATTTTTAAGGCACACACTTTGAACTAACTGCAGTCCTACATGTCTGACAAACCTCAGCCATGTCACAAAATAATAATCCTGAACTTCCTGGTGTAAATGCGGACAAATCTTGAAATTCTCATGGCTTTTGTTTTCCACATATGCACACACACGTAATATGCACATCCAAACACAACAATAGAGCAACTTATTTGCTTTACTACACTTATATTGTCTTAGCGGTTCCATAATAAAAAAAAAAAAAAAGCTGTTTTCAAGCTTTGTAAATCAGGCTGTAGAAGAACGAGACATTCACCATAACAACCCATGGAGCAGAATCTGTTTGCATTATTGATTGATTTTCATTTTGCAGGCTATTACTGAGCAATGAGGGCTGACACATTTTGAGATTATGGAAAAAAAACCACTTTAAATTAAAAAAAATAATAATATATATATATACTCCAAGAGATGAAGGTATAGTACCACTGCTTTCCAAGCACTTAGGTCTTGGATAATTCAGAGTGGAATATAAGTTAGCCACCAGAATTTTCCAACTACTTGCAACTGTACAATCACATAATTTGATTGAAAGGAATCTGAGGAAATGAAACTGTGTAGCATCAAAATTTTATCAATAATGAGACAATTAGCCCACTCGGTGGCAAATCCTGTATGAGACCAGTCTGCTGTTGAGTTTTCAATTACCTCCTGTTTCTTAAATTCTTTTTTGTAAAGCCTGTTGTTACCACCTCAAGTTTGGGAACCATCCCTTGCCCCAGAAATACGAGATTTAATTATTGAGGCCACTATGACTTTGTGCCTTCCCTCTAACAACTTCTTAAAGCAGCTACTGCAATTTACTTCAGGCTGTGCAGAGAGTGGTCTCTCTTCCCTGCACCCCAGGAACAGCCGCTTCATTGACAATGTTTGTAAGTTTTGTCTTTAAACCTTGGCTGATTTTTCCACTTCTCAGTTGAGTCTCCAGCATCTTCCAGAATTCTAGGCTCAATATCATTTCACTGATGTAGAGGATGGCAGAAGATTTAAATTTGCTTTCTATGACTTAAGCTTTGTTTCTGCAGAACGGTCCTGTCCACTCTCAACTCTCAACTTTGGGTTACTGGAAACCAAGCAGTCTTTGAAATGTATTTTCTTACAGACATCACAATATCCTATTGATTTGGGACATTCCGATATATTTCAAATGTCTTCTGACAAGGCTCCCTCACCAGCGTTACTCACCCATCTGGGGTTTCTCTGTAGCCACAAATACCTTTCATTTTCAGTCAGAGGGCTACCTGACTCTCCCGTGACCCCCGACTGCCGTGGCTGTTGTCCTGCCAGGGCCCTCAGCTCCGGCCTCCCTGCTCTTGGTACTTTTTCACTACTGCAGAAAGATCTCAGTTGGAAATAACTGACATCTCTAAAAGATGTTTTAATTTGACCAAATAAAATTAAAAAGTAATAAAACCTTCTCGATTTCTGAAGAAGAGAGACACCATACAATCAAGCAATGCCAGGCAAGACTTTTCTTGGATGAGGTTACAGCCGTGAAGGCAACGGGATGAACAGGAGTCCATGCCATGAGGAGATACAGGTGCTCAGTTCTGCAGAAGTACTGACTTGTCGGGGCCCTTCCAAGGACGCCAACTCTTTTAAGTTTAATGAGACATTTAATTCTGATTTTCAGACTATAGTAATTGATTCAAAGCTGTCTAGATATGGATATTATTGCTTTGAACAAAACTCGTTGCTCAACATTTTATAAAAAGCAGAGATGAACATTAAGGCAACAAATTGATTAGAGACGTCTGTGAGGAAACCACAAAGACCAGTGGGTAGGCCTATCTCCATTAACAATCTCGAGGGTGATCTAAGGATAAACAACACACTAATTAAAAGTGCAGATGCTCCTCAATCTCAGCGTTGTGAAGATCACAAATGCAAACAAAATACGCTGTTAGATAAAATTAGCAAAATGAGATTAACCTTGCAACCTACTTCCTAGTAGAGAAAAATAATACAGGTCATTAACTTTCACTGTCCCAAAGAAACCTGGAAATCAGTAATAAATGTTCTGGTGTTGTGTTAGTCAATAGAAAGTCAGACATAAACTAACTGCAGCTACAGGAGCATTTTCTCTTGAGAAAGGGAGATGCACATGGAACTGAAGTGACCATGTGCGTGACACAGCCTGGTGCCTGGGGGCAAGCACAGTCTCAGGTGACAACGTAGAGATAGACATCCCATACTTCAGAGGGTACATACTAAGGCAGAGAGGAATTATTTGTGGTGCTGAAAGGGAAAGTAACTTGGAGGAGTGAAACAGGTGAACTCTGAGTCCACATCAGTGAAAAAACTCCCAAGGGAAGAACCACCGTTATACCCAGTTTGGTGAGCTCAATAGCTGCAGCATCTAAAATGGGAACGGTAGAGTCCCAAACCTACGTGCCTCTCTGCACAGGCTGCTTGTCCTCGGGTGTTTTTGTGCATCTTAACTTCAGGAATTCATGATTTGAACAACCAGAGCCGTTTGAATCAGTGCAGCTCTACCAACTTCACCAGCAGAAACTCAACCCTTAAGGTGCAGCTGTGTTCTGGGATTAGCTGGAAGGTGTGGGTGAGACTCCCCCGTCAGGAGTGAGTGTCCGCAGGGACCAACAGGGACCTGCGCAGGTTGGTTTCCAGAGCATAACACAAGAATAACCAGAAGATCTTCCTTCAACTGCAATCTTCTGCTTATAATGCTGTATAGACCATGATCCACCACTCCCAAGTCAGAGCAGCTACAGATCAGACCTGTCTATCAGGAGAGTACCACCCACTATCATTTACTGAAGGGCTGCCACTCATGACGAGACACATCGACTTTCCAGACTCCCGCAAGGGTTTTTCTCGGAAAAAGATTTGATCACCAGTGAGGGCAACTGAAAAGCAAAAATCATATATAATACATAATACTGTAAATCTGAATACTCTAATCTCATCTTTAGTATGCAGCATAAAAAAACCATCACAATGTATTTATATGATGAGGAAAGGGGTAGAAGTCAAAGCGAGGGGGAGGACAGAAGGTGGGAATCTTACAAAGACTTACTAACTAAAATGGATACAATTTTAACATCGATACAATGTAACTAAAAGAAATCTACCTTGTTTCTATTTATATGTTGGATTTGGTTACAACTTTATTCAAAACACTGTTGCTGGGGTTGTTTGTTTTAAAGAAAAGACTTTCATATCCTATATCTGTTTTTAATATCACAGGGTTTTTAAAAATATGTATGATTATGGCGTATTTCTACACACTATAGGTTTCTAGTTTTTTGTAGAAACACCAGAAGTCCAATTCCTCGTGTTAAGGAGTGAAAGTTAAAGGAGCCCTTCAAAGGCTCCCTTTTAGAGGGCAGGGGAGAGGGGGCCGAGCCCCGTCTGTCAGGGGGAGCCGGGGATCCCACCCCAGCCCGGCCCCCGCTCCCACCGCCCGGGGGAACGAGAGCCGTCCCAGCTCAGAAATGACTGAGGTGGTTTGCTCTAATCAAATTAAACCAGGCAAACGTTCTTTTCAAAGGTAACTGTCTACTCTGCAGCTGTATGCAAAGTACCACATCAAATGTGAAAAAAAAAAAGAAAAAAAAAAAAGAAAAAAAATAGTGATAGAATTCTATCCTTCCAGTAGAGCCCCAGCGCCACGCGAAGAGAGACAAAAGCAGCGGTGCAGCTAGGAGTCCCAGTGACAGAAAACTCTGAGGAACACGCTAACTTAAGGGACAGTGAACAAAGTACTGACATTTCCAGTTTATAATTAATTGATTCCAGGAAGAAGGGAATTCTCTGGCATCGTTAAACAGCAACAGACACCTTCAGTTATTCATCAGAGTGATCATGCTTCAAATAGATATTAAAAGATTAGCCAAAGCTTGATACAAAAGAGAGGAAAAATCACATATGCTTTTCCGTTCCATTTCTCACTTCCTTTCTCTATTTCTATCGAGAACATGTAACATTCTGCCCTGACTAATGCTGCAAAAGTCCAAACTCAAGAGCTTTCATCTGAACTCGGTGTGATTCATCTGCACCGGGACCGAGCTTTCAGTCATTAAACATGGGAAATCCCTGCAAAATGAATTCACGCGGGAGTTATTTTTTTATTTTCTTTTACTAAGAAGAGGTCAGTCACCTGTTAATAATAATCCAGACTGATAAGCATTCAGTGATTTAATGGAACTTTTTGCTAAGTTTGTAAACTGTTTGCTGGGTATGTCACAGGAAATCCACCCCGCTGCAACCCACCGGTACCAGCAGATTGGCACCTCCCAGGGCACCCCGGGCTCAGGTACTGAAAATCATCACCTGCTCCTAAAACCATGAGGGAGGCTTCTCTGGCTAGAGACCCAGCTGCTTCTAAGACCCTAAAAAGACATCTAGAGCATCATGTGGAAAAGGTTTTTGGTAGTCATATAAAACGCCCTTTGTTCTGCCTAAAGAAATCACAACTGTGTTTGAATTCTAAGGCCTGATTTTAAAAGGATTATTTAGCAGAATATTTCCTTTCCCCTAAGGAAGGGACACATTTCCAAGGGCTGAGGGTAAATAAATAAATAGGCAAATCAATACAATCGTTTGGATGCAATGAGGTATTTTGAAACAGTTTGGAAATCAACGGTCCCATTTCCACTCTTTGATGATCATCTCATCAAAAGCTTCCCAAAGGGAGGTTTCCCAAATGGAAAATGTCAAAGTACACGATGGAACAAAACACGCATTGGAAAATCCTGAAGTGGCTTGTTTATAAAATACAAACACTTTATAGTTTAAAGGTATAGTTGTTAAATAATCATGCATGTGTGATTTAAAATACTTTTCAGAATATAAGAAAAATACATGAAGAATTGCTATGGGAGGAGAAATTTCCTCTCTTTTGAATGTAAAAGTGCAGCTAAATTGAATATGTATAAGGGCACGGTTATCTTTTGATAATTTATTAGATCATTAAGAACCAACTTGTTCAGCAAAACTGGAAAACATCTAGATTTCATGCAGAGAGGAAAACCCAAATGCTCTACGTACAGCTGCAAACTTTTGGAATGAACAGCAACTTCTATTTTATTTAGGGTCATGGAACTTTACAAAATAATTTTTAAACTTCAGAACCAAATTAAGTCAACTAAGAGTTACTACATGGACAAACAACCACTCTTGATGCCAAATTCACATTACTGCTGAACCGGGATATTATTAATCACGCATGATTTATTTTAACTTTGAATAGAAAAGTTCTCTAGAAATAAGGCTTCCATTCATGTAATAAATGAATAAGAATCAATATCTGGGAATGATATTCTTATGTGTATTGTCCCTCCAGCTCCTCTCCCCAGCCCCTGGCTGGTGGGTGCTCTCCCTCCTCCCCGCTCCGCTCCTCACGTCAGTCGGCAGCAGGTACCACAGAGCAAACTGGTCCCAGCTGACCCACCCTGGCCCCGGTCTGCTGGGGTGAACCATCCACCCTCCTGCCCTTTTCCAGGCTCAGCTTTGGATCCCGGGCCCCACTGCACCGCGCAGGGGAGGGTGAGGCTGTGCCCAGCAGTCTCGGGCTGTGGCACAAGGAGCTGGGCTTCCATCCCGGGCAGGACCCAGCGAGGCCAGACCTCCCCAAGGAGAGGGCACAGCCATCCACAGATTTAAAGAAGGAAGGGAGGACTGGACATAATCTAAAATGACGAACAGTTATTTGCACAAAGACTGGAAACGTGTTTTTTGTAAAAAGCTTAGATCCAGAATAAGATAAAATACTTTTTGAAGAAGGCTTGTATGCACTCCAGAAACTGACTGTCCTAAGGCCCAGAAGGCTACTCCATATCCAACCCTCCCTTCCTGACATGCTCTTATCTTGTCCTGTTTCTGGCAGACCATCTTCTCAGACTAAATCATCACATTCATTGCTAATAAACAATTCATATGGACAGGAAGAATGTCACTTATTTTCCCTGTAGGTAGGGCCGTAGGCGGCCGATGACAGGCCAGCATTCCTCTGCAGTCACTCCACAACGTCCTCTGCCAACTGAACACTTCTCCAGACCCTACCTACTGCCAAACCCTCTTCGGTGTCAGCCACATTCCCCTCTCGCCACCAGAGAAGCCCTGTCTCCAGGTGGGCAGTCCCTCCCCGAGACCTCTGCAGTGCTCCTCCTGGCAGCCAGCGCAGGGCCACCTCCTTCCCCCGACCACCACCGCTCCCCAGCCTGGAAATGCCTCTCTCCTGCCGAGGTGCTTCCCGTCTTCACATCTGCCTTGAGGACCATCCTGTTTGTGTTAGACTAAGCTGACTCTGAAGCTCGTTCAGTTTTTCCTTCCCATTACTCATCCACCTCTTCTACCTCAGCTGAGACCCATCTGCCAGATTAATCCCTTCAGCCTTGGCCAGTTCCAAGCTCAGTCTCTTCTGCTTCGCTCCAGCCCCGCATCTCATTTTTCTCTTCCCGGGTGCAGGACAACCCTTGTACCTGGCGATGGAGAGGTGACCGTTTCCCTCTCTCCAGGGCCCCGCCAGGTGCCACGGGAGGGGCTCCCCAAACCCCAACTGTCCCGCACACACAGCGCTGCGGGAATGAGGTCACTCGCGGCAAGTTTAACATCAGCTTGGCAGAAAAAGGAAGTAAGGAAGGAAGCAGAATTCACTGGAGACAAACACCCCCTAAAATAGAAATGTTTCACTTGACGGGATGGAACATCTCAATGATTTTGAGAAGATCATCCTTTAAACCTATTAACAGCACAGCAATAAAGCCAGCAGCCAATGTCAGCATCACCGCAGGCTGGAACCAGAAACACAATCAGTGGCCACATTCTGAAAGGCTTTTCCTTCTGGACGTTCCCGTATCACTCCAGTTGGACAAACAGGAGGCAGCAAAACAACAACAAGTCCACGTTGCCCTGCGCGGGGTCAGCGAGGTACGGATGGGCAGGCACAGCCACGTCCTCAGCTCTCCGTCGGGACGGACTGGGAATTTCACACACTTCTAAAGACACCCATCCTAGTGTGACGAGATTTGGGGCACCAACCGCCCTGCACCTCTGGGGCCTCTGAGCAGGGTCAGGAGCTGGTCTGGCCATCTGGGCACAGGGGATGGGGAGCCGGGTGTGCCCCAGCCCCCCCGGGTTCCCCGGCCGAGGGGATGTGTTAACGGGCTCCAAACGTCCTCGGGGCGCAGCGGGAGATGAGAGCACGGCCCCCCGTGCAACAGGGGAAAGCCACCCAGGGGTACCGCAGGGCACAGGGGGCACTCACGGTGTCACTCGCATTTCAGTGGGTATAGAATAGCCTAAAACCTTCAAGGTGGCAGAACTGTGCAAACACCCGTAACCCCCGTGCTTGCCCCCGCGTATGGCTGCACCAGAAAGGCAGAGAGCAGATTCCTTATCGCATGGCAATGGTGACCTTGAACGGCAAGATTTCTGACACTTATCTTTGAAATAAAAACCCAGACTAGATTACATTCTAATGGATTATATTCAATATAATTTTGGTTATTTTAAAATTGAAGACTTATTAACCCATGAAAATACTAAAAAAAAAAAGTTATATTAAACAAAAATATGAGCCAGGAAGCAAAAATATAGAGCTTTGCAGGTTTGCTCTATTTGCTTAAGGTCTAACACTATTAAAACTATTAAATATACATACGTTAGAAAACAGGCACTGCAAGAACTGCACGGTATTCTGTCTTGTGTATCACCTTCCCAGGGTGCTAATTCACAGTCTGATGGATGATTAACATTAGGGAAAAATTATTCATCTGACTACCAGCAGGAGAGAGATAAAACGAAGACAATATATTGCTGAATTTAGCCTTATAATCACAAGAAGAATTTTTACAGATACATTGGAGCAGGGAATACTCCCAGCTTTACACACAGGAATTTCCTGAATCTAATATGTCATTTATTCCTGGCAAAGTCTGTCCTTTGTCTACATATATTTCATTTTTCCCAAACAGAACAGCACTAAGCTACATAAGTGCTGGACTGATTTTTGCCAGATTTAACTACTGTATACAGTAAAGCTTTACTAAAGCATTACATCTTTTTATCTGAGAGGTGAGCAAGGGGAGCACCTTAATCATCCTACCAGCGAGAAAGGACATTTCCGAGCCTACAACACGCCTCGTGTCAGAGCAATTCACAGGAAGGTTTACTCCTGAAGGTACTACTTTTCACTTTGTGAAGATAAATAGAACAGAGTTGGGTGTCCTGACAAAGGGGATCTCTGTACAAGGGAAACGTGAGCAGGAGAGGATTTACTGCCTTTCTCAATACTATTTTTGACAGTCCTACAAAATTTTAGATCCTGCCCCAGGCCTTACTCCCGCTACAGTCAGTAGCCCAGGACGTCCACTCCCGTCACTCCTCTGATGAAGATTAGACTTCCTTTCACTCCTAACCTTGCAGTTCTCTTTGCTTTATCCTGTCGTTATCTAACTTCTTATCTGACTTCATTACCTAGTGCTGTAAAAGCAACGGCGCTGTGACACATGCATCCCTCCGCTGTACGGGCAGGGAACGCGCGGAGTGGGACAGGAGAAAGGCGGAACCGAGCCTCATAAGGAGCCAGCAGTAGCATGGAAAACAACATGACAAATATTTTCTTTAAAATTATCCTACACTATTTAGACATTTCTACTTTATGGAGAAAGTTCTTTTCCATCCCCAGCGCCAGGCACCGGAAATGAGTGTGTGGCTCTAGGCGCTTCCAGGGTTTGGGAAGAAGGGAACCCCCGGCCGCCGCGACAATCCTGGGCTGCGGTACCAACGCTGGTTCCACACCACGGGGCTTGGGATCCGCCTCTGCCCAGCAAGTGCTGGGTCTGTTCCTCACCCAACTCCTCTTCACCTGCAGCACCTCGGCCCTGGAGCGCCGAGCCCCGGCTCTCTGGGGATGCCTGGCTGAATTCTGACCCCCGGGTCCCACACGCCGTTACCCAGAGCTAACAGACTGAGCATCACACCTGCAGTTCTCATGTATTTCTCTCAGGCCGGTTGCCTGTAACACTCAGAAAAAAGCTAGACATCCCCCAGAATAAATAAATAAACAAACTTATTTCAAGTATTTGTGTTGTTATCCCAGTGCTCTGCAAATGATGCATGCTTTAAGCCAGTACGCAGACAATGCCGTTGACATTATTTATATTTAGTAGCCTGGCCGTGACACCGGTCTCCAGAACGCGTGCGCAGGCAATGGACATTCCTGTGAGCACAACACCTTCAGTAACTAAGCACAACTAAGACAGCTGCTTCAAGTGGCAGGTCTTCTTTCACAGTATTTCCTTTTCTGAGTATATTTACATAAAACAAAAATAGACCTTTAATTTCAATAAATCACAAACTCCTCTACCGAATTTTGTAACGGAACTGGGGCATTTAAATATTTTCAAACAGTCTTTCGCTATCAGGAGATGATTTCAGTCACTCCAAAGCGCCCCTTTTAGCTTCATCTGCTCAACAGACTAAAAACACGCGCCACAGAGGTGGGTTTTTGAACAGCATCCCTCGCATTGCCGAGGCGATAATGTTTGAAATTGCTTCTTATATCCCCCCGCCTATTTGTGGAAAAAGGTGCGCAGCCGAGGTCCCGAGCATCTCCACCCATCCCAGACCAACCCCCTGCGCCTGAAACGCTGCTCATGGCAAACGGCCCCGGCCTCCCAGCACCCCTCGAGGGCCTGGAACGCTCCTTCAGAGATTTCTGAACTGAAACCACACTCTCAGATCGCCGCTTGAATGGGTTTTCCCTCAAAGTTGTAAGAATATTTTAAGCTTCGATGTATTTCTGCAACGCTATGTGGAGATTGCACTGCACTTAAACCCCAGCACAGCCAGTTCATCAAATAGCTCTTTGGAAAGCAAGAATTTTATTTCCATGATTTTAATGGATTCAGGATTAGAACACTCTTAAAAAAAAAAAATCTTTTCCTTCATATGGAAAGATGTCAATGGCAGAAAAATTCATAAGCATTGTCACGTTGAATTATTCCCAAACAAGGTTCACATTTTTCAAATATGTCAGTGTCTAAACCTGGAGAACTAAATCCTCATTTACTGTCATAAATTATTGGGCTGGATTTCAGAGATTTTGAGAACTCTCAGTTGTCTCTACTGTGTGTGCTCCTCTGTAGACCGAGCCGCTTGATTTGGTGAGCAAATGCCACACGTTGCCCACAGGAAGATGGCTCCCCTTTGGCCATGTACCGACTAAGGCTCTGCCGTCACCGGGTGCCAGGCAAAAGAACGGTTATTAGCCAAATTGTGGGCTTGCTCGATTAGCAATGGGAAAGCCTGAGCTGCAGCCCGCATCCCATTGCATTTTAAATATTATTCTCGGTCTCACCTTTCCTCTTGCACCTACTATAAACCCCCTCATCTCGGACCCTAAACCGGGAGGATCAAAGCCACGAGCCACTTTGAAGGTGCCCTCCCACCAGCGCCTCTGCGTCTCTAGGACTGGGAGAGGCTGGGTGGCAGCAAAGTATGAAATATTTCCCTTTTGCTATGCAATATGTGCGTGCAGTAACGCAAATAACAGGAAATATTCCTGTTAATACAGCATCAGCAGTAAGTTGCTGCCCAGTTTCAGGTCACTGCCTGCCTGGGTCTCTGCAAAGTGAAGTTTACCTCTTAAAGTCCATAAAATTAACAACAGACGCTCGCAGGCTGCCGGAGCCTCCAGCTACAGAAAACCAGCAGAGGTTACGGCAGGGCCAGCCTCGCCATCAAGAGAACCTGATCAAGAACGTGGGTCATTTGCGCAGGGTTTGTGCCACCGACAGCACAGAGAGGACAGCCTGGGGCCACTGCCACCACTTGGCAAGCGAGGCCTGACGCCCGTACCACTGCACGGCCATCAGCACGCGGTGACATTAGCGGCAGCCAAACGGCACTCACCCAGAGGTCTTCTGCCAAGCTGGAAGCCTTCGGCGGTTACTTCTCTTTAACACGACAATCTACAACTCCCTACAAAAGCATCCGACAAGGTGGAAGGCACGTTCTACTACTGCTCTCCTCACCTGTGCCTTTTTGGTGACGAAGGGAGCCGCTAAATCAGCTGCAGCTGGCGGAAGGAACACCTGAGACAAAACCTGGGAGCCGTTGGGTTTTTTTCCTTCTCCCTGGTGCCCGAGGCAGTAGCGCACACATGGCTCCCTGCCCACCCGCTCACACCCTGCAGTCACACACCTTTGCCTCTGGAGATGGGTGTTTGTGTGTGTGGGAGGCGACGCGCAGGGATGAGGCGAGGTCTGGCAGGAGCACCACGGCCTGCTGAGACCTCAAACCACACCTCGTGTACCCTCCCCAGCGCTCCCTTCAGCCACAGGCCCGACCCGCCGCCCGGCCCGCTCGCGTACCCCAGCTCTCGCTTGCCCGGTTCACCTTGTACGACCCGGTGGGGCCGCCTGCCCCGCTTCCTCACCTGACCACGTTGGGGTGCTCGAACGTCTCCAGGTGCCTCAAAACCGCCACCTCCCGGATGGTGGACAGTGGCATCCCCTCCTCGCTGGTCTGCACCCGCACCCGCTTCAGCGCAACAAAGCGACCTCCGTTCTTCAAGTCTCGGGCTTTGAAGACCTTCCCGTAGGCTCCTTCCCCAATCTCAGCCACACACTCGTACTGCTGATCAGCCAGGTTTGTGCTGTCCTTTTCCATGCTGGCGCTGCTCCTCTTCCTCCCGAGCTCCAGGTGCCTCGGGCAGCTCTCCGTCTCGCTCGCTTTCTGAAAACCAGCCCTTTGCTGGCGCTGCAGCTGCGCCAGGCGCTGGGAACCTCTGCCAGAGGGGCAGTGGGAAGCTCGTGTCCTCCCGCTCCCGTTCCTCTTCTGTACGGGCCCCTCCTCTTTGGGTAACAGGGAATTATCATACAGTCTTTGGGAGCATCGTCTGTGTAAAGTCAATTAGATCTGGAGGAGAAACAAAGAAAGAAAAGACAGTTTAGTTCGTTTCATTACTTTGCATCGTTTAAAAACAGAGACAATTGAGCTAATACAGTAGACAGCTACATGCAAAGCAAAAACGTGGTGCAAAGGAAGACGCGAACCACCAGGGTGACACGTGTCTCAGGGTCCCTGCGTGCCTGACACGACACTACGCAGTTATCTCGGGCTGCACAGAAGGCTCCAACACAGGGCTGGGGAGCAGCCACGTGCTGCGGGACGGTCCCGAGCAACGGGCTGACCAGGACAACCCTGCGAGACACGTTGGGTGGCGGGGTGGCAGAGCTCACCGCGCTCCTGACTTCCTTCCGCGCACACGCTGGAGTCCTGAAAGCATGTCCCATGCCCTGGTACTGTTACTTATTTGTCAACCATCGCACTCGGAGGTTTCAGCCCTCATCTGCTCTGCCTTGCACTAAGCCCTGCACGAACACATCGCAAGAGACAAGTTCCTGCCTCAAAGCGCCTGCGGGGAGGAGAAACATGTACACACTTAAATGACGGTAATAATATGTGCCTGAGCCTTGTGTGCTAGAGGTACATTCGGAAACGTGCGCGCTAGCAAACTTCTGAACACGCGAGGGCTTGGGCTGCCGATGCTGCCACCGCTGGATGTGTGGCGGGCAGCCCCCAGCAGAGCAGCCTGATGGACAGACGGTCCTCGGGAAAGCACGGTCCTCAGGGAAGCACCA
Source organism: Tringa tobata (assembly GCA_033628505.1). Taxonomy (NCBI): domain Eukaryota; kingdom Metazoa; phylum Chordata; class Aves; order Charadriiformes; family Scolopacidae; genus Tringa; species Tringa tobata. The sequence continues at coordinate 129,147 of JAHREE010000184.1, forward strand.
GGAGAGCACGATCCTCAGGGAAGCACCAGGAAAGCACGGTCCTCAGGGAAGCACCAGGAGAGCACAGTCCTCAGGGAAGCACCAGGAGAGCACGGTCCTCAGGGAAGCACCAGGAGAGCACGGTCCTCAGGAAAGCACCAGGAGAGCACGCCGCGCTGTGCGGTGCCTGAGGCTGCAGAGCAGAAGCGCTTCCTTCTGTGCCCAGTGTGGCCCAGGGTTTGTGCAGGGCTATGGGCAAATCCTCCCCCCGCACAAAGCTCCACATCAATCCTCTCCTTTGCCCCTGCCCCTTTTCGGTATAACGCTATTGTGACCTCCGGGGCTGTAACCCTCTCCACACCGCATCTGCGCCGTGCCAGGACCGAAGAGCCCCGGGTGGCTCAGTCAGGGAGCCCCTTGCGGGAGTCCCCGCATAAAGCCACAGGCGCTTTGCACCTTTACGCCGAGCCGACCCCTCAGCTGCAGATGAAACGCAGAGCAAACCGAAGGGAGCCCCTGCCCTCTGCTCGTCCCTCTGCCCCGCCGGCACCGCACCGCCCCACTGACCGCCGGAGCTGCCACCGCACCGCCCCCTCCAGCCGCCAACCCCGCGCCCCCCGCACCTCCGCGCCCGCACCCGGCGTGGAGCGCCGCGCCTTGTCCCCGCCGCCGCGGGGGGACGCCCGCCCCGG